>JARPMR010000009.1:22984907-23584907 GCA_029955525.1 Oeneis ivallda
TTGGCAGATTAATCAGAAACCATTATATCTAGAAATAAATAAAAAACTGTTTTAGAATGCACAAGTGAAGGCCTTTCATATGATACCCCACTCGGTATAATTATCTTACTTTGAAATTACAAACCCCTGATTTTCCCCCTTTTTTAATTAAACTAAAACAATTTACGCGTTGATTTTATTTTTCCAGTAAAATATACATAAACCTCTATTGATCATAACTATTTCAGATTTTTCAATTGGTAAACTTCGGAGATAAGGGGGGGGGGGGGACGGTATTTTTTTCGACATTTTGGCCGATTACTCAAAAACTATTATATATAGAAATAAATAAAAAACTGTTTCAGAATGCACAAGTGAAGGCCTTTCATATGATACCCCACTCGGTATAGTTCTATGATTTTGGGCCACTATTATACACAACTATGCCAAATTTCATGTCGATAGCTTTAATAGTTACTGAAATAATCAACTGTGACAGACGGACGGACAGACGGACGGAGAAAGTCTCACCATAAGGGTTCCATTTTTACCATTTTGGTATGGAACCCTGAAAAACTGGGTGGAAATTATGCTTTTCATTGCCTTGATGTTGCTATGATATCTATTGCCATTTACTATTACTAGAAAAACTTATAATATTTTGGGGGTGGTACGGAACACTTTCTGCGTAAGTTCGAGCCGCGCTTCGCTGCTTCTTTTTATTGTCATGTATTTGCGAATGTATTTTATTTCTTGCATGTCATTGTTTTGACTGTTTCATAAAGCAGCGATTGCTTATTGCAAACCAAGTTTCTGTTTTTTACAGTATAAAAAAGTTTAAAAAGACTAGTATGGACAATGTAGCTAATAGTCTAGTCCACAAGTTCAATAAACGAGTTAATTCTTGATATAGCTCCTAAAAATATGTGCAATAGCTCATTCGATTCGGAATGACGTCTAGAATTAATATGTATCTCGAGGATTTATTTGCACATAAAAAATTGCAATTGTTATTAACAATAAGTATAAGATGATAAATAAAGATATTTAGTTTGTCATTAATAACTCAAAAACTATTAACATTTAAGAACTTTGAAAAAAGATTCTAAAGAGGAGGAAATTTCCAGTCCTAACTCACGAAATTCTATCTCCATTATTCATAGTTTTTATTTAACGCCGAAAATTGGGCTGCGCGCGACCGTTACAGCATGTATGAGGGCATCGCCGCTGAAGACAGTCTATCACATAAAATGATTTTTTTATAGTATTAAATATTAATTTAAAAATTTGAAAAAATTATGGTCTCATCAGGACACTTGAATTAATAAAGCCCTGTTGGAATTTTTCAATAAGTTATACGATTGTTAATGAACTACCTTTTTCCGATCTCTGTTTTTACAAAAGTCGACTTAAAAGTTTAAATAATTGACCAAAATTTTTTTTTTTTGCTTCTTGGAACCCTGCTTATATACATACTTAACAAGATCACGCAATAGAAGTTTCTTATTATAAGACGTTATATCACGTTTATAAATAAGAAAGCTTCGAGCGTGACAGCCCTATAGACTACATTGTCTTTTATTGGACCCGCAGCTGCTACGACGTTTACACTGACTTGGCGATAGCCAATGATGATTTATTGAACTAAGACAAGTATTATTTTTATAATAATTGATTCGTCGCACGTGGATACGCTAGCGCAGTGATAGTCTAGCGCAAGGATTCTCAGAGTGGTCGATATCGAGCCCTTGGGGTCGAAATCAGTTTCCCATGGGACATAAACGAAAACTGATTTTTAAAATCGACCCCTATTAATTAACACTTATTTGAAACTTTCAAGATACTGTAATGTTGTGTTACGTATACCAACTTGTTATAAGAATTACTAATATTTTGTAGGCAGTATCATTGTTGTACTTTTTAACCGACTTCGAAAAAGGAGGAGGTCCTCAATTCGTCGGAATCTTTTTTTTTATGTATGTTCACCGATTACGCGAAGACGCCTGAACCGATTTGGAAAATTCTTTTTTTTTCAAAGGGTTTACTTCCCAGGTGGTCCCATTGAAATTTTATCGAAATCGATCAAGCGGTTTTTAAATATCAACAATAAATTTTATAAGTAGGTACTTTGTAATGGCACGGACATTTGAAGTCAGTTTTTTGAAAATAATTAATTTTTTATTTTAAATTATTACGTAATTTGTAATTATTATTAACTACACTTGATATTTACTGAATTATATTATGTATATTTATTTAATTTTGATGAGAAATTGATGTTGGGGTTGCAAATTTGATCCCGGACACGCACTGATTTTTCGGAGCTATATACGTCAAAGTAATTAAATATCACATGCTTCAACAGTGAAGGTAAACATCGTGAGGAAACCTACACGCCTGAGAGTTCTCTATACGAGTACCTAATGTTGTCACAATGTGTGTGAAGTCCATCAATTCGCATTGGGCCAGCGCAGCCTGGTGGACTATAACTTCTCTGAGTAGTGAGACGTTAAAGGATTTCTCATGATGATGATGACGAGGATACCATATTATATTGTCTTCATTCATCTTTACACAATAGTTATCCAAAGTAAACCGCTTCTTACAAAATTATGCGTAGCTATAAAAATAATGTACTTAAATGAAAACCTTGCCTCCTTAATTTTGTTGAAGCGACCCACAAGGGAGTTGGGAATATTAAACCTTAAGTAAATTGCTTTTTTAGGTTAGTGAAATTAAGTAGAACTAGATTCATAAATAAACGCATTTACATATTATTATTATTTGAGACTAGCTTTTACTCGTGACTTTGGTTGGGTGAATTTAAATTTTAAAAAAATCAGAAGGCCCTTGTTTTCCCGAGAACTAAAAACTTCTGTGCTTAATTTTCTTAAAAATAAAATTGGTTGGCAGGTTGAGCAGTTAGGCCGAGATAGGGTTAAAATACACATTTTTGCATTTATAATTTAGGTATTCATGAGTATTTAGGTTTTTAAAAATTCCTTGAGAATTATTTGCTTTGCAGGGATCAAAAATATTCTAAATCCATCTCCCCGGTGCAAAGTGCAAAATATCTCTGTAACAAACGACCATTTTTCACGAGCTGTGAAAAGGTAACAGAGACTGCCTTTACCATTTTTATACTTAATAGTTACTAGCAAAAAGCTGAGCTTTGTGAGGGCTCGCGTAGTTTTTCTAACGGGTACTTAATAAGTTCTGTTGCAGTGATGTTAACTCTTTGGTTTTCTAACAGATGGCGTTAGTGTACATTCTATCCAATGAATACAAAATTGTTAATGATCATTTTTTTAATGGTTATAAAATTATATTTTTTTGACAGATAACACAGCTGGATATGAAGTTGAATTACTATGTTAAAGCACAAATCTATAGCCGCGGTAGTTTTTCAGTAAAGAGTACCACAAAAATGCTCAGGTTGTGGGATAGTGATAGGGCGAGCGAATAAGATAAATAGATTAATGTAGTTCTTAGGGCATGTACACATCTGGCGAATGCGCCTGTTTGCGAAAGGGTTGTGGGTTGCATGCGTCAAATGAATAGTAGATATAATCTGTTACGCGACGCAAAGTCTGCGCTAGCGCTGGCGCTGTCTGCATGCAGTGCGCCTGCTTGATTCCATCACGCCGCCACCCGCACCTCACCATGCGCGCGATCAAAGGCGCGATCTGCAAGCGAGCAGTACGCGCGCGAGGTACGAAACAGTTGCAGTAACGTGCGCGTTGCTCATTCGCAGCCCATACGCCAGATGTGTACGCACCCTCAGAATACTATAAGTGACCTAGAGAAGTTAGCCGATTACTTTTTATCTGCGAAAATTAGCTACAATTTCTATCCGACTGAATACCGCAAACTCAATAAAAACATAATAACTTACAAATTAAGAGTTAATAATTTAAACGACAACTCTGATTACCTAACATAAAAACTAACAACTTTTTTTCTGAGGTAATGAGGGAACTATAGAGACTGTACGATAATGAGCTTATTATTGTACAATGTACAGGCAGCTACAATAGAAACACGGACCGATCAATAGCGCAAGTAACATTCACGCGTGACTATAATGTCCCGTAGTAGTCTCACTGAAAATCAGGACCTATGTAAAGTGTCCAGACAAAAATTAATAATAATTACGCGCATTGGCCGGTAACACTAAAATTCGAAATCGAAAACTCGTCATGTGAATTAGAAGTTAACAATTATACGATTAAATTAAGCTTGGTATGCGTTAATTTAAATAGCCGAAAAATGTTTAAAAAAAAATTTAATGCATAATATTAACTTTTTAATTAAATCCGTACTCATTTAATGCGAAAATATGTTTAGATTTTTTGCATGGGTATATATGAGGACCTGAAGAGTGCCAAGCTGATTTTGTATAATTTAAGTATAACAAAATTTCAGCGCAATATATTTCATTTCACACCCACCCCACTGCCGCTCAAACCTACTATCCTACTAATATGATAAAATATGTGAAAGTGATGTTGAATGAATGAATGAATGAATGGATGGATGGATGGATGTTACTCCTTCTCGCCACATCGAATGAACCGATTTGGCTGAAATTTGGAATTAAGATAGCTCATACCCAGGAATAACACATAGTTAGTAATAATAATTTATCCCGGAAAGTAAAAGTAAAAAAGAGTTCGCGCAGGAATTAAAAACCTTCATCCACGCGGACGAAGTCGCGGGCATCATCTAGTGTGAATTAAAAATATCGCTTGAGTGATATCTTTTATACTACACCTGCTCGGAAAGTACCTTCTGATTTGTGTCATATCGAGAAAGAGCGAGAAAGAAAATACGTCTTTACGTGGAGACAAATCTGCGGGCTGAAAAAATGTATGAAATTTCATTACTTACGTGCTTTAGCGGGCTGAAAAGTTGTATGAAAATCCATTACATTCGTGGTTTTATTTTATTATTTTTGCCAAAATTAGTTCAGTAATACAAATACTTAAAAAAATGGTGATAAGCAGGCTACTTTTAAGGTGCGCAGGCTACTTTAGAGGTACGCAGGCTACTTTGGTGGTATACAGGCTACTTAGAAGGTACGCAGGATACTTTGTAGGTACGCAGGCTACTTTGGAGGTACGCAGACTACTTTGGTGGTACGCAGGCTACTTTTAAGGTACGCAGGCTACTTTGGAGGTACGCAGGCTACTTTGGTGGCGTACCTCCAAAGTAGTCGGAGTACCTCTAAAGTAGCCGGCGTACCTCTAAAGTAGCTGTCGTACCTTAAAAGTAGCCTGCGTACCTCTAAAGTAAACTTTAATAGTTAAAAATTGTAAAGCACTATGTACTATTTCTAGGGTATGGTGATGTAAGAAATTTAAAAAATAAATGATATGACATACCTATTACTACGATAGATTTAGGATTGGCATTACTTAGTCGCTACTATAGATACCGACCTTCCTACAAACAATAGATCCATTGCGGTAACGTAATAATAAATGATAGTTTGTTTGAAAACGTCAAACATTGGTTGCTTCGAGACTATGTCGGTACGCAGTTCAGGCGTAATTTGAATTGCCGCAATTTACAAGTACATCGACGGTATCAAGTGAGTGGGAAGCGACTACCAAATATCAATCCTAAATTTATGATAACTACAGCAAAACTAATAAATTATTGACCTACCGTACAAATAACCTCCCACGAGTAGGTAGCTATGATGACGCGACGAAATCAAAATCCGATCAAAGTGCTACTAGTAGGAACTAGCCTCGTTACAATAAAATGTTAACTTACTGAAACATACTTCAAACTTCAACCATAAATTGTAAAGATATTCATTAATTTTTCAAAGGGGGTTGGCGAATTTTGACCCAGCGTTTTTAAAAACCATTCAGATTCAGAAAACATTTCATTTTAATTAATATTTTTCAGATTATTTTTCTGTGTAAGCCCCATATTTTTAGAAGATGGGGATCAAAAATATAATTATTCACAAGTACACATTATAAATAACCGTTACATGGCAATACAAGTGAATATCTTTTTACTCCCAACTTTATTTGGTAGACTTTGATGAACTTTTTTGTTGGACTGGTTTACCAGAACATGCATGAGAAGTTTGATTCGTGAACGTGGGCTTGAGGCCCATGGTTCAGTTCGTCTGGGTCAGAAACTCTATGGAATTCGCCAATCTCCTTTCTTAATCAAAAACAGATTTTTGTTAAAAACGGCAGTAAATTTTAATTGGTCAATAATAAATTATAGTATGTAATTTTTCAGCAAAATTAAAAAATATTCGGTGTAATTCTAAATAAGTCTTGCCATTTAATTTTTTTTATTAGTCATAATAAAAAATACTTACCGGAACTGTTGTAAGTATTGTTTGTACGAATTAATATTTAATAATATATTTAACTATGACAAGAAAAGATTAATTACAAAAATGACTCAAAAATTAACAGATTTACATGAAAAACACGGAAACTAGCACGGATTTACAATCTAATCATTAACGGATTAAATTAATGTAAGTGGCAACAACAAAATATGATTACGATAAATCACATTAAGGAAAATATGAATTATCATCATCATCACCAGGAACCCATCAACAGCACACTACTGTGCAGGTTTCCTCACCATAATATTTTCCTTCATCGGCTTTAAGCATAATGATATTTTAATGTTAATCTGTGGTAGAACGCACATAGTTCGAAGAGCTAATGGTCGTTGGGGTCCCAAGGCGCAAGGTTCCCTTTGATATAGGGAAATTGGAACATTTTTGATGGCGACTGACATAATAATAAAATCAACTACGTGAATACATTTTTTCTTTACATTAATGCACTGTACATTTTATTTATTCGGCTTATTATGCAAAATCATACAACGGATTTAGGTCGCCTGTTTGCTCATCAAATAAAGAAAATAATTTATCAAGTCTGTTCATATCAAAACCCTTGTAAAAGTTTTTTTTTTTTTCAAAAATCGTTTTTCCGCCCCTGGCCATCGTGGTTGACTATTATGGCCTACACCACTCTAATTCAGCGAGAAAACCCGTGTCCAGTAGTGGATCTGGGGGAATGATGACATCGATCATAGAACTATAACGTTACGTTATGCTTTTGTGGAACTTCCCCTCATTGTGGAAACACTGCATACATAGCATAGTAACTACCTATCGTAAACTATTTTGAAAAGAGCAACCGCCGAGTTTCTTGCTGGCTCTTCTCGGCAGGAACGACATTCTGAACCAGTGGTAGACTCATCGACAATTCAAAAGCACTTGTAAAAAAGTTTATTTGAATAAAAAACATTTCTATTCTATGTTAAGAAGCGCAATAGTCAACGCGGTGATAAGCCATTTTAGCGAGCCTTTAAAGGCCGATGCAATACATGTTAAGACGTCCAGGCAGAAAGTAGCCCCATTCCCACTGGTGGCTCGTGAACGGATTCCACCGGCGGGAATGGGACTACTTTCTGTCTAACCGTCTTAACATGTATTGAATTGTAAGTAGGTATGCATTTTTGGAACTTCCCCTCACTGTGGAAACACTGCATACATAGCATAGTATCTATTATATTGTAAATTGGTTTTGAAAAGAGCAACCGTCGAGTTTCTTGCTGGTTCTTCTCGGCAGGATGGGCATTCCGAACCAATGGTATGGGTTGAATGTTCACTGCCATACCCCTTCCAAGCTAGCCCGCTACCATCTTAGACTGCATCGTCACTTACCATCAGGTGAGATCGCAGTCAAGGACTAGCTTGTCATCAAATAAAAAAAAACTTGTAAAAGTTTATTTGAATAAAAATAATTCTATTCTATTCTATTCTACGCAGTATTGTCGCTTTAGTACGATGAGCTCGAAGAAATTATTAAAAAATAACGTACTGTGCTGTGAAAGGGTGTCATAATAATTTATCACAATAACCATCAAAAACGTAGTTATCAGTACCAGAAACAGAAAATAATTACATGGCTCTCACACAGTTATATTATTGGTCGTTTAAAACCTACGATTGGAGCTGTTAGAAACTTCTGTTCTTAGCGCAATAGTTCGATGGATGAGATGTAATTTACGTGCATCATGTAAATTTCAGTACTAAATATATAATAGTATCGCTAAATAAATGCACTGTAACATTGTTTTATCTCAAAAAACCCGACTTTTCAAAAATTACACAAAAGGTTGCTAAATTTTCAGTCTTGATTTTTGATTTTACAATAAAATCTTTTGTTACTTCCTATTCAAATAATTTCAGTTTTCCTAAAGCATGAATGGTGATTTTTTCTACATTACAAGTAAAAATCACTGTCACTTTTTCGAGTTAAGACATTATTGCTAAAATATGATCGATTTATCCTATACACGAATCAAAAACAATAACTGTAAAAAACCCCTCATTTAAAGATAGAATATTTTTCGCGATGACGTCATCTACACATAATTTTTCCTCACACAATAAGTCTGAAAATATTTACTACTTTTCCAAGCTACGGGGAACCGGAATAAAACCTGTTGATACACGCGCTATCGAGCTATCGTGATATCGGCAAACTTTGTAGGGTAATCTTAAAATACCTACCTGCTTTCAAAATATTATTAATATCAATTTCAATTCATAAAAAAAGTCTAAGCATAAAAATAATACACAACGATAAGGCAGCAAAATAATTATTGTACAAAAAAATTTTTCGTACTTTGTCACGTGATGCAATAACAATAAAAAAAAATATTACCTATGGATTTACTGAGGAATAATAAAGTATGTACATACCTGCGTGCTCTTCCATGTTAATAATTTACTTTATTTTACACTAAACACAATAGTCAAAAGCACTAACTTAGACTAACTTAAGACCTAGTATCACACGAAAAATTTGATTATTAAATTAAATTATTAATTTTATTGAACAATCACAATTCGTATATTCACTTGGAAAATGTCCCACTGTACACAAAAGTGTATAAAGTTTTATTATCCCATTTGTTGTTAGTTCGTGATTTGATAGTGTTGCTTTACTTCAACTTGACCCGCGTTCTGTACGTAGGCGGCATTGGGCGGGCGAGCGTGTATGACGACGTTCAAAGAAGCACTGGCCTCTAGGGACGCGCCTCGTGCGTTTATCGACACTATAATTATATCGACGGACGTATGGCTAATTAATTTCGCCACTCGGCTGAGTTTTCACGCGCGTCTGAACTCTGAAAGAAAATTTTCGTAGCAGCGTTCGGGTTTTGTTTACGCAATCTCGGTATTATGAGATAGCATTTTTTTTTAATTTTTACACCCTCGCTTGCGCATGCGCTGCTCAAAGCCGTAAACTGCAAGCTGCAAACCCACACGTTACAAACAAAAAGGCTGCGCAAACCGAACGTGAAATTTTCAGTTTGCACAAACGTTTGTGCTTATTTTATTTGTGCTACGTATCAAAATGTCGCTGCAAACATATTATTTTTTTGCGTTTATTACAAACTTTCGTTTGTGCCGTGTAAATTGAACAACAATCGGCCAAGTGCGAGTCGGGCCTCGCTCTTTTAGGGTCCCGTACATATGACCAAAAAATTTTTTTATAACTAGATGCATATTTAGATATCTTAGTTCTTAGAAAGTACTAAATTAGCATATGGGGAAAAAATGTTCGTTTGTTTTGGTCACAACTTACAAACTGCATTATAAATCGGTGTTTTCAGTATTTGTTGATTAAATACACTATATAGTACATAATATACCAAAATTTCAAATTCCTTACTAGTTTAGTTTTTGAAATAGACCCCCATAACAAAAATGGTCTAAAACCGACAACTTTAATGGCCCCCCATTTCTTCATTTTTGTAGCTAAAAAAATAAAAATTATATATTTGAACTCCACTTAATGAGCTCTAGATAATGACATCCCACATGCCAGAGTACAAAAATAAAATTTTATTTCGACTCCTTTTCCATGTATGGGGGAGACCCCTTTATTTTTTAATTTAATTTTATTTTTATTATTTGTTGTTATAGTGTATAGTATAGAAATACACAATATGTGAAAATTTCAACTGTCTGTCTATTGTAGTTTACGAGATACAGCCCGCTGACAGACGGACAGACGGACAGCGGAGGCTTAGTAATAGGGTCCCGTTGGCACCCTTTGGGTACGGAACCCTAAAAATAACGGTGATAGCGATTAAGACTTCGAAAACTTTTTCGGGGAGGTCCAGGGTGCGAATCCCAGGCCTACAACTTTTCAGAGTAATATATTACCTACACGTACTTATGCGTTTAAGCAGTGATAGCCTAGTGGTTAGGGCTGTGGTCTCCTATTCGGGGGTCGCAGGTTCGATGCCGGTTACGCACCTCTGACTTTTCGGAGTCATGTGCGTTTAAGAGTTCTTCATAATGTTCTTGAAGGTGTGTGAAGTCCGCCAATTCGCATTGGGCCAGCGTGGTGGACTATGGCCTATAACCCTTCACTGAGGGGAGACCTGCGCTCAATAGTGAGCTGTTGATGGGTTGCGGATGATGATGATGACTTATGCGTTTGAAGCAATGAAATATCACTTGCTATAACGGTGAAGGAAATCATCGTGAGGGAACCCGCATGCCTCAGAGTTCTCAAAGGTGTGTGAAGTCCGCCAATCCACACTTGGCCAGCGTGGTAGACTATAACCTAAATCCTCTTGTTCTAAGAGGAGACCCTTGCCCAGTTGAGGCCAGCAATAGGTTGATATGATCGTCATTGATCACAGACTATGCTGCTGAGAAGATCTTGATAATTTGGCACAGAAATAAACTATTTCTATGCCAATTTCATCTATAACATACTAGAGATGGTCACAGAATCCTTTTTGTCCCAGGATGAGGAAAGAGCTCCCACCTCATTATAAAAAATCCATAATCTTTAATAAAAAATTTGTATCTAAAAAACCGACTTCAAACTCCCGCGCCACTACAAAGTATATAATTTATTGGTGATTTTTTTTAAACCGCTCAACCGATTTCGATACCATTTAAATGGTACCACCTGGGAAGTATGACCTGTGAAACAAAAAAAGAATTTTCCAAATCGGTTCAGGTGTCTTCGAGTAATCGGTGAACGTACATAAAAAAAGATTCCGATGAATTGCGAGAACCTCCTCCTTTTTCAAGTCGTTTAAAATACACGCAGATGAAGTCTTTAGACTTAGAAGACTTTAATACTAAGAAATAATTATTATTTTTACTTCGATAAGTAATAAGTTGACTATTAGTAACATAATAGTAGGTACATGTTGTGTTACCTTGAATTGCCTGAGTAGCAGGCCGAATTCTATAACGTTTTGCACTTCCGCAATTACAAAAGGCATCCGTAACACATAATTTCATGCGAATTTTACGGCTAATCAAACGCTGGAATGAAATCTCTTTGCTGACAGTTAATTAGGTTGGTTATAACGCTGAATTTTCGAAATTTCGAAAAAAAAATCTTGTATTTAGTTGTTATGCCTAACACTTTCCTGATTTCACCGGGGTCATCTTAGATTTGGCAGGTTGTGGAAAGAATTTTATTTAGAAACTAGCTTTTGCCCGCGGCATCGCTCACGTTAACGTGTTTAACTTAAGTTCGATTTAGCCGATGCATCTTAATAGCTATTTAAATGCCCAATTTCAGCTCGATCCGTCCAGTGGTTTGAGCTGTGCGTTGATAAATCAGTCAGTCTGTCACCTTTTCCTTTTAAATATTTTAGTAAAGATTTTACTGGAATATATTGTCGTCAATAGACGTCCACTGCTGGAAAAAGATGTAGAGGTTTCTTGTACGCACATTTCCACTTTCATTTCCATTTCATTTTCACACAGCGCGGCTCAGCCCAGTGCCTGAATATGACTCATCTTGTCTTGAGTGGTCAGTCCATCTTGTGGAGTATCTACCAACACTGACCTACTTCTGGTAGGAGGTCGCCTTTTCGGCACCTTGAGATCCCAACAACTATTGGAATAGATAGTTTCAGACAAAGAGGATAATCTTTCTGACCAGGCACCGATGAGCGCTCACGCTTGCAGGAATAAAAATAATAGCCAGCCAAAAATAATAAAATATACTAGCCAAATAAAATATTAGCGCGCTAGACGCGTACCTAATTAGAAAAGTATGTACCTAGCCTATCCCATTTCATAATGTGTAAATACATTCTTAAGATGAAAATATAATATGGTTCAAGATTTTTGGCTTTCGATGATGTAATTGATTCCGAAGTTACTAGGTACGTAGAAATGGGCGGAGCAAATATTACGAAGAACTGATGATCGTTGGGGTCCCAAGGTGCTGTAGTGGCGACCCCGCACCGGGAAACGCAGTGTTGGCAGACTCCGTCGCTAAGTGGATCAGACGAGTCACAAAGAACTGCTGGATACATGTGACGCAAAACCGACGCCTGTGTATGTCCATGCAAAAGACCTTTGTCAAGCCGTGGACGTCTGTTGATAAAGAAAAAAATGATTCTGAACAAAACATTTTCAGGTTTCAACTTCGTATGAGTATGTGAAATGTAAAATGGCAGATAACCTAGTTTTGAATGCTAGCGGCACGCTATGATGGCCGGTTTGACGTTTGTCCGCTCATGAAGTTCCGTATTAATTGATAACGACTTTGAAGGAAATAATTGTATTACTTTATTGACGATAGTGATGTGCAGAGATTCATAAATTTTATCGAATGTAGTTTTAGGTTTAGGACTCAAAATTTATTTATTAAATTGATTTCTAAAATGTATACAAGTGTAGAAAAATCAGTTTGCACCATTTAAGGGGTGAATGTACTTGTGAATATGAACAATTTTCACTATGTGGACAAACCTCTGAAATCGCAAAAAAATATCAGCTGTTTCATACAAAAGGTAAAATTTTTATTTTTATATGATATATACCACAACTCGGCATTTGGTTTTCTAAATTGAAAATTTTTAAAAATGGAATCTAATACGATCGTCACATAGGATCGCTGGCTAGCACAACTACTACCTCCGGCAAACTCGCGTCAATGCTCAATGCAAAACAAAGCAGTTTCGAATTGACGTTGCTTCGAAAAGTATAAACTGTCAGTGCAATGCGATTGTGATATAGTTTTGACCTGGCTTTGGATTTCAAATATTGATACTGCATTACTGTTGACTCTTGCTCGTTAATTGAAGAAGAAGAATGAAGACATGAATGGAGAAAAGTTTACTGAATGGTTTACCTCAATGTTGTGTAGCCTCCCTGAACCATCTATTATAATTATGGACAACGCCCCATACCACTCGATGCAAATTGACAAGCCACCTGCCCAATCCCAAAAGAAAGCTGATATCGTCGCATGGCTTCGTAAAAATGGCGTAGATGCAAACATGAATATGTTAAAAGCGGAATTAGTACGTCTTTTAAAAGAAAACAAACCAACCAAGATCCGATACGTCATTGACGAAATAGCATTAGAACATGGGCACAGAGTTATACGGTTACCGCCTTACCATTGTGAGTATAATGCGATTGAGTTGGTGTGGGCTCAAATTAAGGGATATGCTGCAAGACACAATACAGAACCCCCATTTACCACAAAAAAAATGCTAAAATTATTAGAAGAAGCTTGTGAACATGTGACTAAAGGAGACTGGGAAAAGGTTGTGAATAGAACTGTTAAATTAATAAGGGAAGATTATGAAAGAGATGTGAAAATAGATAATATTATAGAAAACGAACATATAATTATTAATGTAGGTGATGATAGCAGTGACGACAGTGAAAATAGTAGTATGGACGAATCTGATTAATTATGGCCTTTTGTGGCACCTTTTTTGGTATCTTTTGTATTCATATGTTTCTTGTGTGCATATAAAGTATGTATATTCATTTTCATTCAAATATTCAGTTCGTTCAAATAAATTAAATAAACATATACATTTTTGTTTTATTAAACCTATTTAATCAGGTACAAAAACAAAACTTAATTGTTTTTTGTTCGAGAATAAATTGACATTCCACATCACTATTGTAATGTGTCAAACCGGCCATCATAGCGTGCCGCTAGTGTAGTTAATTTTCAAGTTTAAATACCTACTTCGTATCAATAAACTAATTAGTAGGTATTTAGAATTCGTCAACACATTTTTTAATACAAAAAATACAATTTTTTTTCTTTCAAGCTCCCAACGCAAAAACTATGTTTTAAGTTTATAAGTTTAACATATTATGTAGGTATCTGTGTGTTCCCTCGTACCTCGCCAACAAATGGACCGATTTTGATGCGGTTTTTTCTGTTTGAAAGCTGACGTGATCGATATGGTTCTTAGCTATAACGAATATTTGTTCAGGCTTTTGACGATCATCCGCTCATTTCCTACTCGAGTAAAGGGTTTTTCAAACTTTCACAGGTGCGATTGATTTGTAGCCTACCTGACCTAACTTGTTGTACTGTTCCTGTAATTGGTTTGAATTATTTCAAGACATGGTAACCTTCAGCTGATGCTGCAGCATCAAGTATATATATGTTGAAGTCGGGGGGACCTAAATAGTAACGATGAAACCAATGCGCGACGCTAGCTAGCCCCACTTCAGCATACGTGTACAAACTAAAATTATTTTATACTTTGTAGTGGCGTTTGAAGTCGGTTTTTGAAAAAGAATTTTTACAATAGGTATTATTATTTTTAGTTTTTCGTGTAGCTGTATGAAATCAATTTACATAATATTCTCTGATCGCGAGCGATTTGCTCTTTTTGGATTAATTGAGGAGTTTCGTCTTCCATCACCAGAGATATTCATTAGATCTTCACCAAATTTAAATAAAACCAACCTGACGGTATGCCCTTTCAAATAAAAAAAAGAATTATTGAAATCAGATTTGACGGAGTTATGGAGTAATATCGTCAAAAAAAAATTTAATTCGCGTCGAATTAAGAACGTCCTCCTTTTTTTGAAGTCTGTTAAAAATAAAGTATTGCTTAGTATGTTTTGGTATCTAGGCATTCAAAACCTCTTACACTTTACTGGCTTTGCCATAGAAATAAGTTGATTAGCATTTGAAGCCTCAACATCCTTGGTTCAGACTGAATACTGAAATGTCGATGGTTGGATGCCTACCCGGGTTTATCCGTAGCGCTATTTTCGTACTCACTCCTGAGCCTTCCACTTATTTGGAGGAGAGAGGAGAATATTAAGCAGTTTCAACTCGGCTAATATTCTTAAAAAATAATAATAATATCAAGTAACCCCAGATAAGTAATAATCTAATATATAAAATTCTCATGTCGCGGTGTTTGTTACCAAACTCCTCCGAAACGGCTGGACCGATTTTTATGAAATTTTGTGTACATATCGGGTAGGTTTGAGAATCGGCCAACATCTATTTTTCATATCCTTAAATGATAAGGGTGACCCACCCCTAAATATTTTTTTTGGCCGTACGCAGTTCGCTGCGTCAGCTAGTTTAATATAAAAACATATTTTTAAAAAACCGTCTTCAAGCACCCGCGCCACTACAAAGTATATTATTTATTGTTGATTATTTAAAACCGCTTAACCGATTTCGATAAAATTTAAATGGGACCACCTGGGAGGTATATAAGTACCCTTTAAAACAAAAAAAGAATTTTCCAAATCGGTTCAGGCGTCTTCGAGAAATCGGTGAACATACATAAAAAAAAAGATTCCGACGAATTGAAAACCTCCTCCTTTTTTGTGGTTAAAAACAAGACAAATTACTTTACCACATAACCACAAAACAATGTATTGTGCTAACATGATGTGCAATGTGCATGGATTTTTGTAGTTTACTCACTATGACCACAGAATATCACACTCACTATGACAAACAATTTTCTGGATCAATTATTTATTTTTACTAGCTGACAGCTGCAACGTCGTACTACAATCTCATCTGGTGGTAAGTGACGATGCAGTCTAAAACGAAGAGGGCTAATTAAAGTTATTCCATTGGTCGTAATCACGGAATAGGTCGTAATCGTATTCGATGACATTAACGTAAAATAAATCAATCAAATTTCTTGTATGCAATCTTATACGTTTACGTATGTACGATACGCTCCATAACGCTCCATATTAAAATCGGTTGTACTGAATTTTTCACTATAAATAAAGGATTATTTTACTTTGACGCTAATGTCATCGTATACGAATACGATCAATGGAATAACTTTAGACAATCTCACTACTGAAAGGGCTATGACCTCTGGTTGGTTTCTACGCGGCGGAAACATCAGCCGGTAGGAAACACTAAGGTAATGCAACTTTTTCAATTCAAAACATAAACACTATAATTCGGTATTCTTCCTTTACCGAAAACTCCAGGTACCATACACTAGATAGTTGTTATGATTGTGTACGTAAGGCGTGCTACACACTTATTCGGTTCGGCACATTCTATTCCGCAGTATTTGTTTAAGGTGGAAGACACAGTTCTGCCCGCGAAATTCAAATTTTATTTGGTTTTTCGCTATTTGTAAACTAATACGACAAAGTAGGCTTATGGCATTCTAATTTCGACAATGGCAGTATCATCTTCACAGGTTTATACAAAAATCAAAATACTGAGTTGGACGTGAGTTACCTACTCACAAATTAGTCGATATTTTGATTAATTTCTTAAACTGGTCACTTTCAAGTAAAGATTTTTATGTAAACCTGTGAAGATGATAATTCCACTGGCGCAATTAGAAGGCTATAAGCCTACTTTGTCGTATTAGTTTACAAATTGCGAAAAACCAAATTAAATTTGAATTTCGCGGGCAGACCCTTGTCTTCCACCTTAACAACAAAGCCGACCCGTATCTATAGGTACATATTATATTCGATTGTACCGCCCGGTTGTGCCAACCCAAATAAGTGTGTAGCACGCCTTACACCATTCGATTCCACTACAAGCACTTCAATCATGTCACCACAACAGGGGAAGTGACAGGTAATCGAACGGTAATGAAGGTAAACGGAAAACCTTGATGGTAGTTTCGTGCCTTTTGGGGTGGAAACTGTCAGATTTGTGTTTAAAATTGATAAAGATGTTTAGAAATGATAAAGATATCATCATTTTATTTATTGAAATTAGTTTATAAATCGACATTTGACTTTGTTGACAACGTGGGCCGCCATCTTGAAATATTAGTATAAATACGACTATCTTGACGATACGAATTCAGTCTCTGCCAGACTCATTCGACTAGTAGACGTTTTCGTGTCTAGGTCGTATTTGATTGAGGGATTGCGATAGCAATCGCACCCTAATCGAAAAATATAGCCTGTACGCTTAGATTTGTGTAATTGATTAATTAATACTTTGATGTTTTTGATAACTACCCTCACGTTCAGATGGTGTTTGTCTGTCGTGTTTGTTGTTGAATTGATTAGATGTGAGGTCAGGGGTCACTAAAGGGGTGGTAGAGGTGGCTTTGGGTAGGATTTCAGCGTTTTAAGAAATATATACTATTAAGGCGTGGCTAGTTTTTGAGTAATAATTCCCGCTTCTGGACTATGCGTAACAAGACTCTGGAGCCGTGAAGCTCAAGCTCTTTTTGAAGAGCTTTCAAAGAAGGTCTTCGAGTCTGCCGGGGATCCAAGAGCTGTCAGCTACCTCAGCCAAAGAATTAGTTTGGTCATCCAGAGGCAATGCTGCCAGCATCTTGGGTACTATACCGCGCTGAGGTGACATCGATGAGGTTGATTTATATTATTAGTTTTTTAAGATGTAATTTTAACGGAAAATCTATTTTATTTCATATTTCATTCCAATACATTGTATATTATATACGATAGATTCCGTCAGCCAAAGTTGACACGTCGGTAGTACCACGAGCCAAAAAAATCTCCCGTAGTACTATCAGTAGAACCACCGGAAGTACGAGATATCATGCTATGTATGCAGTGTTTCCACAATGAGGGGAAGTTCCACAAAAGTACACCCAATTACAACTCAACACATGTTACGACGGGCAGACAGAAAGTAGCCCCATTCCCGCCGGTGGTACCCGTTCACGAGCATGACGCACGCGGCACGACCCAGCCATTGCCTCGCTTAACCAATTAATCTGAGGGAACGCAACAACCCGCATCACACGACAACACTATAGACACCCATAACTCAAAAGGCAGGTGTATCGTCAAGCCATAGTCGGCTAATGGCGTCTGGGTCGTGTCAACACGGCGCGTGCTCGTATTTACCCCGCCTTGCCCGTATTTACCCTGCCCGCCCGCTTCCCATCCCACGGGCACGCAGTCAAGGACAGAGGTGTAATTAACTTATAAACACATGACAATAACAATTATTCACAGGCACCATTCCACGCGGGCATGATTTGTATAGTAATTAGATTAGTTTAGCTATAAGTTTTTTTGTAACATTTTAATAAAAAAAAAATGTAAAAAAAAACAATTATTATTATTATCGAATATGCGATTAGTTTATCTCGACACAAACCAAGTTTAAGAACGTATAATATTCTATTTTTCTTAACTATACCTCAACATTCATCATCATTAGCAACCCATCAACGGCTCACTACTGAGCGCAGGTCTCCTCTCAGAGAAGGGTTATAGGCCATAGTCCACCACGCTGGCCTAATGTGAATTGGCGGACTTCACACACCTTTGAGAAAATTATGAAGATGCAGGTTCCCTCACGATGTTTTCCTTTACCGTTGAAGCTTGTGATATATTTAATTTCTTAAACGCACTTTACTCAGACAAGCCAGAGGTGCGTGCCCGGGAACCTGCGACGTGCATGATCTGCGGGAACCGAACCTGCGACCCCCCGAATAGGTGACCGCAATACTAACCACTAGGCTATCACTGCTTCCACGAATTAATTAATGACAGTTAGTTGCACCTTCAAGAACATTATGAACAACTCTCAGGTGTACAGGTTTCCTCACGATGTTTTCCTTCACCGTTGAAGCAAGTGATATTTAATTGCTTAAGCGACGTGACTATGCGGTCATAAAGACATTCCCCTGTAATACTAAATTTGCAAGCAGACAGTTCAAGACTAAAGCGCCCTTTTTTTATAATAAGATAAATAAAATTCTTAATATACATAACATGAAGTTTGTCGAATGTAAACAAAAATTGATTAAATGGTTAAATAACTTAAACTATAATGAAACAGAAAACCTTTTACAATTGCAATATTAAATAATTGTTTTTAATTCTACACTTTTTTAACTTACCCTCATGTAGTGCCTACATTATTTCAAACACACTCACACGCGCACGCACACCCACCCCCACACACACACACACACACACACATATGGAGCCTGGGCCAGGTCCTTGTACAGTCTTTAAAAATGTTTGGGGTCATGAAATAGTGATTATTTTTTCTTTATTTCTCATTAAAAGGTCCTTTTTACGAGGTACAAAACGAAATTATTTTGCAAAATAAAAGCACAACAACATGGCGTTATTTTTGACAATGACACGTACTTAAACGAGTCATGATGCCATTTGACATTAAAATAACCACAATTGACAGCAATTGACATTTTACATACCAGCAATTGACGTTTGACAATTGAAATGACATTAAGATGACGTAATGTCATTACAAACATAGACAACAGAAGCAGATGGATGCACTCCGAGAGTTGCTATTCTACAAATGTACCCAATTATCAATTTTATATTTGTACCTCATATTCACTGTAAAACTGCAAGAAATCATATTTTATTTTTTGGTATAGCGTACAAGTACCTGGCCCAAAATGAAACAACCCCTTTGTTCACCTTTCAAGACAGTTAAGGACAAATTTTTGGAAAAATATGCTATACCATACAAAGTCAATGAAAATTTGTGGATGTGGATTTTCCAGATTTCCCTAAAAACAGCTGCTAAGCCTTCTTATGGGGTCTACTAGTTAGCGACCATGTTCGTCTTATTAGTACAATAATCTCACACTAGAGTTTATTTACTCGTAGTTAACATCTGAGTATAGCAGCTGAGTTTTCAGTGAGCTTCGAGTTCATTTATAGAAATAGTTGTTTAATTGCAATTAGCAATTTAGCTTCCAAAACGGATGTGTTTCATAAACACTCACTCAAAATTAAATAACAAGTAATAACTACTCGTATATCCTACGTAGTTACTAGGTACCTACTGAGGATTTGTAAGTATTTTGTGAAAAAGGCACAGACCATATTTATGAAAGTATTTAAGTAATTCAATATTATCCTAGCACTTGTTGAATATTTTGGCAATAAACCGAGTTTCCACATGTACAAAGAATCCTAGTTTAACTTCTAAGGCTTACTTACTCGTTTATAATTTCTAATGATTAATATTATTTATTCTTCTTTATCAACCGATAGATGTCCACAGCTGGACAAAGGTCTCCTGCATGGACTTCCACAGGTCTCGTTCTTGCGCCGCCTGGATCCAGCGGCTCCCTGCGACTCGTTTGATGTCGTCGGTCCACCTAGACCACCACCATACCTAGCAAAGATAATATTATATTATAACCATTACGTGGTACAGTTTTTGCAATTCACGAAGGCGAGTGAGTTTTACTTGTGGTTACTTCGTGTACATGCACATTGCATAAGTGTGCGTGCCTGTCAAAGCCTAGGTGGGAGCTGACAGGCGCGAGCATTGCGCTCGCTCACACTTATACTTATACGACACACACACAACCATAAGTCAGTCGCCCTCGTGAATTGCAAGAACTATCTTCTTCTTCTAATTCTTTATCAACCTATAGACGTCCACAGCTGGACAAAGGTCTCCTGCATGGACTTCCACAGGTCTCGGTCTAGCGCCGCCTGAATCCAGCGGCTCCCTGCGACTCGATTGATGTCGTCGGTCTACCTAGTGGGGGGGTCTGCCAACACTGCGCTTCCCGCTGCGGGGTCGCCACTCCAGCACCTTGGGACCACAAAGACCATCAGCTCTTCGAACTATGTGTAGGTATGGGTATAATTTATTAGATTACGTCATTATCTTAAATAGATTCTAATGCCAAACGAATTCTCCTCCAATCTCCATTGCATCATAAATAAAAAGAAATCAATGGATATCCAGGCTACATCAGACTGAAGCCCTCTTGTAGCATATCAAACAAAAATAAAAGATTCCATTGGCTAAGTAAGGCGAAGTCCAATAAGAATTTTCTGTTTAAAAATACTCTATTGGACTTTGTATCTTCGACACTTATTTACTTGTACACAATGTTATACGGACCGATCAAAGTCCATGTCGTATTTTAGGGTTGGCGCGCTCGAAAATAAATATTTGCGATTTACATTGCATTCGTATTCATCGTACCTCAAGAAATTTTTGACCGAGCGAAGCGAGGTCTCTGAGTTAACTAGAGCGATTTGCACTTGTCCGTCCGTCCGTCCGTCCGTCTGTCAGAGCCTTATAACTTTTGAATTACTGAACGTAATTACTTCAAATTTAGATATATTAAGTAAACCGATGGCCTCCAGCCGAAAATGGCTTAAAAAGTTATAAAAATCTTTATTTCAGGGGGGCTCTCATAGAAGCGAATGCGAAGTAAAAAAAAAAATATCGCGTTACATAAAATTGTTACGTATCATTTTAAAGATAATTTTGAACTGAGTACAAAAATATTTTTTTTTTTAATTTTTCCCTTAAAATTGACGAAATGGGGGGCTTTCAAAGTGGCGATTTTATACGCTCGCTTGAAGACGCTCTCTAGGAAAATCCGCTATGGATTTTCAAACTGATTTTATGTTTTTAGGTCACTTATATCCTGTACTTGAACAACAAATACTAAAATTATATGAATATTATAAAGAAACGAGATTATTTAATTTTTAATGTACATCAGTAATTCATATAGCATCAACATAGCTTCACAATAATGCTAATAGATGGCGCAGTCAGTAACTATTCCCATGGAACTACGAGTTACGACTAACGACCTATCCCAAAAACAGTTTTGCGTCGACCATTATTATTTAGTTACTTATTATAATACAATAATTGTATTGTAATTTTTTTTGTACCATATTATTCAATTAAAATTATTTTTTAGTTAAATTTTAGTTAAATATTGTATATTTTCTATTCGCGTCGATAGATGACGATTTGTACAGATGCCCGTAACCCGGTTTCACTCGTTAGTACCTACATAATAATTCAATGTTTTCACTAACGTTCCCTAACCTTTACGGGCTACCTATAAGTTAGGTGATTGATGTTTTCTGTCAACTTATTTATCACGATCCTGTACGGGACACCTAAAAGGATATTGGGACGGATGTTAGGACTTAGGATTGTATTTAGGAGCTACCTACGTTAAGAGACTCCTACTTAGGGGATGATTTAGGTATGTTTGGTGAAAACGGGCATAATAATAATGTCAGTTTTGGTTATCATGTATCGATTGAATGAATAATCATGGGATACCGTTACCGCGAGGTCTCAGTTCGGGGCGAACCACTAGTTTAGACCTAAATCTAAAAATCTGTCATCAGCTTGTGTTAAGAGCGCGTGTAACCCCAAAAAAAAATCAGATTTCGCGATGAGATAAAACATAGCCACAACCTCATGTGAAGCGCGACAAAAGAAAGCGTTTTGCGCGGAATAGGAGTGTAGTAAGCGCCAAATACTTTGTAACTCGTAAAATATTCATTTTCTTTTCAATTCACTAGGCTACTCTCTTGATAATATCAATCGGAATTTAATGTAAAAATTTTGGCTCTGTAATATGCAACACATTGAAAATAAATGAATATTGGTTAAAAATTAGACCTAACTTCGCGATTTTTTATTATCGAACAAATTTCATCATTTTATGTTTTTGCCTAAACACGTCCCTTGGCAGTATGATGTAATTCTTGCGTGTTTTTTTTCGGATAATTGAAACTTGATCTACTACTGTAAAAATCAAATCTGTTTACTGTTAACAAGCGCACACCCACTCTTAACTTCACCCATAAATCAATTAAGAGTTGGTGACAATGAAGTTAGCAAGTGTGTTAGTGACAATGAAGTTAGAATCACAAGCAAGCAGTGATAGCCTAGTGGTTAGGACTGTGGTCTCCTATTCAGGGGGTCGCAGGTTGGATCCCGGGTACGCACCTCTGACTTTTCGCAGTCAAGTGCGTTTAAGTAATTAAATATCACTTGCTTCAACGGTGAAGGAAAACATCGTGCGGAAACCTGCACACCTGAGAGTTCTTCATAATGTTCTTGAAGGTGTGTGAAGTCCGCCAATTCGCATTGGGCCAGCGTGGTGGACTATGGCCTATAACCCTTCTCTGAGAGGAGATCTGCGCTCAGTAGTGAGCCGTTGATGGGTTGTTAGTGTGTGTGTGTGACAAGTGACAATGAAGTTAAGAGGTGATTTAGCCTATTGAGATGATGTATCATCTCAATAGGCTAAATCACCTCTAATTAACATTTATTCATTATTGCAAAAACTGCCTCGTTGGTTCAGTGGTTAGCATGTTCGACTGCAGATAACGAGGTCCCGGGTTCACTTCCCGGGTTGGGCCGAAACTTGCATTGTGTTTTTCTCTCATGAAACACTCAGCTTGGAGTTAGGAAGTGGGCGATGTGCACGCGATGTGTGACCCCCGTGTCTCGGAGACCACGTAAAGCTGTCGGTCCTTCTCCTGATCCCTCTCCGGACGTGTTGGACTATGAGAGTGAGGAAACAGAGAGTCCACATGTGTTTGTACACACACTTGTGCACTATAATATCTCCCGCGCAGATGGTTAATCTTCGTGGAGATTGACCTCCGTGGCCAGATTCGATCGGGAGGACTTATTATTACATTGTAATTGCAAAGGTAACACTGAAATGTTGTTACTCAAATTATTAAGAATGTTTCAAAGCTATAGCAGTGTCAACCCTGAAGGAAGGAGAGTGAAATTTGTAATGAAGCCCCAAGAATTCTGATGAAGTTCTGAAGACACGATTCACGCCGCTTTCGCGTGATCGTCTACGAGCCTCTATCTACATAGTAAGTCTATTATTATATACTCGTAACTACTACGTGCTACGAAGGTTATTTGCTACGTAAAAACCTTCGTTACCGATCCAGTCATGGTCCAGTCCTGGTAACAGCAGGAAAGTTAAATAAAATATAAAAATACGAATTGAGATTCTCCTCGAGGTTTAAACTTGATATTTCAGGACGGGCATTGTCAGTTCGTCCGCCAATTCGCATTGGGCCAGCGTGGTGGACTATGGCCTATAATCCTTCTCTGAGAGGAGATCTCGCTCAGTAGTGAGCCGATGATGGGTTGCTAATGATGATTGTCAGTTCCGTCGTCAAAAGTGAGACGTCCACTGGTGGACATACTCGTAGTTCTTTTCTATTTTTGTAGTTCATCTACGAACGCATCTTCTTCATATGTCTTGAGAGTGTTCCCTTCTCCCTTTTCCTATTTCTCCTGGAAATTCATGTCGCGTGCCCTTACCTCTCATAATGTGCCTCAGTTGTAAAGGCGTTTACAAACGAATTAATTCCACATCATCATCATCAGCAACCCATCAACGGCTCACTACTAAGTGCAGGTCTCATTTCAGAGAAGGGTTATAGGCCATAAACCACCATGCTGGTCCAATGCAAATTGGCAGACTTCACATACCTTTGAGAACATTATGTATATGCAGGTTCCCTCACGACGTTTTCCTTCAGCGTTGAAGTTTGTGATATTTAATTTCTTAAACGCACTTAACTTAGACAAGCCAGAGGTGCGTGCCTGGGAACCTGCGACGTGCATGATCTGCGGGAAACGAACCTGCGACCCCCCGAATAGGTGACCGCAATACTAACCACTAGGCTATCACTGCTTCCACGAATTAGTTGATGTCAGCTAATTGCAGCACGTATCACATAGAAAAAACAGGCTGCATTAAAAAAGGCCTCAAAGAAATAAGAGAAAAAATGACTTAGATACCAAATGTTGTTGATAAAAAGTTACGAAGAACTGTAGAAAGACCTGAAATAATGAAAGTAGCAAATAAGTTCTATCGTGACTTGAATACAGATGAAAATGTCACCGATCAATCTTCAAACAATTTTCAAAGAGATGCAAAAATGATGAAACTGTACCGGAAATATTGGAAAGCGAAATAAGATACGCTATAAAAGAACTCAAAAAAATGACAAAGCTCCCGGCGAAGAGTGCATAAAAAATGAACTACTAAAAGGTACCTTGGAAGCTACCATTAAATTACTAAATAACCTTTTCAACTTAATATTTACTAGTGAAAGGATACCACTTACCAGTACAATGGACCCAATCAACCATCATTATATTACATGGCTAAGAAAGGCCAGGGATATAAACCTTTGGAAAGGAATGGAGGAGGCCTACGTCAGAGGACACACTGAGGAGTAGAACGGTCACCGACTTGAATTACAAATAATTCGGCAACGGATAATTCGGAACGGCATTCCGAACCAGTGGTAGACTCATCGACGATTCAAAAGCACTTGTAAAAAGTTTATTTGAATAAAAACCATTTCTATTTCTAAAAAACCTTTTTTTTATATACATTATCGGCACACGCTTGACCACTATCACACCTGATGGAAAGTGATGATGTGGCCTAAGGTGGAACGCGTTTGCCTAGAAGATGCCTATTCACTCTTGCTTTAAAGATACCCAAATTATATGTGTTAGGAAACACAGATCTCGGAAGAGCGTTCCAGACCCTAGCCGTGCGAATCAGAAATGAAGACCGCTTCGTGCGCGTGGATGGTATATCAACGATAATAGGGATGGAAGCCCCTCCGATGTCTTGCAGTGCGGTGGTAAAAAGGTGAAGGGGGGACAGGGTCGAAGAGCTCCTGAGCACACTCACCTCACCTCACCTCAGTAAATAAAGGCTTTATTTATGTATCTATTTAATTTATTTATTTAATTTAATTGCAGCACAGATGAGTGCGTGATTCGGGGGCATCGCTCGACGCCCAGCACCGGCGCAAGGTCACATTACACCGCTGGTGAATACACCGATTATCTCTAAAAATAATAGATGTCACGGATGGTCACGGCCGTACATAGTTGCAGCGTATTATGCAGACTGCAGCTTGAATAACACTTTTCTTGACGTAATTTCGAACAGTGCGTGTTGCCAGTGATGACTTATGGATCCGAAACATAGTTGCTAAGTATGGGCCTCATAAGCAGGCTGTGGGTCACTCAGTGGGCGATTAAGAGAGCTTTGCGCAGAGTATTCCTGCGAGATCAAATCAGAAATGAGGAGATCCGTATTCGTAGGAACCTTTGTGGTTTGATACTCAACGCAGATGATCGTTAGGGTTCCAAGGTGCTGGAGTGGCGACCCCGCACCAGGAAGCGCAGTGTTGGTAAACCCCTCACAAGGTGGACCGACGACATCAAACGAGTCACAGGGAGCCGCTGGATTCAGGCGGCACAAGACCGAGACCTGTGGAAATCCATGCAAGGGAACTTTTTCAAGCAGTGGTTGATAAAGAAGACGTAATTTCGATAGACAAGAGCCCACTTGCTCTACTCGTTACCTTTATCGATATCATAAAGAAAAGCAACACAAAAACTTTTAATACTAGTTACTGGCTTAACTGGCTGGCTGTTTGTTAGTACTAGTTCGGAGTTTACGAAGGTCTAAATCGAAAAATAAAGGTATTGAATATGAAATTATGAATAGGTATCTAATATATAAATAAACTGCCTCGTTGGTCTAGTGGTTAGCTTGTTCGACTGCGGATTACGAGGTCCCGGGTTCGATTCCCGGGTCGCGCCGTTAAAAAAAATGTATTGGGTTTTTCTGCCAAAGAAATTCTCAGTACTAGCCCGGAGTTAGGAAGTTGGCGGTGAGTCACCCCCGTGCCTCGGAGAGCACGTAAAGCCGTCGGTCCTGCGCCTGATCTCTCTCCGGTCGTGTCGGACTTCCGTCGGACGACCTGTGTTTGCGCACACACTTGTGCACTATAATATCTCCCGCGCAGATGGCTGATCTCTAAGGAGGTTGGCCGCCGTGATCAGATTCGGTCGGGAGGACATTATTATTATTAATATATAAATTTTGTGCTAAGTGATAGGTACTAACATCAATAATAACTGTTATTCTGATTGTGTTACTATTTATCTTTCATCATAATTGTGCATGATGTAAAAATAGCAAATTAAAGTCAACAAGTATTAATAATAAACATACCTTAAACATACCTAATAAATATTATTTCTGTGTGTTCATTTTACAAGATCACAAACAATAAATAATTGCTTGTTTCCATAGGTGATTTTGCTCTGTTACTCTGCGACGTTTGCGTCTCCTCATTACTGAGGGTCGGCATCCCTTTTTCATAAGCAGAAGACCCCAGATCCTTACACATATGACTCTCATATGAGTTCGGGATTTCGTAAATTTTTAAGTTAAACGATTTTTTTAGGACAGTCCATCATAATGCTCACAAGATATCCGAAGCTATCATTAGCTATATGACTGATGACATCCATACAGTGAATGCTGAACGCTGAGCGATATTATCGTGCTATATAATACTAGATGATGCCCGCGACTTCGTTCGCGTGGATTAAGGTTTCTTAATTCCCACGGGAACTGCGTAATTTTCCAGGATAAAAATAAGCCTTTGTTTTAATCCTAAATATGAGCTATCTTCGTTCCAAATTTCAGCCAAATCGGTTCATTCGTTGTGGCGTGAAAGAGTAACGAACAGCCATCCATCTATATACATCCATCCATCCTCACAAACTTTCACATTTATAATATATATTCTTCTTCTTCTTCTTTATCAACCGATAGACGTCCACAGCTGGACAAAGGTCTCTTGCATGGACTTCCACAGGCTTCGGTCTTGCGCCGCCTGGATCCAGCGGCTCCCTGCGACTCGTTTGATGTCGTCGGTCCACCTGGTGGGGGGTCTGCCAACACTTCGCTTTCCGGTGCGGGGTCGCCACTCCAACACCTTGGGACCCCAACGACCATCAGCTCTTCGAACTATGTGCTAATACATATTACATAGTAGGATTTGCTTTATATTATAGCATAGGGTCCTAGCCTGAACCGCGCTATATTGTCTTGTCTTCCAATAACGATTTTGACGTTAGTCTATATTTACCGGAGATATCAGCTGGTGGAAAACTGAACATATACTGTTTACGTTTGGTACATACAACACAGATCCCAATGTAAACTTGGAAGATAGTCTCAGTAGCTGCTTCTATATAACATGGTATCAAACACATTACCTCATTCCGAACACCGATTTTAAGAATGCCAGTGGTTTATATAATCCTTAGGGTTTACCACATGGGCATTCGATATAAAATTTTTAGTTTTTCCAATATTTTTGAAATTTAAGAATTTAAAAAATGGTCGTATCAAAGACTGACGTCGAAGCTCAAAGGCCAAGGGAAGAAATTCCTCACGATCACTTATACAAAGTCACCGGGTTGTCGTCAACGAATTTGGAGAAACTAGCTCAAGGTAGGTACTTTACATGTTGTAGTTTTTGAAAATTGACGACAGTTAATAAATAAAATGGTTATGTCAGATACTAATGGCCAAGCTCAGGGGCTAAGAAGGAAGAATCAAGAAATGCCTCATAAGTCATAACACTAACACAAAGTCACCTCGTTGTCTTCAATGAATTTGGAGAAACTAGCTCAAACTAGTTCAACTTAGCTCCTTACCTAGATTTTGAAAATTGACGATAGTTTATTAATTAAATGAAGTAAAGGAATTCCTCATAATCACTTTTACAAAGTTACCGGATTGTCTTTAAAGAATTCGGAGAAATAGCTCAAGGCAAGGTTCTTTAAATGTTGAGTTTTTGAAAATTAACGGGAGTTTTATAAATAAATGGTCATTGGTCGTATCAAAGATTGATATCGAAGCTCAGAGACCAAGAGCAGAAATTCCTCATAATCACTTATACCTACCTACAAAGTAAGTGGGTTTTCCTAAACGAATGACGTGTAATAGTTAAATCAATATAGGCACCTCTGGTGATACTTTGAAGCAGCAACACCTATCAAGTTTTTTAAAGTTGGTTAGATTTTGTAATTGTATAGGTATTATGATTTATGGTTAAGTACGTCAAATATTTATAAATTCCTCGTAAATCACTTTGAGCGGTAATACTCGTTAACAGAGATGCCGGGTAACGTTTAACCCAGGATTAAATTTGAAATTTTGATGGAAATTTTATATGAATTCTGTCAAAGCAGCAACTAACTCTAGGTTAAAAGGATAACCAGGCGTTTCTACAAGCGGGGTAATACCACGTGTACCTATATATGCATATCGGTTGTCATGTTTGAAATTAGAGAAATGAGCTCAAAGTTGAAATTTACAGATGGGCCTAAAAGTATCAATTCTAGTTTTTTATTTTTATTTTAAATTAAAATAGTTCAGAGTACCTATTGGTATATTTAAATAGATATACCTAAGGATACACATATTTATGCAGGTAACTTCCGGTTAGAGTTCTATGATTTTTAAAGAAAAGCCTGTTATTAAAATTAGTTAAATACCGGCAGAATACCAGCGCTCAGGCTATCCATGAACCTGCAGCAATAATGCTGAGCGGGTACCTTTTTGCTTATACGACATGTGGGTGCAAAACTGCAAAAGCCAATCTCAAATTGTTTATTTTTTGAATGTTTTTATATTATGTATCCATGTGTTCGTATGAGCAAATTCTTTCTTTCTTAAAAAATGGTCCATGGTTTAACTCATCCTTCGATACGCATCTTTCACATACCTGGTGAAAAACCAGGAAAAAGAGCTGCTTTACAAAGTTACCGGTACATCGACATTGAATTTGGAGAAATTAGCTCAAGGTAAGTACTTTATTAATAACTTTGAGGCAGTCTAATAATATTTTAGATGCATTTCGGCTGAAGGCGAAATTCTTACCTCCAATGTCATCGGTGATCGATTTTACAATGTAAATTGCGGTAAGTTTAATATTATGTTGATTCAAGTACGTTAATTTACTAACTTACATTGGTTGGACAGATTGAGAATGTTGTCTTCCCTGACATGTAAAAACCTATAAGGGATATGGGTTTAATTTACAATACCATACCGCTTCCAAGTTAGTCGCTATACCATCTTATAACATGTCTAGATTCTACCACCGGTTCGGAATGCAGATTCTGCTGAGAAGAACCGCCAAGAATCAGGTGAGATCGCAGTCAAAGGCTTCTTGTCATCGAATTAAAAAATGTTTTGGTACTTTGGTACCAAACATGATAAACGTACATTATCTATCTCTTTTTTAAACCTCCCCCCCCTCACCCGACGCAAAAAGAGGGGTGTTTTAAGTTTAACGTGTGTATTAGTGTTTTTTTTTTAATATTTATAGTTGCATAAAAATCTCTCGAGAGATATTAAAAAAAAATACTAATTTTATAAATGTGTGTTTGTTGGTTTGCTGGTTTGTCCTTCAATCACGCTGCAACACAGCTACGGATCGACGTGATTTATTGCATGGGTATAGTTGAGGACCTGGAGAGTGACATAGGTTACTTTTTCTCCCGGAAAATCAAAGAGTTCCCGAGGATTTTAAAAACTAAATCTACGCGGACGAAGTCGCGGGTATCAGCTTGTCTGTAATACAAGAAAGGAAGCTCCAACAGAGGCATAATAACAAAGCTTATTTATAGCGATACCTAATGTTGGATGGAGCACTGTCACGAAACAAAGCGAAAACGTTCCGATCAGCGCCAACGCATCGAAGCCATTCCAATAATAACATTATTGAGCGATCAAAACAAAATACGTCTCAAGTCAGTCTGGTTTTATCCGAAAACCTGGATTCCAGCCAAATAACGCCTCGGTCCTCACATCCGAGTAGGTAATGTCACTGTGGACTTTATGGATCATAAAGCAGAGTTATCATGCCTCTAGAGCAAGCCTCTAGAGGAAGAATGCCCCGTGAATTGGTTGAGTGACTACTAACTGGTGTAGAAGTTCATCAATCGGACTTTTATTGAAAAAGAAAGAAGTAAAATTAAGTGGCACTCGGGGACTGCCGCGGTAAAGCTATTGCATAGCATTTTTTACTAACTTATGCAATTATAATATTTATGGAATATTTTTTCTTGTATAATATAAATTATGCAAAAAAAAATTAAAAAACAAACAAACAGAAAAGCGCACTGTCACTACTTCGCGAGTGAGGTTCGAACCTGCGACATCATACACTGTTATGTCTTCAAGTTGCTAAGTGCCAACAGTATGAATTGCTGAAGAAATATTAAGAAATACACGTCAAGTTCGTATCACTATTTATTCATGCTTCACATGCAGTTGAGCGCCAGGAGGGTTTTCGTTTAAGGTGACAATACAGGTGCCCTGCCACACCAAGGAAGACTAGCCTCAGAAGATCTCAGGGTCGACTTTTATTAACAGATATCGTCCTTTTTGTCCCGTGGCAGAAAGGGCATGACGTTAGGCTATCAACAAAGAGAAGAAAGTATTGTAATGACTCAAACACAGTACCTACTTAATAGAAGCCCTAAAATAGTGAATCTATTAGCCTAGCACTTACCCCTTCTGCACGTCCACAACACATTAATCGGAATCAAAACGATTAGAACAAAAGTAAATTGATATTTCAACAATTACACACTATGACATATTATTTCGGTAGTCGGTACTTGCGTTTCCTCGACAACTAGCCGTACATCCACAGCCAATGTCAATTAGCAACTGCCCTCAATTCTGACAACATTACAATTTTAAATGATTGCATGCCGAACTAGATTATTTTGCTAATAATTAAAAAACAAACAAGAAAATCGCACTGTCACGACTTCGCGAGTGGGATTCGAACCTGCGACATCACACACCATACGGTGAAGAAAGCGGCCACTCGCCCACTGAGCCACCCAGAGCTACTTATGAACCTCCAAAATGTTGAAAGCTTGCTGAAATCTCATATCAACACCATACGGTAAAGAAAGCGGCCGCTCGCCCACTGCGCCAAACAGAGCTACTTGTGAACCTCTAAAATGTTGAACGCTTACTGAACGACGGTGTTAGGTTTATTTTCGTTACGGAATTTCTTGATTCGATCGCCGGGCTCAAACTGTTTGTCCTAGTTCAAAGCCCGCGATAAAAGCTATGCAATAGCTTAAATTTTTTTTTATTCTTCTTTTAAGTTTACATTCTGAAAATCATTTCCATTATTATCTGGAAAAATATATTATGATGGGTGTAGCACAACATAAACATATTGTACTAGATTTCGCAAACCATCAGAATCAATCAAATCACAAGTGGAGTACCTTCCGACGCGTGTCAGTTTTTTTGCTGACGGACGATTCCTAATAATATGCGGCCTAGATAGCTGTATGTCACAAAGAATAATGGCAGAATTGTACTTGAATGTTTTAGGAGGCGTCTACGAATATGATTTATACAAAACAAAGTATTTAACTTAGTTCGTTTTTTATATGAAATTAGTTTTACATCTTTTGCCTTGGTTAAATAATTATTAAATAATGAACCATTATCTGACTAATCCTAATCGCGCTTTTGAGTTTGGATTGGTTTGAATCGTTTCTCGATGACATTCCTCGCCCGGAAATTCAAGAGTTTGTCTATGTAGAGAGTTCTATAGACTAATAAGTAACACATCCCAATGTGAAATTAGAACTTAAAATAACATGGAAGTAAGAATTCCGACTACGTCTTTATACCTGTCTACATATTTTTACAACCTTAAAATACAAATAAAGTTGTTCATTTATCTTTTATTTTGTGAGTTCCTCAAACGAAAAATCTCAGTGATTATGTTTAAGTAATGGAACCTCTACGGTTTTAACAATTTTTCATGTAAGTATAGACGCTTCAAATAGATTTCAGGTAAAGTGAACCCCTGCCAATGTTTTTTGCCATAGGTACGTGTTGCAACGTTTACGATTCAACAAAAATTATAATTTAATGCGACAAAATTGAAAAATAAAATACAATTTTTTGAAGGGCTCAAGCTTCAAATTAGGCGGAGGTATTGGGTCTAGGGTTCCCAACTTTTTGTACGAGAAATGAAGTATATTAAGATCGGAGAAATAAAATGCAAATTAAAACAGTAGGTATTAGATTCTTTTGACGTTTTAAAAACATATTTTATTGAGCTTCTGGCACTATTTAAGTATTGAAATAAATGAGCTCATTTTTTATTAAATCAATAGAAGAATTAATTTGAGAATTTCAGAACGAAACTGTCAGTGTTACAATGTGTTTTAATTTTACATTTTAAACAGACAACGTATGGCTCCGGATACCAGCGGACATAACAACAGTATTTTGTATACTTTTTTTTATAGAAAAGTAAAAAGTGTTAACGAACGAAAAAATTTTAATACTGTTTTTAACAGTATAGTTGGGAACCCTAATTGGGTCTCCTGCTCCATAGTCGAACTACAACTCAGGGGGCTCTTCGATCGAGTATTTGCAAAAGATCACCTTGGAAAACCAAGATGGACCTAGGAGTTTGTTTACGGCACTTTTATGATGCGTTTTTAAGAAGTACTTAATTTTTTGCGGCTTTTAGCACACTTGCAACACATAAAAAGCCTCGTAACAAAAATAAAAGTAAAAGTTATTTTAACTTTAAAAACATTAAAGAATATTTTGCGTATTGTAAAAATAAAAAATTTCTGTTGATATTTATTGACACGGTTTTGTTTTTTAAAAAAATTTGCTTTTTTCTGATATTAGGAAATATCACTCTTCTAAATCAGTTATTAATCGGTGTGTTTGCATCACTTTCTAAGGAACAAGAGAAAGTTTAAAAACAGTTTTTAAGCTTTTTATGAATCTAGTAGCGAGTAGCGACTAAGCTACCAATCCTAAATCTGTGCATATTATATCCAAATTCGCCACCTATTATATTATCTCATTTCGCTAGTCGCTACACCTATTATATTATGTATTATCTCATTTCGCTAGTCGCTACACCTATTATATTATGTATTATCTAATTTCGCTAGTCGCTACACCTATTATATTATGTATTATCTAATTTCGCTAGTCGCTACACCTATTATATTATGTATTATCTAATTTCGCTAGTCGCTACACCTATTATATTATGTATTATCTAATTTCGCTAGTCGCTACACCTATTATATTATGTATTATCTAATTTCGCTAGTCGCTACACCTATTATATTATGTATTATCTAATTTCGCTAGTCGCTACACCTATTATATTATGTATTATCTAATTTCGCTAGTCGCTACACCTATTATATTATGTATTATCTAATTTCGCTAGTCGCTACACCTATTATATTATGTATTATCTAATTTCGCTAGTCGCTACACCTATTATATTATGTATTATCTAATTTCGCTAGTCGCTACACCTATTATATTATGTATTATCTAATTTCGCTAGTCGCTACACCTATTATATTATGTATTATCTAATTTCGCTAGTCGCTACACCTATTATATTATGTATTATCTAATTTCGCTAGTCGCTACACCTATTATATTATGTATTATCTAATTTCGCTAGTCGCTACACCTATTATATTATGTATTATCTAATTTCGCTAGTCGCTACAAGATAATATCGCCTGTACTACAAACAATAGTTTCTTAAATGCGGCATCGTAATATTATCATCGTTTGTTTCAAACATAGGTTGCTACGAGACTATGTGGGTACGCCAGTTTAGGCGTACTACGAATTACCGTAATTTACTAGTATGCCGACGGTATCTAGTAGGTGCGAAGTGACTACCAATCCTAAATATGGTTGAGCGAAGCAATGGCTATGGCTGGGTCATACGTCATGCTCGTGAACGGGTTCCACCGGCGGGAATGGGACTACTTTCTGTCTGCCCGTCTTAACATGTGTTGAATTATAATTAGGTATGCTTTTGTGGAACTTCCACTCATTGTGGAAATACTGCATACATAAACTCAAACTCAAAATTATTTATTTCATGTAGGCCAACCTGTGGCTCTTATGACACGTCAAGATTCTACCACCGGTTCGGAAAGCGGATTCTGCTGAGAAGAGCCGGCAAGAAACTCAGCAGTTGCTCTTTTCAAAATAATCATTTTACAATATTAATAAGTAGCTATTACATTGTAATAAGTTTTTATACTATCTTGTGGCAGCTGAATGCCAAGCTGATTTAACCCGTGCATCTTTGTTAGAATAGAATATGACATTTCCACAAAACGTACTACAATTCAATTCATGTCAAAGACGGGCAGACAGAAAGTAGCCCCATTCCCGCCGGCGGCACCCGTTCACGAGCATGACGCATGATCCAGCCATTGCTTCGCTCGACCATATTTGAGGGAACGTAGGTAACAACCCACACCACACGACACTACCACAGAAATGTTTAAAGAGAGCGTGACATCTAATCTATCAAATCTAGCAATTTCTTCGGAATCATATTATATAAGCGTACGCTCAACCCCACAAAGGATTTAATGCACTTTGCGCAGGCGACATGATGGAATTTCTAGTTTATGACGATTTCTAATGAGTCGATTGTGTGTATTGCCTCTTTGTTTATGCAGATGAATATTTTGTCTCACAAAGACTATTATAAATGTACTGTGAAGCTACCGTAAGGATACCAATCACTTTAAACTTTTCACGAAGAGATACGCGCGAACCGAGTTTATAAGATAGATCGAATGGCTCTTTTCTGCAATATAAAAATAGTTTCAATATTAGCTGCTCCGCTTCACAATAAGATTCCATAGGACATTACACTATGGAAGTAGGCAAAGTAGACCAGCCTAGCCGTTTCTACATCGGTAAACTGTTTGATTTTTCTGACAGCATAGGCAGCTGAGCTGAGTTTACCCGCTAATGTCTCTATGTGAGCGTCCCACTGAAGCTTACTATCCAAGGTCACCCCCAGAAAAACTGTGGAGTTCTCAATTATAAGGTTTTCCCCGTTTATTTTTATTGTTTTGTCAATTTTCTTAACATTTGGTACAATAAATTTTAGCGTTCAAGAGCAAATTATTAACAGTAAACCAACGCGATATCTGAGATAAGGTATTGTTTACATCGTCAAAATTTACTTTATTTCTGTCAGTTTTGAATATTAGAGATGTATCATCTGCAAACAACACAATATTGCAAGCATCGCGGACATGATATTGTAAGTCATTAATATACACCAAAAATAGAAAAGGACCCAGGATAGAGCCCTGTGGGACACCCAACAGAGTAGATGAACCCCGCGACTTCGCGTCACCTACGCATACACTTTGAGTTCGATCACTATAGTATAGTATACTATAGCATAGTATCTATTGTATTGTATACTTGTTTTAAAAAGAGCAACCGCCAAGTTTCTTACTGGTTCTTCTCGGTAGGAAGGGCATTCCGAACCAGTGGTAGGACTCATCGACGATTCAAAAGCACTTGTAAAAAAGTTTATTTGAATAAAAATCATTTCTATTCTATTCTATTCTAAATCTATGTTTTTCTTGTCTTGTTCATGATCTCAATTCTGCCGGTATCTTTTGTTTCTATAGGATGTATGTCCACCGATTTCTCAGGTAGGTATTTCTAGACGGACTCTGCTGATTTTTTTTAATTGACAGAGGAAGCTTTCGAAATGGTACCATAATTATAATAAAATGAATAATAATTCATCATCATCATCATCACAATAGGTGTTGAAACCCAAAGGAGTGCTTTGACATCCGTACTAGGAAAACCTGTGTTACGGGCAACGCAGCCCTTTATTTTTTAACACAGATTATACTCGTAGGTGCGAATGTCTTAAGTTATTCCATTGATCGTAATCGTATTCGATGACATTAGCGTCAAAGTAAAACAAACCATAACCGCATTGAATTAGAGCTCAATTTCGTGTATGCATTCTTATACGTTTACGTACGTACGATACGCTCCATAACGCTCCATATTAAAGTCGGTTGTAGGTACTGAATTTGTGACTTTAAATCAATACAATCAAGGATTATTTTACTTTGACGCTATTGTAATCAAATACGAATACGATCAATGGAATAACTTTTAGACAATCAGTACCCTGTTCTTCCAGAACCAGGATCCGATTTCGAAGCGGCGATTGCCGCGACAGGCTACGGCTGGTTCAACATTATCCTGATGCTGTGCACCCTGCCCGCGTTCTGGAGCGCCGTCTCGGTGACCAGCGCACCGTCCTTCATCTTCACCCGGGCTCAATGCGACTTGGAACTGCGCCTGTTGGACATGGGAACTGTCAACGCCATGACTTATATGGGTAAACCATCTCTCTGTTTTTCAAATTCCGTTGCATCACAGTGGTAGGTGGTTTCCTTGGGTAATTATAAATGCGAAAGTGTGTGAGGATGTTTGGATAGATGTTTGTTTTTCTATAGCTCCACAACGAATGAACCGATTTGACTGAAATTTGGAATGGAGATAGCTCATACCCAGGATTAACATATAGACATACATACCTACATTTTATCCCGGAAAGTAAGAGTTCGCGCGGGAATAAAAAACCTCCACCCACGCGGACGAAGTCGCGGGTATCATCTAGTAAATAAATAATTAATTTATACATAAATAAAAGGAAAAGGTTGACTGACTGATTGACTGACTGATCAATCAACACACAGCTCAAAACACTGGACGGATCGGCTGAAAGGCATAAAGATAGCTTTTATAACGTAGGCATCCACTAACAAAAGATTTTATGAAAATTCAACCCCTAAGGGGGTAAAATAGGGGTCTGAAAAATCTAACATAACGTGAACGAAGCCGCGGGCCAAAGCTAGTTTGTACATAAATTCACTGTCCACACCCAATGCCTAATTCTATATTCAGACCAAAGACCGGTTTCCCATTGCACAAGGGATCCTAGTTTGGAGGCCATTTTACTGGGTTGTACCACAGTACTTACAAGAGTGGCTGGACCATGGTGTTACTTTGCATACTTTTTGTATTGTATTGTAAATTGTAATCCCTTGTTTATTTTTTGTTTATATAACAACACAAACAAATTACAAAAATAAAATGTGCAAATACCTATAATACGATGGGCTCACTGGTCGAGTTAAAAAATGTTTTGCTTAACATTGATTCACCCATTTCTATCATTACGAGCAGTGATAGCCTAGTGGTTAGGACTGTGGTCTCCTATTCGGGGGGTCGCAGGTTCGATCCCGGGTACGCACCTCTGACTTTTCGGAGTCAAGTGCGTTTAAGCAATTAAATATCACTTGCTTCAACGGTGAAGGAAAACATCGTGAGGAAACCTGCACACCTGAGAGTTCTTCATAATGTTCTCGAAGGTGTGTGAAGTCCGCCAATTCGCATTGGGCCAGCGTGGTGGACTATGGCCTATAACCCTTCTCTGAGAGGAGACCTGCGCTCAGTAGTGAGCCGTTGATGGGTTGCTAATGATGATGATGATGATGACCCATTTCTATGGTCATAAATTGTAAACATTATAATTTAAACAGTCTATTACAGCATATTTTTAATAACGCCGTATTACGCCGTAATAATACAAATATTTAAGTTTTGCAAGAGTTTGTATGGTTTACAATATAAACACACTAAGATATGCAAACAATCAGACAAATCGGAGGCTTATTATTCTGTATTAATCTTTACATCATTGAAATCTGTATAAGATTGCAACTACGAGTATATTATAAACCCCCAGTCGGTATTTTGGTTCCTGCATTTAACTGCAAACAAATCCTACTAATATTATAATTAATGTGAAAGTTTGTGAGGATGGATGTATGGATGGATGGATATTTGTTACTCTTTCTCGCCACAATGAATGAACCGATTTGGCTGAAATTGGGAATGGAGATAGCTCATACCCAGGATTAAAACATAGATACTTTTTATTCCGAAAATTTACAGATTTTCCGCGGGAATTAAAAAAAACTTGAGAGGTGTCAAGGGACACCCGGATGGAACGAAGTTCCTTTCGATTAATTAGTGAAGGAATTTTAATAAAATTTTATTTCTTTTAAGTTATAAAAAATTAGAGAAAAATTCCACATGTAGAAATTATTTAAAATAAAATTGAAAATAGAAAATTCAGTCTGTCGAGCTGGAATTCGAACCATCGACCTTTATGCGACTGTAATTGACCTTTATTCGACTGTAGAAACCACAAGGCTACGGAGATCTAATATTGTAGTGTGAAAATATTGAACACAATGTCAAATTCACATTCAAAAAAAGTGTCGGGTCAAGTTAGTCTTAATTTTTTCCGTCTAGCCCCCTTTCGTATCGCGCGATAAGGAACTACGTTCCAAAACCTTAATCCACGCGGACAAAGTCGCGAGCATCATATTCTAGTCGCTCATAAAATAAAAAAAGCCGGCCAAGTGCGAGTCGGACTCGCACACCGAGGGTTCCGTACTCCAAAAGTAAAAGTAAAACGATAATATTATATTAATTTGCTTATTTATCGTTAACTTTGTTTGTAGAGGTTTATTGTTAATATAAAAAAAACTATGCTAGTTAGAGCGTTGGTTTTATTTTTCCTGTAAAATATACATAAACCTCTATTGACCATAATTATTTCAGATTTTTCGATTGGTAAACTTCGGAGATAAGGGGGGGGGGGGGGGGGGGGGAACGGTATTTTTTTCGACATTTTGGCTGATTACTCAAAAACTATTATATATAGAAATAAATCAAAAACTGTTTTAGAATGCACAAGTAAAGGCCTTTCATATGATACCCCACTCGGTATAGTTATTTACTTTGAAATTTCAAACACCCGATTTTTCCCCTTTTTTAATAAAACTAAAAATAATTTTCGATTTTTCTTTATTTCAATGATGTTGGGCCACTATTATACACAACTATGCCAAATTTCATGTCGATAGCTTTAATAGTTACTGAAATAATCGACTGTGACAGACGGACGGACGGACGGAGAAAGTCTCACCATAAGGGTTCCATTTTTACCATTTTGGTACGGAACCCTAAAAACAAAGACGTAATTACATTTAATGCAATTTTTCAGCAGGCCTGGCATGCCCGCGCGAGAAAATTTTGTCTAACCCTTTTCTCGTATTATCTTTATGTCTCTATCGAAGCTAACATGGTTGCACACCATGATTTGTCTCGTTACGTCATAAGTAGAGATAAAATTATTTTCTCGATTTTTCTCTACGAACATGGCGAGTGGTGACGTCATTTTCTCAAATTTTTAAGTATAAGAGTAAACGAGAAATCAGTCTACATTGACAATATCTCTCACTCTCTTCGCGAGATATCACTTTGACGTGCATGCTAGGCCTGCAGGACAGAATTTAGATTCATTCAAAAAGTGCCAATTCGCTAATGACACTCACTCCCTCTATCGGAAACTAATAGACCTACTGACTAACTATGATTTTTTCCTTGGATAGAACTAAGACATCAAAAAGTCAATTTCGAGTTTTTTAAGTAAAACTTCTTTACGCACGATTGACTTGGGGAGTAAGCTGGTGAATGCGTTACGAAAAGTGTGATCGTGCGAGGCGAACGGAAGTTGAGAGGGAGATATAAGTTAGTGAAGATAGAAAGAGAGAGAGTTACGTTTCGTATATTACTGTAGGGGCAAGAGAGAGAGGTGCGAGCACACATTCTCTTTCACTCTTTCTCTCATAGCCAGTTGCGTTTCGTAAGTTTTACTTCAGTCGTCACGTGCTCTAAAACACACTCGGTTTTTAGGGTTTTTACCCAAAGGGTGCCAAAGGGACCCTATTACTAAGTCTCCGCTGTCCGTCCGTCCGTCTGTCAGCGGCCTGTATCTCGTAAACCGTAATAGATAGACAATTGAAATTTTCACATATTTTGTATTTCTATTGCCGCTATAACAACAAATAATAAAAATTAAATTAAATTCAAAAAATTAAATTAAAATATTTCCATGGGTACATGGAAATATTTTAATTTAATTTTTTTAACGGAACCCTAAAAGAGCGAGGCCCGACTCGCACTTGGCTGATTTTTGCAATTACGTGTTTGTTCTATTGAATGAGCGAAATGTCTCTCTAGGTATGATATCGTCAGCGATGGTCTGGGGGTTCCTGTCGGACACGCTGGGGCGCCGCTGCATCCTGGTGTGGGGCTTCTTCAGCGCGGGGCTGGTGGAGGTGGCCGCCGCGCTCAGCCAGAACTACACCATGCTACTGGTCACGCGCTTCTGTAGCGGTTTCTTGTGAGTTTTCTGCCCGTCTTAAACTCTTAACATGAATTGAATTGTACTTTTTTTTTTTTTTTGGAACTTCCCCTCATTGTGGAAATGTTATATTATTCTAACAAAGTTGCATAGGTCAAATCGGCTTGGCATCCAGCTGCCCACAAGATAGTATAAAAAACTTATTACAATGTAATAGCTTCATAATAATATTGTAAAATGATTATTTTGAAAAGAGTTTCTTGCCGCCTCTTCTCAGCAGAATCCGCTTTCCGAACCGGTGGTAGAGTCATGAATTGTCATAAGAGCCACAGGTTGGCCTACGTGAAATAAATAATTTTAGAATTAAATAACTTTTAAATAAATAAGTTACTGTTACTTTTAGTTCCACCATCACTCTTATCAAGCCGCAAGAATCTGCACCCCTCATCAACATTATCAACCCATCATCGGCTCACTACTGAGCGTGGTCTCCTCTCAGAGTAGGGTTAAAGGTCATAGTCCACCACGCTGGCCCAATGCGAATTGGCAGACTTCACCCACCTTCGAGAACATTATGGAGAACTCGCAGGTGTGCAGGTTTCCTCACGATGTTTTCCTTCACCGTTAAAGCATGTGATATTTAATTTCTTAACCTTTCTGCACCCCTACGTGGTTGAAATTCTACGATCTCGCACTGAGCGCTTTACTTCCTCGATCCTAATACCCACCGCTATTTGGAATGCCCTTCCGTTTTTTCCGACCTACCTTTAAATCAAAAGTTAATCTTCTACAGGCAGCATGCTTCACTTACCATCTGGTATGATCGCAGTCAAGGGCTATTAGTCTAAAAAAAGGTACACAGTAAAGGTACTGCTTATATGCGCAACTGGTTGGTACGCCTGTTTTTGAGGCTACGTCCTATGACAATAATATCTCTATTCTCGAAATAATATCGATCGGAACAATTTACCCCTGTACGTTCAACCCTGATCTTCCGTTCTTTTTATTAAATTATTACATAGGAGTATACTAGCGCACAACTGCGATCATTCCTTATGGTATACAAGTGAATATGCAGCCTAAGATGGGGCGCGCTTGCCTAGAAGATGCATATTCACTCGTGATTTTAAGATACTAATTAGGAAATATGGATGCCGGAATAGCATTCCAAATTTTGCCGGTTCTCATCAGGAACGATGAAGCAAGGCGCTTAGTGCGAGATCGTGGAATATCAACCACATATAGCGGTGCAGATCCATGCAATACCTAGGGGTTTAGTGATATAAGGGTGATTTGAGTTATGTAGTTCTTGTCACTCTCTGAAATATATCTTGTAAAATGCCGACAGACCAGCCAACTCGCCTTGTCTGCCTTCGGGATGTAAGTTATCTCTGTCGTCTAAGTATTTCGGTGTTTGAAAATAATTTCGTAAAGATCGGTCCATAGGAAAGGCGATGAAGCGTATTAACCTTTATTGTCCCTAATAGGGATGTTGCCAACTAATCAAATTAGCAACCCACTATCAATCATTAAATCGCGCGCTTAGCATGGGAACTTGTACGTGGAATTTGGAAATAATGAGATGTGACGACATCTACGGCTCCAACCTTGATCCACATCTTATTATCTAAAATGCGAACGATTAGCGATCGCAAATTGCATAAAAATATAGCAAAATAAGGCCCAGGCCATACAAAAGCAATAGAGAGTGATACATTATCATCATCATCTGCAACCCATCAACGGCTCACTACTGAGCGCAGGTCTCCTCTCAGAGAAGAGTTATAGGCCATAGTCCACCACCCCCACCCAATGCAAACTGACGGACTTCACAGATCTTCAAGAACATTATGGTGAACGCTCAGGTGTGCAGGTTTCCTCACGATGTTTTCGTTCACCGTTGAAGCTTGTGATATTTAATTTCTTAAACTCATATATATTAGAAAAGCAAGAAGTGCGTGCCTGAGATTGAAATTGCGACTTATTAAATTATTCACTCTACTTTCATGACACAAAATATTTAGCATGGATTTTGTTCTAGATTCAACGGGCCTTTCGCAGTTCTAATTTCCTTCCTGGCAGAGATGCATCGTACAGACTTGCGGGCCAGGGTTCTACTCCTGACAGGCCTCTTCTTCACGATCGCCAACACCACTCTCCCACTCCTCGCCTGGGCTATCATCACTCAGGATTTGGACTTCCAATTCTTCGGCAACAGTATTGGTGAGTGACACCAAAATACCATCCATTCTATTGAGTGATCAAATACCTAATTCAAATTCAAATGAATTTATAATTAATTTATTTGCGAGATTCAGTACATAATATATCGCTGACGCGCGACGCGGTGATAAGCCAAAATGCAGTAAGCCTTACGCAGTTTCGTCGTGTTAATACGACGAGCTCGTAGAAAATTATTAAAAAAACTAGCTGACCGAGTGAACTTCGTACCGCCAACAAAAATATTTAGAGGTGGGTCACCCTTATCATTTAGGGGTATGAAAAATAGATGTTGGCCGATTCTCAGACCTACCCGATATGCACACAAAAATCGGTCCAGTCGTTTCGGAGGAGTTTGGTAACAAACACCGCGACATGAGAATTTTATATATTAGATCTAAGCGCTTCAATCTGCCACAGAGTAGCATGCAAAAGAAACAGTCATACAAAATTTAATACTTAAATCTATCCATTTTTAAATCCATACAATGTCATACCCATTTTATTTATGTAATGTCAATTCTATTAATTTTCAGATATTATTACTATGTACAAAATTAAACAATGTCGTTAATATTTTTATCCTGAATAAATTCATTAACAGTAGACATTAAGACTGAAGTGTGCTTAAAATTATTTGTTGTATTCTGCCGTAGTGAGCAGTGATAGCCTGGTGGTTGAGGTCTTCCATTTGGGGGGTCTCAGGTTCGGTCCAGGACCTCTGACTTTTCGGAGTTTTCTTGTTTGTTTGCTCGGAGTTCAGGATCTACTTCGCTAGCTTCTGGCTCCGCGATATAAATAATTTAATATAAAAAAATATTTTTAAAAAACCGACTTCAAACACCCGCGCCACTACAAAGTATATCATTTATTGTTGATTTGTTAAAAAACGCTCGGCCGATCTCGATAAAATTTAAATACACGATCTCGATAACCTTGGAAGTATACCCTTTTAGAGAAAAAAAGAATTTTCCAAATGGTTCAGGCGTCTTCGAGAAATCGGTGAACATACATTAAAAAACCGACGAATTGAGAACCTCCTCCTTTTTTGAAGTCGGTTAAAAAACACTAGGGGTAGGACAGACACAGATTGCGTGGAGTCGGGACGTTAGCTTTTTGTTTTTAGGAAACAAACACATGAATTACCAAATAACAATAATAATGTTATATTTTATTTTTAAATCCTTACTAATATTATAAATGTGAAAGTGTGCTTGTATGTTGGTTTGTTGGTTTGTCCTTCGATGATGCCGCAACAGGGCTACGGATTGACATGATTTTGCATGGGTATAGTTGAGGACCTGGAGAGTGACATAGGCTCCTTCTTATCCCGGAAAATCAAAGAGTTCACGAGGGATTTTAAAAAAATTTATCCACGCGGACGAAGTCGCGGGCATCAGCTAGTTACTTAAATAAACAATTTAGCTATTGTCAGTTATTTCATCTTTTTTTGTCACACGATCAGTGGTCACCGTATTGTAGCTTATAATTCTACGTACGTTAAATTATAAACTAGCGATACATGTTCGCAGAGTTCACAATTTTGCTACAGCTTTCAATCTTACCAGTTTGTTTACAAACTAACGCTTTTTACAATCTTACGGTGACATATACGTATATTGAGTTTTAGAATCCCTTTGTGCTTGAGATTTCCTTATTATCTTCCAGTCATCCACAGCTGGAACCTGTTCCTCCTGGCCACTGCTTCGGTGCCGCTGGTGACGGGCGCGGTGTTCCTCTTCCTGCCAGAAAGCCCCAAGTTCCTGATGTCCAGGGGGCGCAACGACGAAGCTATGGTTGTCTTCCAGTGGATATACTCTCTGAATACTGGGAATCTACCTGAAAGTTTCCCGGTAAGTTTAATTATTAATTGTTGGTTTATTGGCCTGCTTAATCGACTGCGGATCATTTGTTTCAGGGGTTTGAGTACTGAATAGTACAAAAAAATTTAGTTGAATTTTTCCATCAATAATTTAAAATATAGAATATAAAGAAAATATATACTAGTGGTTCGCCCCGAACTGAGACCTCGCGGTAACGGTTTCCCATAATTGACGATCAAAATTGACATTATTATTATGCCCGTTTTCACCAACCATACCTAAATCATCCCATTTGTAGAAGTCTCTTTACATAGGTAGCCCCTAAATACAATTCTAACATCCCAATGTCATTTTCACCTTTAGTTGTCCCGTAGAGGTTCGTAATAACAAAGTTGACAGAAAGTGTCAACTAACTTAACATAGGTAGCCCGTAAAGGTTAGGGAACTGTTATAGTGAAATCCTCAAGGCCTCAATCAAACTTAGGTATAGTTTTTTGGAACATTCAAATTAAATTACTTGTACACAGCGTCAACTATTGACACGATCAGAAATATGTAAAAACAAACTGCAACGTGAAGTTTTATTGATGTTTGCTAAATGACTAAATAATAATCTTAATTGAATAATAGGTATGTTACATAAAGCTGCATTTGCTATATGAGATGAGAGCGCCATCTATTGACATTGTAACGTTTTAACTTGTAGGTGGAAATAAAAAAAAAAACGTTATCACAAATTTTTAGAGGTATATTAGTAGCTAATACACAACAAGTAGGGACGTGGGTTTTAGGGGCCTTCAATTATTTTTGCTTCCTGACCGCAGTGGACCATGTACTGCCCTGGCTTGGTTGCTGGAGTAGGCCGCAAGCGAAGGATGCTCAGCGAGGTAGGTAAGCAGGCCAGAAGAGGGCGCGGCGAACGGCACCCGTAGCCTCAGCGACAACCAGGGGCGACACGACGTCCACGACACACAGAAGTGGTGTGCGTGGTGTTGCGCTGGCAGGGAGCGTGAAGTGGTTCGTCCGGTTCCTACGAGTACTCGTACCGTGAACTCGTACCCAGAACTCGTACCCAGAACCCTGGAATCAACGCCCTGGCAATAAGGCACCGTCCTACATCCTCACGCTTGATTGTGACCACGCAATAAGCTACGGGTGGGTACATAGTAGAAGATGGCGGCGCTGGTCACAATCAGACGGAGTTTACATTAAACAAAACGAATAAAACTATAGTAGGTGTACGCAACACTTACCCGATATTCGGGGTTCTACGCAGTAAAAAGACGTTTTCAGGAATGCGGACGGCTCAAGGAACACAATATATGCCGGCTCGGCATCGCAAGTGACACGCTATTGCTTTCCGATGTAAGAACGACGTAATGGCCACGGCCGCTGCGGAGGCCTACGCGACTGCCAGCTCATACAAAAGAAACCGGCCCAGGCGCGGGACGCGGGGAAAGGGAACGCTCAACGCGAGAATCACCTAATGTTACTCAAGGTCACGCGTCAAGTTGTCTAATAATGTTTATTAATTTTGAATTTAGTAGGTTGGTATGTTATAGTATTTAACTGATCGAAACCTTCCAAAGATGATTTTAATGAGAAATTCTGTTTGTGTAGGTAGTTAAGTAACCTACTACGTTACATATCCCCCTCTCCTACGAAAGGATTTTATTCTGCTCAAAAGAAAATCCACTAAATTAAACTGCCAAGGAGACGTAAGTACATTATCCATTCAACCTAGCCTTTCATAATCTTTCATACTTCACGCAACTATAAAAGCAACAGTACGTAGGTATTTATTCAAAATACTGACGCATCCTATCACGACAAAGTTAACGGTATTATAAAAAACCAAAAACTCTTGTACAACTAAGCATAAACGATGTTAAATATGGGGAAAGTAACAACAATAAAATATATAGTTATATAAAGAATATATGTATTCAAGACTTGGCTTTATTAGTTGCCTATTGATTTTAGGTCTTTTATATGCCAGGTACCTAGGTCTTTCCCAGTCATGTCTTGCAAAACATAGACTAAAGGAGACTTTTTACCTGTTATTCTAGCCTTAATAAATTTAGGAGCCAATTTCCGTGAAAATTGATTTTCCTTATTACTTAAGAAGTAAGCACGCTTCATGACTACGTCACCTACGTTGAATTCTGCGAATTTTCGGCGTAGGTTATAGTGAGAGGTATTTTTTACGTGAGCCTGCCAAAGTCTAGACTGAACTGTATCAAATATTGAAGCTAAATGACCTATATTTTCCGCATAGATTTCGCGAGGCAAAAATAATATTTCATCGCCGTGATCATTATCAACGTAGTGTGATCCACAAGGAACAAGTTCGCGACCGTAAACTAAAAATGAAGGAGTAAATCCTGTTGACTCGTTTACTGAGTTATTAATTGCGAATTGAATTTTGGGAATAAGTACGTCCCATGACCTATGATCATCGTCAACATACATGGAGATACACGTAATTATAGTTTTATTATACCGCTCGACTAAGTTGACTTGAGGAGTGTACTTAGGGGTATAATAAATTTTGGGGATTCTATATTTTTTAAAGAAGGAATCCGCCACTTTTCCGCAAAAAATACTAGCATTATCTATCAGAACAGTTTGTGGCACGCCGTGCACTAATATTACCGAATCTTCTAGTATTTTTGTTACAATTTCCGCAGTAGCCTTCTTTATTGGAAAAATCAAGCAAAATTTTGAAAAACAGCATGTTACCACAAGGATATAACTATTACGCGACCTGGTAATGGGAAGAGGGCCCATTAGATCAATCGAAATCATTTGGAAGGGGCGAGAGACTTGTTTCGGTCTACCCATAGTTCCTAAAGTACCATGTGTAGACTGTTTATAAGTTTGGCATTTAACGCAACGAGAAACAAAGTTAGCGACGTCTGCATACATGCCTGGCCAATAGAAACGAAGTGAAAGACGCTTATAAGTTTTAAAAATTCCGAGATGACCAGCAGTAGGTTCGGAATGACAGTCAGCCATAATTTGCTGACGTCGCTCCTCTGGTACGACTTCCTTCCATTCGAATTCCTTATTAAGAGTGCATTTAGATTGCATGTAACGATAAAGCTGGTTGTTTTTAACTATGAAGTTTGGAAAAGATGTGGGAGAATTTTGGCAACCATTGAAAATATTAAGATACCACGGATCCGCAATTTGAGTTGTAGTTAAGGATGATACCGGGCAAGCACGCGAAAGAGCATCTGGGATGATATTATCAACTCCTCGGCGATGTTTGATTTCAAAATTGAAACACGAGAGTCTAACACCCCAGCGAGCGAGACGGCCAGTAGGGTTATTCAAATTAAGAAACCATTTAAGGGCCGAGTGATCGGTATGGACAGTAAATCGTTGACCGTTGTCAAGATAACATCTCCAATGCTCCAGCGCTACGAGAACCGCAAGTGTCTCGCGTTCAGTCACACTGTAATTACGCTCACTAGCTGTTAGCGATCTACTCATATAGGCTATAGGATGTTCAACCTTATCAATAGTCTGAGTTAGAAGAGCGCCAATCCCGAAGTTGCTAGCGTCAGTATGTACCTCGAATGGAAGATTATAGTCTGGGCAAGATAATATGGGAGCTGAGATTAAACATTCTTTAAGTTTGTTAAAAGATTCCTCGGCTTCTTTAGTCCAAACGAAAGGTTTAGCCTTTTTACCACCGGATGTTAATTGATTTAAAGGACCTGCAATTGTACTAAAATTTGGTACAAACCTTCTGTACCAAGAAGCTGTTCCGATGAATCTTTTCACCTCTTTCTTGTTAGTAGGAGTAGGGAAATTGAGAATAGCCTCGACTTTTCCAGGATCGACGTGCAAACCTTTAGAATTAACAACGTACCCAAGATATTTCAATTCATCGCGAAAGAAAACAGATTTAGACAAATTTATAGTTAGATTAGCCGATTGTAATTTTTTATATACTTTTATTAATAAGGATATGTGAGTATCAAAGTCTGACGAAATTATTATAATGTCATCCACGAAAACGAATACGGAATTTTCGAATTCGGGACCATAAAATAAAAGATCAACTAATCGTTGCTGAGTTGCTGGCGCGTTTGTCAACCCAAAAGGCATAGTTACAAATCGATAAGTGCCACGACCAGGGATGTAAAAAGCCGTTTTATCGCGATCTTTCTCCGTAATCGGTATTTGCCAGAAAGCTTTAGACAAGTCGATGCTAGATAAGTACTTAGCGTTTTTAAGGTTATCTAAAATTTCCGAAACGTAAGGTAATCTGTACGCATCTTTACGTGTAACAGCATTGAGCTTTCGGCTGTCTAAGCAAAACCTGAGTCTTCCATCCTTTTTTGGGGTAAGTAGAACGGGAGAAGACCAAGGGCTCTCGCAAGGTTCTACGACTCCGAGTTTAAGCATTTGATCTAACTCCTCAATCAAGATTTTTTGTTTATCGGGTGACATTCGGTAATACCGTTGACGAATCGGTTCAGCGTCTCCAGTATCAATGTTATGAGTAGTAAGATTGGTAATACCGAGACCCTTCTGTTCGAATGAAATGTCATTATAAAGTTTAATGACATTATCAGCTAGCTGTTTTTCAGTCTCTGATAAATTAGTGTAAGGTTGTATAAAAGTACCAAGTATAGTATTATTAATTTCGCTGCTAACCGTACGAACACTATTTACGTATTTTGGACAAAGTTGAAACTTACGCCAAAAGTCAATGCCGAGAATTATGTCAGGTGTTATCTCCGGAACAACAAAAGCTTGCAAAATGTGAAATTGTCCCTCGAATTCTATAGGTAAGTTAATGTATCCGAGACTTTGCAAACGTTGTCCACCGGCCGTAATAACAGCGACGCAGTTCTCCCTAATTAGAGGTAGACCAAGGCTTTCGAAAGTGGAGTGGATACTGTTACCTAAGATCGTAACACCAGAACCTGAGTCCAAAAGACCTAAAAAGTTGTGACCACAAACTTGCACTGATGCGTGAGGCCTACTATCATAGTTATAGTTTTTATGGAGAATTGTGTGGATTCTATAGGTTTTAAAATATAAGTTTACTGTATCCAGCCAATTTTGCCAATCATTTCTATCAAATTTGGTATCCACACAATTCTCTGAATCTAGTTTTTTGTATCAGGACGTTTATTATTTCTAGCGCAGTCTGGGCAATCTGGGAATTTTACATTTTTACGTCTACAGCCGAAACAGAAAATTTCACTGCGGTCAGCAGTACACCCTCTAGTGCTGTGCGTATCAGTGCGACAACGAATACAGTAACGAGGTCGTTTATTATTTTCAGGGGCACTGACTGCGTGAACATAGTTACTGTCTGAGTTTGTAGTTTTATTGCTAGAATGTTGAGGTTTATTAGAATTAGATTTATTATTGTCAGTAGTAGTATTTTTAAATTTATAGTTATAATTAAATTTTTGAGAAAAATTCGAATTCTGTTTGCTACTTGAACTACTAGCGTAAGCAAAATCAGGTGCTAAAGTATCAGCTGTAGCTTTCGGTGGTTCCTTAAAATGCGAAAGGCGAGATTGAATATCCTCGTAGTTACGGCATAAGTTTCTTAACTCATCAATGGACTTTATTGTTGAAACTGATGATAAAGTACTAGCGTAACATGGCCGAATATTATGTAAGAGAATTTCTAATTTTTCATCTTCTGAAGGTTGTTTCGATAGACGCGAAAAAAGACCAGACATAATCGAAAGGTAAATAGCAATGTTTTCTTTTTCGCCTTGCGTACGAGATCTGATTTCTGAACTAAGTGTATAATCATAATCCGGCCGACTGAAATCCCGCCTCAAGAGAATCGCGAGCTCATCCCAAGTATTAACAGTATCCTTGACACTACGATACCAGTGAATCGCGTCGCCTTGAAAAATTTCCGTTGCATTCCTTAAAACTGTTTCAGATTTAATATTCTTAGCGAGACAAAATTCATTTATACGTTGAATAAAAGCTCTAACGCAGGTTTTTCCATCAAATTTAATTTTAGAAAATAAATTTAAATTATTGCCTTCGCATGTGACATTAATAGTAAGAGGTGTAGTTGAGGTACTAGATGTAGCATGAGATTCGCTACTCGTGGTTGCTAATGGATCAGTCGCTGTATCAAGAAGTTTATTGAGTGTGGATCTATAATCTTTGTATAGACCAACACACTCGTCATAATCCTCCTGAATTTTATCCGTGCGTGATATCCGGTGAAGCCGGTGATAAATATGGTTCAGCAAATTTTGAGATCGTAAAAGTGCACTCTTATCAGCAGGGGCAGAAATTACTGAGCTGACTTTGTCGAGAGCTTCAAAAACACCAAGGATGTCAACCGAAGGTTCGAAAGGGCTTGTTAGAATATCCTCAGAGGGATATGAGGGACTACATTTTGCAATCTGTTTTCTTAGCTCCTGAACTGTAGAACCGGGAGTTTCACCACGAATAGCTACCTCATACTCCAGTTCTCCTTTTTGCAAGGACATGAATTTTATCTCGTAAGACATATTTTTAAATGATAACAATAATTAATTACAAAAAAAAATTAAAGTGCAAATGTATGAGAAATGAAAAAAAAACTAAACACTCCGTCTGTTACAAATTAAAAGAATAATTAATAACGTTTCGGTTGTTTATCTTTAAAAGCGTGAAATGATAAAATGAAATCAGCGAATAAAATAAATGGATGATTAATTGAATGATTGATTGAATGATTGTTGAATACTTGCAACAGAAATAAAAAATCTACCAAAATAAAATGAAATAAGCAAATAAAATCAATAAATAATTATTGCAACTAATGTGTACGGGTACGAATATGCAAAACAAATTTACAACAAAAAATTTTTTTTTTTTTTTTTTTGCTAACGGTACATTATTAGTTTTAGAACCGATAATAATACACAGATAATACTAATAATCACAAAGGAACAATAAACAAAATTAGAATTTTTATAAGTTTAGGTGAGTTATTTTTTTATAAGTGAGGTAGGTAAGGCGTGGACTAGGTCAAAACAAGGTGACCGCGCCTTAGCAAGTTACAAGTAATACAGTAGGTACGTACCTCGGACACTTTAGTTGCTAGCAACCAAAATAAAATCAACGTTTTACAACTAAAACAAGCACACACCAAACTTACCACTACGAATGAAGAAGCAAAATAATGAAATTACCACGTTGAGTGCGCCATTGTAACGTTTTAACTTGTAGGTGGAAATAAAAAAAAAAACGTTATCACAAATTTTTAGAGGTATATTAGTAGCTAATACACAACAAGTAGGGACGTGAGTTTTAGGGGCCTTCAATTATTTTTGCTTCCTGACCGCAGTGGACCATGTACTGCCCTGGCTTGGTTGCTGGAGTAGGCCGCAAGCGAAGGATGCTCAGCGAGGTAGGTAAGCAGGCCAGAAGAGGGCGCGGCGAACGGCACCCGTAGCCTCAGCGACAACCAGGGGCGACACGACGTCCACGACACACAGAAGTGGTGTGCGTGGTGTTGCGCTGGCAGGGAGCGTGAAGTGGTTCGTCCGGTTCCTACGAGTACTCGTACCGTGAACTCGTACCCAGAACTCGTACCCAGAACCCTGGAATCAACGCCCTGGCAATAAGGCACCGTCCTACATCCTCACGCTTGATTGTGACCACGCAATAAGCTACGGGTGGGTACATAGTAGAAGATGGCGGCGCTGGTCACAATCAGACGGAGTTTACATTAAACAAAACGAATAAAACTATAGTAGGTGTACGCAACACTTACCCGATATTCGGGGTTCTACGCAGTAAAAAGACGTTTTCAGGAATGCGGACGGCTCAAGGAACACAATATATGCCGGCTCGGCATCGCAAGTGACACGCTATTGCTTTCCGATGTAAGAACGACGTAATGGCCACGGCCGCTGCGGAGGCCTACGCGACTGCCAGCTCATACAAAAGAAACCGGCCCAGGCGCGGGACGCGGGGAAAGGGAACGCTCAACGCGAGAATCACCTAATGTTACTCAAGGTCACGCGTCAAGTTGTCTAATAATGTTTATTAATTTTGAATTTAGTAGGTTGGTATGTTATAGGTATTTAACTGATCGAAACCTTCCAAAGATGATTTTAATGAGAAATTCTGTTTGTGTAGGTAGTTAAGTAACCTACTACGTTACAACATCATTGTGAAGTTCTGTTGTTGCTGCTCATTAAAAGTTAAATAATTTAGTTTCCTTATTACATTTATCTAATTTTAGTATTTGTTGTTCAAGTACATGATATTACGCTAAAATTGTAAAACTTTCAAGCCCCAGCTTTCAATGGTTATTCCGTTCTGAGGTCAAATATAATCTCCACTTTGAAAGCCCCCCATTTCGTCAATTTTAGGAAAAAAATTTAAAAAAAAATACTTTTGTACTCTGTTCCAAATTATCTTTAAAATGAGGTACTGTAAACCTATGAAACGCAAAATTTTTTTTTTTCTTCGCATTCGCTTCTATGAGAGCCCCCCTGAAATAAAGATTTTTATAACTTTTTAAGGCATTTTCGGCTGGAGGCCATCGGTTTACATATTATATCTAAAATTGAAGTAATTTCGTTCAGTAATTCAGAAGTTATAAGGCTCTGACAGACGGACGGACGGACGGACGGACGGACGGACAAGTGCAAATTCACTCAAGTAGACTCAAAGACCTTCGCTTCGCTCGGTCGAAAATTCTCCTGTCGCAGTGTTTGTTACCAAACTCCTCCGAAACAGCTGGACCGATTTTTATGAAATTTTGTGTGCATATCCGGTAGGTCTGAGAATCGGTCAACATCTATTTTTCATACCCCATAAATGATAAGGGTGACCCACCTCTAAATATTTTTGTTGGCGGTACGAAGTTCGCTGGGTCAGCTAGTTTTTTTAATAATTTTCTACGAGCTCGTCGTATTAACACGACGAAACTGCGTAAGGCTTACTGCATTTTGGCTTATCACCGCGTCGCATCGACTGTTTCTAAGCGTTATAATTCGATGCTATAGCTATAAATTCTGTGCAGCTAACAAAATTAGAAGAGGAAAAGACGAAGCAGCGCGGCCGTGGCTGGGCAGCGCTGCGAGGCGGCGGCGCGCAGCTGGCCCCGCTGTTCAGGCCGCCGCACGCGGCGTGGCTGCTGCTCATATGCGTTACCCACATGGGGTGCATGTTTGGGTAAGACACGGCCTATCTTTTTGGTAAAGTTTCTCCTTCCACATTTTTTTTTAAAGAATATTAGTCAATTTGGAATTTACTAATATCCTCCTCTCCCATCCAAATAAGCGGAAAGAAAGCTTGTGTTGGGAGTGGGTACGACAATAGTGCAACGGGTGGGATTCGAACCACGCGGACTGAAAACTGAAAAGTCGCAGGTTCGAATTCCACCCGTTGCACTATTGTCGTACCCACTCCTAACACAAGCTTTCCGCTTATTTGGAGGTAAGGGGAGGATATTAGTCAACTTCAACTCGACTAATATTCTTTAAAAAAAATACACAAATGAAATTCATCCCGCCAAACTGCTCATGCAGTTTGTTGGCGAGTTTACGCTCTTAGAAAAATTATAACAAAAATCTAACTGTAGGTAACCTTCTTTCCAGGTCAAACACCATCCGCCTCTGGTACCCCCAGCTCGCCGCCATGATCGGTTCGGAAGGCAACGAGACCCTGTGCTCAGCCATCGCGCCAGCGCCGGCGGAGGTTGAGGAGGTAGCGTGCACGCCCATACAGACTGACATGCTGACGTACCTGCAGAGCGCCGTCGTGGGCGCTGGCTCGGTCCTTACTTATGGGATTGGAGGTGCTTTGATCAATAGGTTGGTATTGGTACATCCTATAGCGAATGGCCTCATAAGTAGGCTCAGGACTAGCTAGGAGAGAGCTATGCTCGGAGTGTTCCTGCGGGATCGAATCGGAAATGAGGAGATCCGTGGGAGAACCAAAGTCACCGACATAGCTGAGCGAGTCGCGAAACTGAAGTGGAAATGGGCGGGCACATAGTTCGAAGAGCTGATGGTCGCTGGGGTCCCAAGGTGCTGGAGTGGCGACCCCGCACCGGGAAGCGCAGTGTTGGCAGACCTCCCAATAGGTGGACCGACGACATCAAACGAGTCGCAGGGAGCCGCTGGATCCAGGCGGCGCAAGACCGAGGCCTGTGGAAGTCCATGCAAGAGACCTTTGTCCAGCAGTGGACGTCTATATGTTGATAAAGAAGAGAAGAAGAAGATAGCGGATGGGATGTGCTTGGAAGAAGCGGCATGAAACTCAGCAGTAGCTTTTCAAAATAAATGTTAAAATATGACTATGTAGCTATTACAACGTAATAAAATTATGTTGTAATTTATTATTTTACTAGCTGATGCCCGCGACTTCGTCCTGGTAGATTTAGTTTTAAAATCCCTCGGGAACTCTTTGATTTTCCGGGATACAAAGTAGCCTATGTCACTCTCCAGGTCCTCAACTATACCCATGCAAAAAATCACGTCGATCCGTAGCTTTCTTGCGGCATGATTGAAGGACAAACCAACAAACACACTTTCGCATTTATAATATTAGTATAATAGGCGATTTTATGTCGCAACCCAACTTGTAATCCCTTCACTATCATACTGTAAATATGTGTGTGTAACACGAAAGTATGTTTAGTTTGTCCTTCAATCACACCGCAACAGAGCTACGGATCGACGTGATTGTTTGCATCGGTATAGTTGACGATCTGGAGAGTGACATAGGCATATAGGCTACTTTTTATCCCGGAAAATCGAAGTTTCCGAGGGATTTTAAAAAATAAATCCACGCGGACGAAGTCACGGGCATCAGCTAGTAAAATTACATAATTATGAATATCATAATTATGTAATTTTACTACCTATTTTAATTATTTTATTTACCGATAAAAAACGCGCCAGGTTGAGAAACGATGTTCTAGGCAACTGGATGCAGCAAAGCCGTTACTATGAAAAAATTTACCTCTACTGGAGAGAGATATTCTTCTAGAAGCCATTTTAATGTGGGAAAAATAAAAAAACTCAGTTTAGGGTTTTTAGGATTTAAAGATAGGTAAGATAGAAAGGTACCTTACTGCCGCACTCAGAATCATTCATTAAATTATACTAGTGGTTCGCCCCGAACTGAGACCTCGCGGTAACGGTATCCCATGATTATTCATTCAATCGATACATGATAACCAAAACTGACATTATTATTATGCCCGTTTTCACCAAACATACCTAAATCATCCCCTAAGTAGGAGTCTCTTAACGTAGGTAGCTCCTAAATACAATCCTAAGTCCTAACATCCGTCCCAATATCCTTTTAGGTGTCCCGTACAGGATCGTGATAAATAAGTTGACAGAAAACATCAATCACCTAACTTATAGGTAGCCCGTAAAGGTTAGGGAACGTTAGTGAAAGCATTGAATTATTTATCAATAGTTCCATGGGAATAGTTACTGACTGCGCCATCTATTAGCATTATTGTGAAGCTATGTTGATGCTATATGAATTACTGACGCCCATTAAAAATTAAATAATCTCGTTTCTTTATAATATTCATATAATTTTAGTATTTGTTGTTCAAGTACAGGATATAAGTGACCTAAAAACATAAAATCAGTTTGAAAATCCATAGCGGATTTTTCTAGAGAGCGTCTTCAAGCGAGCGTATAAAATCGCCACTTTGAAAGCCCCCCATTTCGTCAATTTTAAGGGAAAAATTAAAAAAAAATTATTTTTGTACTCAGTTCAAAATTATCTTTAAAATGATACGTAACAATTTTATGTAACGCGATATTTTTTTTTTTACTTCGCATTCGCTTCTATGAGAGCCCCCCTGAAATAAAGATTTTTATAACTTTTTAAGCCATTTTCGGCTGGAGGCCATCGGTTTACATATTATATCTAAATTTGAAGTAATTACGTTCAGTAATTCAAAAGTTATAAGGCTCTGACAGACGGACGGACGGACGGACGGACGGACGGACAAGTGCAAATCGCCCTAGTTAACTCAAAGACCTTCGCTTCGCTCGGTCGATTAATTAATCATTGCCTTTTGATTACCTGCCGCACTCAGCCGCATGAATTAAATAATTATTATATTATAATATTATTTAATGATTAATTAATTAATTATCATTAAATCTACTACTGATATGTCATTAATTTGTACATTAATGACATATCAGTAGTAGATTTAATTACGAAGCGTTAACTTCTGAGAATGAAACTTTTTAAAATCCAAGATTAAGTCGTTAAGTAACGATTAGCGACTCTGAGTGCGGCAGTTAGATTACTTTTGCTCGTAGATGCGGTAAGAGATCTGTGGCGGGCGTGTGCGGCGTCTTCAGCGCGGCTTTCGTCGTGGTACTGCCATTCACGGGCAGCAAGGCTATAACGCTGGTGGCGATCTTCACCACCGCCCTGGCGCTAACTTCACTGTGCTCCGCCACCCTGTCCAGCATTGCCGTAGACCTGTTTCCCACTTCACTCCGGTAAGTTTACCTTCTCATGCAGTCACAGTGACGCTATATTATTATAGTGGGAATCTTGGTTCATTTCGTTCGAGCTGTGACTTGACCAAAATGGACAAGGGGTCATCTTCTAGCTCTCGATGCTCGGAATCTCGGAGATCGATAGAAAAGCTGAACAATCCTTTGAGTTTGCCGACACTGCGTCTTATTATTTTCTTATTCTTCTTCCAAAAAAATCTTATGGAAGTACCTACTTAAACTTATGACTGTCCATTGTCGCACATTCGGTTCTTTATTTGCATTAGGTACCTACTTCTTCTTTATTTTAATGCAGTGAATAAAATGAATTGAGAGAGGCGGAAAAAACAATTTTGAACGTGATTTGTTTTAACAGTTTGAAATATCGGCATCCATTTATTACATGTTATTAGTTTTTTCACGTAACATACCTAACAAGTAGGTACACTAAAAATAAGAATTTTTTTATTTGTATTTTCAACCGACGAAAAAAAGGAGGAGGTTCTCAAGTCGATATAATATGTATATAAATATATTTTTTGGCTTCACAATTATTACAGGGTAATGGCGATGGCTACATTTCTGATGAGCGGTCGAGTGGGTACCATCATGGGCACCGTTATCTTCCCCGCGCTTATGGACTTCGGATGCCTGCCACCTTTTATGACAATTGCTGTAGTTTTAATGTGTAAGTTTCATTTAAAAACACCAGGTTGCAAACTTTTAAAATTATTGGAAAACTTTTGCTTAAGGGCAAAAGCGCCATCTACTAGTACTATAGGGAACTTCTACGTGCGTTTGCAAGTGCATAAATTTTAAATTGTTTACGCCAACCTATTTGCCATAGTGCTACTCACATTTTGTACTAGATGGCGCTATTCAGTTTTTCATGTTAGTTTGCTTATATTACCATAGATGGCGCTAATTTAATTTTTTTCACTTTATTTTTCAGTATGCGGGCTGGCCTGCTTCTTTTTACCAAATACTACCCTGAAAAAATTGGAGTGAATCCCCAACTGATAATTTATTTTCTTAATATTGTAATGTAATTAGTTTTATTCAAGAAATGATGTACCTATGTAATATAGTGTTCAATTTTTTAAGAAAGGAATGGAGACAAAAAAAACAAGTGGAATTAAAAATATTCTTTTTCTTTATTATAATTTATCGTACCCTAATCTCATTCATCTCAGTCAGACTCACAACTTAACAATAAATCGGCGAATCATGGACTATGGTTGCTATTTACAATATTTTATACTTAATATTTAGCTTTGCGACACATTTTAACAACGTATGTAATTTTTGACGACATTAAATACATCGGTACTTAATAAGTAGGTATTCCAATTTTAAATAAATAACGCGGTCAAAAACCAGCAGAGGCTTTCTTTCAATCTAAAAAAAACATCAGTAGTAGGTACTTACCGGTCTTATGAAAAACTTTAATTCACATTTTTTTTTAATTTTACCTGTTTATTTTTTACTTTTACCTGTTCTGTAACAAACTTTATTTTAACATAAATTTTGTGTAAAATTTAATGACGGTAGGCACTTAATAATATTATGAAATTATTTTCATACATTATTAAAAATACTGTCGCAATTTTAAATAATGCGCTAGAGGCGCTACCTCAGTCTAATGTGATGACTAAACAGCGTTTTGCGTTACGATTAGGTAATAAATAAAATTATGTACTTCCGTGTTGCTTAATTAATTAATTAACATCTGTGGATTATGCTGGGTGAGGCACATGCGCCTAATGTGGCTGATTCTGTTGTAAATTCGCAATCTCTAAACTAAACTAAATATGACAGGTCTAAATCTAGTGCTGTCCTTTTCCGCAGGTACCATTATGAAAGAGATAGCACGAGATTTAGACCTGTCAATTTAGTTTAAAAACAACGAACAACAATTTAACAACAGAATTAGCCTCAATGTTATCGACATCCAGGTAAGGCTGTGTACTAGTCCGGTCTAAATTAGGGATAATCTGCTTCGAAACAGTAGATTTTCCTACTTACAACCATATTACAATCATATTAAGTTTAATCTTTGTTCTAGATTGAAAAGTCTGTTAGCACGGATATACGAATAGCAGCGGCGAAAATGTCTGTTTTACGTTCACAGAATAAGGCTGGAACCACATTATGTGCGCATCGATTCGCATTTTGTCCATACAAAACTGTCATTTTTCATCATTTTCATAAAATCGTGTACGCATCGTAAAGCCGAATTTATGCGTACACAACTCTATGAAATATTGAAGAGCTACCCTAGGCTCATAAGTGTCTCGACTTGAAAAGTTACACCGTCTCAGACGTTATCACTTATTATTAAATAGCATCCGAATTCAGTTTTCTCGCCTATAATAGACCGGACAGTGCGCAAGCACTTTACAGTTTGATTTTAAAGAAATTCCAAATTACGTAAAAAACATCATTGGTCCTTTGGTACATTGTAGGTGCTTAAAAATCTTAGAATTTACTTCTTAGGTAGGTACCTACTGTTCATTCAAGTATGTACTTTTAGTACATACCTGAATGAACAGTAGGTTTTTGAGTGACGAATTATTATGTACCTACCTACCTACGTTACATATAAGCACAAAAGTAGATGCCGTGCTATAAAAAGTTTTTTAAGTAATTGGAAATTTCTATTAAGTATATTGTATTATATTAGACTCGATTATGGTTAGTACATAACTTGTGATTGTTGCAATCACAATCATTTCATTCAAAATTCAAGTAACACTTGCTTAGCGTTTAATTCGATCAATACAACATTGAATTTCATTTTTTGTGAATAAAAAATTAAATTTCATTTAAATTAATATTTAGGTGAAATAAAAATTTAGATGAACAAATTTTTAAAATATGATTAGGTATAAGTAGATAGGTATATAAAATTAAAATTATACAATGTATAATTTATACTATTTCGTTATACAATAAACAAACAGACTGGCCTTTTTTCACCAAAACACCCAAAGACAAAGCAAGATTGATTTAGAGACTAGATTGAAATATCTTATTGTCAACTCTCGCTACTTTGTCGAAGCTATACACTCTTAAATTCGAGCTTTAATAATAAAAACATAATTTGTATAATATAATAATTATTATTATTGTATATTCCTTACTCGTATAGTTCAGTGAAATTGACTGATATACCCTATTTTGGATTATATTCATTTAATATTATTTGAATACAACGCAAGGCACAAAGTTTTACAACGTCTCTAACAGGGTGGATAGGTCTGGATCAAACGATGTCAGTCACAGTACAATACATACATAACGTGTAAAAATTTAGGTAGGTTAGGTAGTAGAAAAATATTAATGACATTCCAATTGAACTTAATTTGATTTTAATTTTTTTTTCAATGTCAGTAAACAGTAGATAAGTAAGTACATTAACTTTTTTTATTAGTTATATCGTTAATTTGCTTCAACAAAGCTTTTAAAAGTAGTGATTTTAACTCTTAATGTAGAAGAAATCCCCATTTTATGCTTTAACAAAACTACATTATTAAGTTGAAAGTAAACTCACGCAAGTCTCCCTATAAATTTACTAAAACCCAAGATTAAGGTGGATTATACGGGTCTGGCCACGAAATTCAAATTTAATTTGGTTTTTCGCAATTTGTAAACTAATACGACAAAGTAGGCTTATGGTTTTCTAATTGCGACGATGGCAGTATCATCTTCACAGATTTATATAAAAATCTTTACTTCAAAGTGTCCAGTTTAAGAAATCAGTCAGAATATCGAGTTGAACGTGAGTTACTCACAAATTAGTCGATATTCTGAGTATTTTCTTAAACTGGACACTTTGAAGTAAAGATTTTTATATAAATCTGTGAAGATGATACTGCCATCGTCGCAATTAGAATACCATAAGCCTACTTTGTCGTATTAGCTGACAAATTGCGAAAAACCAAATTAAATTTGAATTTTGCGGGCAGACCCGTATAATCAACCTTCGATACCATAAAACACATTTATAGAAAAAATCGGGATTTTGAGATAAAACAGTGTTGCAGCAAATTAGCGATATCTTACTGCATACTATAAAATTATAAGTGCGAAAGTGTGTTTGTTTGTTGGTTTGTCCTTCAATCACACCGCAACATTGCTACGGATCGACGTGATTTTTGCATGGGTATAGTTGAGAGCATGGAGAGTGACATAGGCTACTTTTTATCCCGGAAAATCAAAAAGTTCCCGCGTGATTTTAAAAACTAATTCCACGCGGGCGAAGTCGCGGGCATCAGCTAGTGTTAAAATAAGTTGGGAATAGATATTAAATATTAATCCTTTTTGATGTTATATCCAAGATTTTCAATTAGACAACCTTCCGTAAATATAAATTTTCGCTTGATCCATGCACCTACCGTACACCCCATAGCTAGGATAACATAATATCCAAGTTAACTCGATTGCTCAATTCCTCAAACGCATCCAACAAATTGCAGATCCTCATTAAACACACACTAGGTAATCTATCTACATTGCACGGTGTTGCTCCCATCGAATTTGAGATTTAAGTCATTAGCCACCTTTAAATGAAACCAGTTAAAATGCCTTTCGCACAGCCTTCAACGCGAATCAACCCTCTCGATACGAATTGCGTCATACTATACTTCGTCCAAATTATATTCACTAATTATAATTATCTATTGGACAGATAGGTTACGTCTCTTAAGAGGACTTTTACGTTACGTATCCCTCTCTTACACATTTTGATATTTACAAAGATTGTAAAAATATCAGATACTTTTGAAAAATTTGGTCAATTATATTAGCTTCGACAGTTAAATTAAGGATATTTAAGATATAGTTTTATTATATGTTATGATAATAGTTACCTAGATTTTGATAGAGAAAAAGGGCGAAAACTACTTAACTTTTATCGCTCTTATTCTCTATCAAAAACTATGTAAATATTATCATAATATATAATAAAAATATGTCTAAAATATCCGTAATTTAACTGTCAAAGATTTTTGATTGACCACATTTTGTCAAAAGTATCTGAGATTTTTACAATCATTGAAAATATAAGAATGTGTGAGAGAGAGGGGTGCGAAATGTAACAGTCCTCATAATAATTAAGATGATCTTAAAAATAAATGACTGATTTTTGGCGTTTTGACAGTACAGTTAATGACATCAACTTAAAGAGCTTAAACAAAACTGTCACTTAATATTTAAGAAGGTCTTAAGAACTGCGAGACGTTGCAATATTTGGTAGTTAGTGCCATTCGGACCGATTTCATAATGTTACAAGTTATAATAACATTATGAAAACAAAGAAGTATGAAAATATTCTAACAGTTCTGTGAACACTTTACTGTCAAGAAATACACCTCTTGTTAAGCGTGCAAAATTTAAATAATGAACGAAGTAAGTAGGTACTTATATTATTTTTTGTACAAAAAATTTAAACGTAACCTATTCTTAAATATTTTACGTGCTAAGGTAAGGCATATTTTATAATTATAAATTAATTAATTACAGATAATATTATCTATAGTACATATATAAACTTTTATATACACAGTCTCGCGTAACTTAAAGCAGAGTTCTATACAATATATATTTTTTTACATTTAAAATTGTACACTTTAATTGTAATTGTACAATCTGTGACGATGAATTCACATATTTCTACTCAAACTTTGATGAATTATAAAAAAATATTAAATATTAAATGTGTTTTAATAATACGATTTTCAACTTGTGTAACTGAATTTCACCTATGATTTTCATATTCATGAAATGAAATGGTAAAACGAATTTCAGAAAAAGATTTTAAGATGATAATGAAATTAAGCGATCTCTATGTCGTAGTAACGAATATTTTGCTACTAGGTAAAGCATGTAACTTTAATATTCAATTTAAAATTTGTATAATTATAGTGGAAAATGTGTTCCATCTTATTGCTCAGAAAAGACTTAGGTAGGTAAATTGACATTCAAGACAATTTGGACGTTACATTATCGTAAAATATTTCCTTGACAAATGAAATCGCTACTTCGCATCAAAATTGGCTGCTCCAATCTGAGCGAGCATTTTGAAAACTATAAAAAGTTCCTAAGCTGATTTAAAATGTAAGCATATCGCAGATTTATCTGATAAACTCGTTGACGTCATAAAGCCATCTGCGCGCGGCGCGGCGTTCCACTAGGCATACGCGTAAGGGAGCGGGCAGACTGGCTACTTTTTGCAGTAGCGATCGGCGTTTTTATGGCTTTTTGCGACTGCATTGTGATTTCGCGACTCAAACGCGTTCGCGTTTTAATGGCTTGTAGGGATCGCGTTCAGCGATTGTTGATCGCAAATACGCCAAATCGCGCGATTTTGCGCAGTCGGCATGCAGTCGTAAAAAGCCGTAAAAACGCCGATGGCTGCCACTAAAATTTGACAGTCTGCCCTCTCCCTTAGTACTACATTGCAAAAGCGACTTTGTTACTTTTTAAATCAGCCAATAAAAAGTTGATTTCAGGTCAGATAATATAAGTATGTTTAAGTTTTCCTTTTGAAGAATCTTGTCTAAATCCTCCAATTAATTTAGTTAAGAACACGATTTCAATATACATAGGTATAAATAAATTTCCAATTTATAATATTTACATCAACAATTATTTTTACATTTGGTAAATAAATAATAATATGTATAACCGATTATACAGGTTTGGTCTAAATCGTTATAATATCAAACTCATTTTTATTGCACTATTGTGGCTTCCGATTTTTTTTAATGTATGTACATATTGAAAACTATTGATTTGTCGCAGTAAAATGCAATTCCACGCCAAATTATATATTTATATCACAATTCTATTTTCCAAAATGAACCAAATTATGTTAAATCAAAAAAAAAACGAATAATTTAAAACGAAGTATTTCTCAGCTTGGTTCAGTAAACTTCACAGAAAATAAGTTATGTACTGTTATTTTTATCAAGTACCTAGTGACCAGAAATAAAATATGATTAATGAACCACAGGAGTGGCATGCAGAATATTATTTACTAACAAAAAATTTATGATACAAAATAAAAACAACCACCAATGACAACTGTGGTTATATTATATAAGTATAATCCACTATAGTGACGTGAACAATACCATCATCACCATAAAATGCCAACGAAAAAAATTATCTAAAGGTTTAACCGCACTGCGAAACATTACCGTGCTGTAATACGAATTTAGAATTTAATAATTACACACGCATTGATAAGTTCTCTTTTAATTTTTTTTTTTAATAAAATATAATCGTGCGGAAATATTTCGCTTTGCGAAGTCACCTTTATAAGCACATTTCTAATGTCACTGTTTGTAGAAAACAATGTCGAAAACATGTCCATTTACAAAAAAAAGTTTATTTAAAAGTCACTTTGGTCCGTTTCACCATTATTTCCAATATCACAAGCCCGCACTGTTTTTTTTTTTTTAAATCATAATAATAGTCTTAGCGTCAGCTTGGCGGAGCAAGGAGGACTTCGAGCCAGCAAGGGCAGGCTGTGACGTCCCGCCTCGAGTACTTAGGGCCCCAGCCCTTCGCGAACGATATCCTCACGGACCTGGGGTCCACTGGACCCACGTGGGGCAGAGACACAGCCGGCGGAGGGGACGAAGGGTCGAAGATGCACAGACAGTGTCCAGGCGCGACCCTCCACACTAACAACGCCTTCGCGGCAGCCGCGTCCAACGCTGGCGAGCTGACGAACACGGGTTCTTGGCTTCTGTTGTAAAGCCATACGCCGTCGGATTCGAGGGACAGGGTGACACCTAAGCCGATTTTCGCTCGAGTTTTTCGCACCTGAAACGATAGAGAAAATCGGTTAATTATGAAAACTTATCAAGAATTCAGTTTTTTCAAGTTAGCTAGTTAGGTTTGCCGTTCTACCCAGTGTTCCATCGTCAAACGATTGCGCTTTCAAAAAATAGCAAGACTGCTAGAACTGCTGACTGCTTCGCGAGCGTTGACTTCCTTATGTGGTTGACATGTAACTTAGTCGCACGAAACACTATAAACGTTTCTGAAACGAACCGCTACGGTGTGGAACCTGCCATTTATAACTTGCGCACCTTGAAGGCAAAAGTGAATAGGCGTCTTCTATACAAGCGCGCTCAAACATAGAACTCATTATTGCTTATCAGACCTGCACCTGGGTACCAATTGTCTAAACGTTATTCCATTGATCGTATTCGTATTCGATGACATTAGCGTCAAGGTAAAATAATCCTTGCTTGAACTGATTTAAAATGACAAATTCTACAACCTATTTTAATATGGAGCGTATCGTACATACGAGTACGTAATCGTATAAGAATGCATAAAAGAAATTGAGGTCAAATTCAATGCTGTTATGGTTTATTTTACTTTGACGCTAATGTCATTGAATACGATTACGATCAATGGAATAACTTTAGACAGTCACACCTCTGATTGTCGTCAAACGTAAGTCTGTCAGTTATCACGTAATAAAAACTGACGCTACAGCTTCTCCACATTTCGCTGATATTATGTACCTACAGAATGTAGTTTAATTTACTCATATGACATCATGAGTATAGATACATATAGCAGTTTATTGGTAAATTATTAGCGTATAGCTCGTGTAGGTATGTATGTGCCTATCTAAAGTTATCGGCCGGGGTTATCGGTATGCCGATTGCCGTATGCTCGCCGCTAAATCAATTTACATACTCGTAGATGCAACGCACTATGTTCCTGGTGCTCAATTCAAAGCGATTGATTTATTTGGCCTATACATCCAGTACAATGTATCGGATCCGAGTATTGGACTCTCCTATTCGATTAAATCGTTGTTTCTGAGGTAGGGACGAATTGAAAGCTTGGCAATAAGTCATTCCACCACATTTCGCATCTCCGAGTACCGCTTTGTGGAAACATCTAGTAAATAACTTGTTGATTCTACTACTTATTCTTAAGTTGATTCTACTTTAAGGGCCGATTTCACCGATATAAAATAAGTCTTATAGAAGAGAATAGAATAGAAATGTTTTTGATTCAAATAAACTTTTTTACAAGTGCTTTTAAATCGTCGATGAGTCTACCACTGGTTCGGAATGCCCTTCCTACCGAGAAGAACCAGTAAGAAACTCGGCGGTTGCTCCTTTCAAAACAAGTTTACAATTCAATAGATACTATGCTATGTATGCAGTGTTTCCACAATGAGTTCCACAAAAGTATACCTTATTATAATTCAACACATGTTAAGACGAGCAGACAGAAAGTAGCCCCATTGCCGCCGGTGGCACCCGAGCATGACGCATGCATGATCCAGCCATTGCTTCGCTTCGCTTTATCCGAGCGTAACTTTGATATTTTAGCAAATTCTCATTACAAAAAACTGTCAGAACGCCCATTTATTCCTCGGTTAAGCATCACTCGACGTTAGTAAAATCGGCAACTTGTACCTAGTTACTAAGTAGTTTTCTCTGATTTTTCTTTTTCGGATTGATAGCAACGTTTCCTAATGAAATTCCAGCTTTACTAAACATTTTTGCACTACAAAGATAAATTAGCTGAGGGAGTCAATGGCAGTCAAATTACAGTCTATATCATTGTAGCTTTTGCCTGCGGCTCCGCTCACGTTAAGTTACATTTTTCAAAACCGCTTTAGGGGTAGAATTTTCAAAAATCCTTTCTTAGCGAATGCGTCATAATAGCTACTTGCATGCCAATTTCAGCCCCATCCGTCCAGTAAATTGAGCTGAGCGTTAATAGATTAGTCAGTCAGTTAGTCAATCAGACAGTCACCTTTTCCTTTGATGTAAGTATATAGATTTAATAAAATGTATCAGGCATCCATTAAGGCAATGAGATCGCTGTGATACGCAGAATAATGTTTTATGAACCGGTGCACGATGGATTGATAATGCCGATTGTACTTTGTGCAGATACTGGCGTCATGTTGGTCCTCACGTAGGCCCGGCGGCTAGCTGATGCGATTCGAGGCACGTACCGTGAATTTGCGAATTTGGCACTCTTGCGCCGCGCCAACGGCCATCCGTGGATGTGTAGCGGTTTATTGGTACTTTGAATGATTGAATCACGATAATACTCTTCGAAATCGATTCAATTCTTTCATTTACGGCCTATCTGTATTCAATTCTTTCATTTACGGTGTATCTAATATCTGTTTCTAGTGACTCTGTTACCGCCGGTTTACACAAAAGTGTCGAAACACTAAGGGTCAGTTCAGGCAGAGCGGAAAAATGCCAGAGCAATTTACTTCAGCCTAAATTTACTGGAGGGTAAATGAATAGTCTTTTTTCTGCTGATGTATCATCATCATCATCATCAGCCAGAGTTCGTCCACTGTTGGACATAGGCCTCTTTTAAGTAGCGCCAACCTTGCCTATCCTCGGCCTTTCGCATCCAATCGATGCCGGCCACTTTCCAGATGTCTTCGCTCCACCTAGCCGGGGGGCGCCCTACACTCCGTATGCCGAGACGTGGTCTCCACTCGAGGACCTTACGACCCCAGCGGCCATCGGTCCTCCGACAAATGTGACCATTCACCAGCCCACTGCCACTTCAGCGTGCTCGCCCTAAGAGCTACATCGGTCACTTTAGTTCTTTGGCGAATTACTTAGTTTCGGATTTTATCCCTCAAAGAAATTCCGAGCATGGCTCTCTCCATAGCACGCTGAGCAACTTGAAGTTAGTGGACTAGCCTCACTGTCAGTGTCCACGTTTCAGCACCGTAAGTCATCACTGGTAGGACGCACTGATTAAAGACTTTTGTCTTTAGGCATTGTGGTATTTGCGACGAAAAGACTCGACGAAGTTTCCCAAATGCTGCCCAACCTAACTGTATCCTCCTGTTAATCTCCTTCTCAAAGCTGATTTTATCCAACTGCAGAATTTGTCCAAGGTATTTGAACAGCTTCAAGAATAGATCCATCGACAATAATCGATCCCGGACCGACCAGGTCGCTAAATATTACCTTGGTCTTGTCTAGGTTTATCCGGAGACCAACATGTCGGGAGGCAGCGTGGAGGGTATCAAGCATTTCTTGGAGCTCCTGTATGTAAGATATTTTTTCGAAATAGCAGATACTTTCGAACATCATCCAACAGTTTTTCTAAATCGGTCACCATGCGTATTAACATCTTCTGCGTGGACGAGTCAGAGGCTAGTTGCGATGCGAGCGCCTCACCTGTTCAACCTGCGGCTCCTTGGAGTCGAGCGCGTCCAGACACAGGCCGTGCCTGCCGGCGCCCGTGCCGCCGCCGCCCCCGAACACGTCCACCGCCCGCACGCGGACGCTGAACTGGCGCCCCACGCGCTGCGTCAGCTCCCAGTACGCGAGCCGCTCACCTGTTCAACCTGCGGCTCCTTGGAGTCGAACGCGTCCAGACACAGGCCGTGCCTGCCGGCGCCCGTGCCGCCGCCGCCCCCGAACACGTCCACCGCCCGCACGCGGACGCTGAACTGGCGCCCCACGCGCTGCGTCAGCTCCCAGTACGCGAGCCGCTCACCTGTTCAACCTGCGGCTCCTTGGAGTCGAACGCGTCCAGACACAGGCCGTGCCTGCCGGCGCCCGTGCCGCCGCCGCCCCCGAACACGTCCACCGCCCGCACGCGGACGCTGAACTGGCGCCCCACGCGCTGCGTCAGCTCCCAGTACGCGAGCCGCTCACCTGTTCAACCTGCGGCTCCTTGGAGTCGAGCGCGTCCAGACACAGGCCGTGCCTGCCGGCGCCCGTGCCGCCGCCGCCCCCGAACACGTCCACCGCCCGCACGCGGACGCTGAACTGGCGCCCCACGCGCTGCGTCAGCTCCCAGTACGCGAGCCGCTCACCTGTTCAACCTGCGGCTCCTTGGAGTCGAACGCGTCCAGACACAGGCCGTGCCTGCCGGCGCCCGTGCCGCCGCCGCCCCCGAACACGTCCACCGCCCGCACGCGGACGCTGAACTGGCGCCCCACGCGCTGCGTCAGCTCCCAGTACGCGAGCCGCTCACCTGTTCAACCTGCGGCTCCTTGGAGTCGAACGCGTCCAGACACAGGCCGTGCCTGCCGGCGCCCGTGCCGCCGCCGCCCCCGAACACGTCCACCGCCCGCACGCGGACGCTGAACTGGCGCCCCACGCGCTGCGTCAGCTCCCAGTACGCGAGCCGCTCACCTGTTCAACCTGCGGCTCCTTGGAGTCGAACGCGTCCAGACACAGGCCGTGCCTGCCGGCGCCCGTGCCGCCGCCGCCCCCGAACACGTCCACCGCCCGCACGCGGACGCTGAACTGGCGCCCCACGCGCTGCGTCAGCTCCCAGTACGCGAGCCGCTCACCTGTTCAACCTGCGGCTCCTTGGAGTCGAACGCGTCCAGACACAGGCCGTGCCTGCCGCCGCCCGTGCCGCCGCCGCCCCCGAACACGTCCACCGCCCGCACGCGGACGCTGAACTGGCGCCCCACGCGCTGCGTCAGCTCCCAGTACGCGAGCCGCTCACCTGTTCAACCTGCGGCTCCTTGGAGTCGAACGCGTCCAGACACAGGCCGTGCCTGCCGGCGCCCGTGCCGCCGCCGCCCCCGAACACGTCCACCGCCCGCACGCGGACGCTGAACTGGCGCCCCACGCGCTGCGTCAGCTCCCAGTACGCGAGCCGCTCACCTGTTCAACCTGCGGCTCCTTGGAGTCGAACGCGTCCAGACACAGGCCGTGCCTGCCGGCGCCCGTGCCGCCGCCGCCCCCGAACACGTCCACCGCCCGCACGCGGACGCTGAACTGGCGCCCCACGCGCTGCGTCAGCTCCCAGTACGCGAGCCGCTCACCTGTTCAACCTGCGGCTCCTTGGAGTCGAGCGCGTCCAGACACAGGCCGTGCCTGCCGGCGCCCGTGCCGCCGCCGCCCCCGAACACGTCCACCGCCCGCACGCGGACGCTGAACTGGCGCCCCACGCGCTGCGTCAGCTCCCAGTACGCGAGCTGCTCACCTGTTCAACCTGCGGCTCCTTGGAGTCGAGCGCGTCCAGACACAGGCCGTGCCTGCCGGCGCCCGTGCCGCCGCCGCCCCCGAACACGTCCACCGCCCGCACGCGGACGCTGAACTGGCGCCCCACGCGCTGCGTCAGCTCCCAGTACGCGAGCCGCTCACCTGTTCAACCTGCGGCTCCTTGGAGTCGAGCGCGTCCAGACACAGGCCGTGCCTGCCGGCGCCCGTGCCGCCGCCGCCCCCGAACACGTCCACCGCCCGCACGCGGACGCTGAACTGGCGCCCCACGCGCTGCGTCAGCTCCCAGTACGCGAGCTGCTCACCTGTTCAACCTGCGGCTCCTTGGAGTCGAGCGCGTCCAGACACAGGCCGTGCCTGCCGGCGCCCGTGCCGCCGCCGCCCCCAAACACGTCCACCGCCCGCACGCGGACGCTGAACTGGCGCCCCACGCGCTGCGTCAGCTCCCAGTACGCGAGCCGCTCACCTGTTCAACCTGCGGCTCCTTGGAGTCGAGCGCGTCCAGACACAGGCCGTGCCTGCCGGCGCCCGTGCCGCCGCCGCCCCCGAACACGTCCACCGCCCGCACGCGGACGCTGAACTGGCGCCACACGCGCTGCGTCAGCTCCCAGTACGCGAGCTGCTCACCTGTTCAACCTGCGGCTCCTTGGAGTCGAGCGCGTCCAGACACAGGCCGTGCCTGCCGGCGCCCGTGCCGCCGCCGCCCCCGAACACGTCCACCGCCCGCACGCGGACGCTGAACTGGCGCCCCACGCGCTGCGTCAGCTCCCAGTACGCGAGCCGCTCACCTGTTCAACCTGCGGCTCCTTGGAGTCGAGCGCGTCCAGACACAGGCCGTGCCTGCCGGCGCCCGTGCCGCCGCCGCCCCCGAACACGTCCACCGCCCGCACGCGGACGCTGAACTGGCGCCCCACGCGCTGCGTCAGCTCCCAGTACGCGAGCCGCTCACCTGTTCAACCTGCGGCTCCTTGGAGTCGAGCGCGTCCAGACACAGGCCGTGCCTGCCGGCGCCCGTGCCGCCGCCGCCCCCGAACACGTCCACCGCCCGCACGCGGACGCTGAACTGGCGCCCCACGCGCTGCGTCAGCTCCCAGTACGCGAGCCGCTCACCTGTTCAACCTGCGGCTCCTTGGAGTCGAGCGCGTCCAGACACAGGCCGTGCCTGCCGGCGCCCGTGCCGCCGCCGCCCCCGAACACGTCCACCGCCCGCACGCGGACGCTGAACTGGCGCCCCACGCGCTGCGTCAGCTCCCAGTACGCGAGCCGCTCACCTGTTCAACCTGCGGCTCCTTGGAGTCGAACGCGTCCAGACACAGGCCGTGCCTGCCGGCGCCCGTGCCGCCGCCGCCCCCGAACACGTCCACCGCCCGCACGCGGACGCTGAACTGGCGCCCCACGCGCTGCGTCAGCTCCCAGTACGCGAGCCGCTCACCTGTTCAACCTGCGGCTCCTTGGAGTCGAGCGCGTCCAGACACAGGCCGTGCCTGCCGGCGCCCGTGCCGCCGCCGCCCCCGAACACGTCCACCGCCCGCACGCGGACGCTGAACTGGCGCCCCACGCGCTGCGTCAGCTCCCAGTACGCGAGCCGCTCACCTGTTCAACCTGCGGCTCCTTGGAGTCGAGCGCGTCCAGACACAGGCCGTGCCTGCCGGCGCCCGTGCCGCCGCCGCCCCCGAACACGTCCACCGCCCGCACGCGGACGCTGAACTGGCGCCCCACGCGCTGCGTCAGCTCCCAGTACGCGAGCCGCTCACCTGTTCAACCTGCGGCTCCTTGGAGTCGAACGCGTCCAGACACAGGCCGTGCCTGCCGGCGCCCGTGCCGCCGCCGCCCCCGAACACGTCCACCGCCCGCACGCGGACGCTGAACTGGCGCCCCACGCGCTGCGTCAGCTCCCAGTACGCGAGCCGCTCACCTGTTCAACCTGCGGCTCCTTGGAGTCGAGCGCGTCCAGACACAGGCCGTGCCTGCCGGCGCCCGTGCCGCCGCCGCCCCCGAACACGTCCACCGCCCGCACGCGGACGCTGAACTGGCGCCCCACGCGCTGCGTCAGCTCCCAGTACGCGAGCAGCTCACCTGTTCAACCTGCGGCTCCTTGGAGTCGAGCGCGTCCAGACACAGGCCGTGCCTGCCGGCGCCCGTGCCGCCGCCGCCCCCGAACACGTCCACCGCCCGCACGCGGACGCTGAACTGGCGCCCCACGCGCTGCGTCAGCTCCCAGTACGCGAGCCGCTCACCTGTTCAACCTGCGGCTCCTTGGAGTCGAGCGCGTCCAGACACAGGCCGTGCCTGCCGGCGCCCGTGCCGCCGCCGCCCCCGAACACGTCCACCGCCCGCACGCGGACGCTGAACTGGCGCCCCACGCGCTGCGTCAGCTCCCAGTACGCGAGCCGCTCACCTGTTCAACCTGCGGCTCCTTGGAGTCGAGCGCGTCCAGACACAGGCCGTGCCTGCCGGCGCCCGTGCCGCCGCCGCCCCCGAACACGTCCACCGCCCGCACGCGGACGCTGAACTGGCGCCCCACGCGCTGCGTCAGCTCCCAGTACGCGAGCAGCTCACCTGTTCAACCTGCGGCTCCTTGGAGTCGAGCGCGTCCAGACACAGGCCGTGCCTGCCGGCGCCCGTGCCGCCGCCGCCCCCGAACACGTCCACCGCCCGCACGCGGACGCTGAACTGGCGCCCCACGCGCTGCGTCAGCTTCCAGTACGCGAGCCGCTCACCTGTTCAACCTGCGGCTCCTTGGAGTCGAGCGCGTCCAGACACAGGCCGTGCCTGCCGGCGCCCGTGCCGCCGCCGCCCCCGAACACGTCCACCGCCCGCACGCGGACGCTGAACTGGCGCCCCACGCGCTGCGTCAGCTCCCAGTACGCGAGTCTGCACCACTCCGTCTCCCAGCTTTGACGCTCTGTACCAAAGAACACTCCATGTAATTATGTCACTATGGCCTATAACCCTTCTCTGTATGGGTACAACAATAGGTGCAACGGGTGGAGATCGAACCATCAACCTACCGTAAGGCTATTGAGACTTTTCACCAACAGTTATTTTTTATCCAACAGTATTTCTATAAAATGTATAAAACTGAGCGATTTGTGCGATGTATGTATTTCAGCCGCGTTACATCATACGGTAGGTAGTAGGTACCAGCGGTGTTGGCGCTCCGCGACGCGTCGCTGACGGACTGTCGTCAGCAGCGGCCAAATTTTAATATTTCTCGGAAAATCTCATAACGGACCTTTTACATTGTTAATAAAAAAATATTTTTAAAAACTGACTTCAAACGCCCGCGCCGCTATGAAGTAAGTACATTGTTGATTTTTTAAAAACCGCTTGACCGATTTCGATAAAATTTAAATGGGACCACCCGGGAAGTATAACACTTTGAAACATAAAAAGAATTTTCCATATCGGTTCAGGCGCCTTCGATTTATCGAATCGAATCCGCAAGAGGGGACTTTCAATGTTACCGCCTCCCGGTATGCTCCCGGTATACTATCATCATTATCACGATGTTCCCAAGTCCCAACGTCAGAGGGTCATATTACTTTAACAAAGTTTGTGCACAAACCGACTCGGCAAGTTTTCCGCAGTTATCCACTAAACACTTCGCAAAATGTATATCAGCCTTTTAATCGATTTATGTTTATGAATTGATTATGAAACTAGTATGCTATGTATATTATGCTGGTATTAAAAATATTAAATATAAAAATATTATGATGTAAAAGCAACTTAACAGCCTCAACGACAGCTTTTTGATTGCCATTAAATATTAATTAAGTAGGTATACGAGTCTGGAAATTGTGATGATCTCACGAATAAACTTTCTGACGACCTTCTGGCGCAGCGGCAACTGGCGAGCGCTTTGATAATTCAGGAGGCACCGGTCGATGAAAATTTGGATTTGAAAATCCAAATCCATATCCATCCATTAAGGTGGATTATACTGGTCTGCCCGCGAAATTCAAAATTAATTTGGTTTTTCGCAATTTGTAAACTAATACGACATGACATAGTAGACTTTATGGCATTCTAATTGCGCCAATGGCAGTATCATCTTCACAGGTTTATATGAAAATCTTTACTTGAAAGTGTCCAGTTTAAGAAATTAGTCAGATTATCGACTAATTTGTGAGTAACTCACGTCCAACTCGATATTTTGATTAATTTCTTAAACTGGACACTTTCACGTAAAGATTTTTATAATATAAACCTGTGAAGATGATACTGCTATTGGCGCAAATAGAATGCCATAAGCCTACTTTGTCGTAATAATTTACAAATTGCGAAAAACCAAATTAAATTTGAATTTCGCGGGCATATCCGTCAACTTTAACTTGTAATATTGTGCTAATATTCACAGTTTTTTAGAGTTCCATTCCATACAAAGGGTGCCAACGGGACCCTAATTACTAAGCTTCCGCTGTCCGTTCGTCTGTCCGTCTGTTAGCGGGCTGTATCTCATAAACCGTAATAGGTAGATAATAATTGAAATCTCCACAGAATGTGTATTTCTATTGCCGCTATAACAGCGAATAATAAAAAATAAAGTTAAACGTTAAATGGTAGAAAATAGCTGGTGTTAAATCTTGTACCTACTACCTTCGGTACGTAACCCTTCGTGTGTGGGGTCGACTCGCACTTGACCGGTTATTTTTTACTATAGGAACCGTAACGTAAAATATTTCCGGGATAATAAAAACATGAAAAACGCCTCGTTTAAAGAAAGTTCCGTCAGAAGCAGTTCCACAAATCAACAACCCATAAAGACAAAATTTATAAAAACTTACGTAAGGCCTAGCGCAAACATACAACTTTTAGTTGAACTATTCAGTTGTGTTTCATAATTTATAGGAATGTACTGCGATCATAGAATGTACGCAAACTATCAACACGATAATTACTCGACAAAAAAATCAAAAAGCCGTATCGATTTGCTTTTGATTATAGTTTAAGGCCGAGCGCAAACATACAACTTTTACATCGACTAAACTGTTTAGTCGAGTTTTGTACTTTTCGTGAATTCCACACAGCTAAACTATAATCAAAAGCAAATCGTAAGGCTTTTTGATTTTTTTTGTCGAGCAACTATCGTGTTGATAGTTTGCGCACATTCTATGATCGCAGTACATTCCCGTAAACTTATGAAACACAACTAAATAATTGTTCAACTAAAAGTTGTATGTTTGCGCTAGGCCTAAATGTGTGGAATTCACGAAAAGTACACAACTCGACTAAACAGTTTAGTCGATGTAAAAGTTGTATGTATGCGCCTTACCTTAGTATTTGTTTTTGTTATTGTAGGACACAATTCTATCGTTAAAAATAAATTATGAGGTGTTTTTCGAGGTGAGGTATTATTATGAGGTATTAGGAGGTGAATTTTGTCTTTGGACGTCGCTGTTTGGGTCACTCTGTATAATAGGCAAGCAGCAATATAAGCAGTGATAGCCTAGTGGTTAGGACTGTGGTCTCCTATTCGGGGGGTCGCAGGTTCGATCCCGGGTACCTCTGACTTTTCTAAGTCAAGTGCGTTTAAGCAATTAAATATCACTTGCTTCAACGGTGAAGGAAAACATCGTGAGGAAACCTGCACACCTGAGAGTTCTTCATAATGTTCTTGAAGGTGTGTGAAGTCCGCTAATTCGCATTGGGCCAGCGTGGTGGACTATGGCCTATAACCCTTCTCTGAGAGGAGACCTGCGCTCAGTAGTGAGCCCTTGATGGGTTGCTAATGATGATGTATAAGAGGCAATCGATATTTGAAACTTCAGTTGTATTCATTTAAGGATAGATTTCGATCAATAATATAGGTAACCTTTTCGTTACTTTGTTACCTAGGCAAAAGTTCTAAAAAGAATACCTCCAACCATAGAGATGTCATATATTTACCTTCTAGAGGTGACGACATCTAGCAAAAACGGCATCAATCTAACTGGAGGACAGTCGAGCTTTTTGGCAGTAAATTGGTGATCTACCACAGATTATAGTACATACCTACCATAGTGGAAGCGATAAGTGTGCTCAAGCGATTAGAGATCTTTTCTCTAAAGACATGCTGTGTGTGTTTGTTTGTTGGTTTGTTCTTCAATCACGCCGCAACAGGGCTACGGATCGACGTGATATTTTGCATGGGTATAGTTGAGGACCTGGAGATTGACATAGTTCCCGAGGGATTTTAAAAATTAAATCATAGTATAATATTATCCAAAAAACTATTACCAGTTTTAAGTATTTTAACTTATTTTGTTCAGCAGATAATGTAGTTCTAGTGCCATTAAAAGTGTTTTGAGAATGAGAAAATTAATGAGAAAGTAATACCTAACCTGAAAAACAAATTTTGTCATTTGTATGGGACATTGCCAAAAGTTTTTAATGTTCTTTTTTTCACCAGACCACAATTTCAGTACTAGCTTTGCTTATCGCGACTGTCAATAATATCGCTATCTTCAACGGATGACGCAACTCTAAATAGTATTTTTAGAAATTAAGTGCTAACTATCGTAGACATTTAACTGCGGAATAAAAATGTTTTGGCTTTTCAATACAAAAACTGTATGAACATTCTTTCCTCAGTTAAACGTTAGATACTAAGCGTTGGCACTAAGAGATACAAATAATATCTAAGTTTACTTTAGATGTACTTGTGTTTAAGGTTGAAATATGGTTGAGCGAAGCAACGGCTGGGTCATGCGTCTTGCTCGTGAACGGGTACCACCGGCGGGAATGGGGCTACTTTATGTCTGCCCATCTTAGGATAGAAGTTAGTCAGTATGCATTTTTGGAACTTCCCTCATTGTGGAAGCACTGCATATATAGCATAGTATTTACTGTATTGTAAATTTGTTTTGAAAAGAGCAACCGCCGAGTTTCTTGCTGGTTCTTCTCGGCAGGAAGGGCATTCCGAACCAGTGGTAGAGCCAGACGATTCAGAAGCACTTGTAAAAAGCTTATTTTAAAAAAAAAAAATTCTATTCTATTCTATTCTATTCTAAGGCGTTCTCGTAACGCTTGCTGACGTCTACATCTCTATGGTACACAGCTCAATGCCACCAGGTATCTGCCAAACCCCATGAAAAATGGTAGGTTGGTAGTAATACCGCAACTGGCGCCGGCCGGGCGCGCGCGGCGATCGATCGCCAAGGTTATTATACCACCACCATCCCACCACCACATGGCAGAGCGGCGACTCGTGGTGCTTTGTGAGGACACGCGGATGGAACGTAGGTATCACCTAATGGTAGAAACCCTCGAAACAAGATCGCCCCGGCTTCAAAACCTCAATAGCCCAACGGTTAGCGGTGCGGACTGAAAACTGAAAGGTCGCAGGTTCGAATCCCACCCGTTGCAATATTGTCGTACCCACTCCTGACACAAGCTTTCCGCCTATTTGGAGGGGAGACGAGAATATTAGTCAACTTCAACTTGGCTGATATTCTTTAAAAAAAAATAGAATGGAATAGAAATGCTTTTTATTCAAATAAACTTTTTTACGAGTGCTTTTGAATCTTCGATGAGTCTACCACTGGTTCGGAATGCCCTTCCTGCCGAGAAGAACCAACAAGAAACTCGGCGGTTGCTCTTTTCAAAACAAGTTTACAATTCAATAGATACTATGCTATGTATGCAGTGTTTCCACAATGAGTTCCACAAAAGCATAGCTAATTATAATTCAACACATGTTAAGACGGGCAGACAGAAAGTAGCCCCATTCCCGCTGGTGGCACCCGTTCACGAGCATGATCCAGCCATTGCTTCGCTCAACCATATTTGAGGGAACGTAACAACCCGCATCACACGACATCACCACAGTAATGTTTAAAGAGAGCGTGACATACCTATTTAGGCATCGAATTGAAAGTAATATTCAAAGACATGACTTTAAACACAAATTAAGTGGAAACTAGTGGGAACTTCGAAAAGGTGGTCTCTATAGCTTTTTATCCAACTGCCTAATACGATAGGTAACATTTTTTCAGGTGTATATTATGTACGCAGGTTCCTAAGAAAAAAGATACTTTGTGTTTTTTCGAAACAAATCCTTGACGCAATGATATTTTTGGCAAAAGAAAGGTTAATCATCACTATGATAAGATGAAGAAATTCCTCGCGATCCATTTATCTTCTTGTCAATGATAACAACTGTTTTTCAATTCATATTCTTTTAACTGTACCTTGACGATTTAAAAAAAAAACTTTTAAATTTTCCAGGCATCCTGCGTGTCTACGTGCTCTGCGAGGCACGGGGTTGACGCACCGCATACTTCCTAACTCCGGGCTAGTACCTACTGAGATTTTCTTGACAGAAGAAGTACGTATCAGTTTTAGTTCGACCTGGGAATCGAACTCAGGAGCACGTGTCTTGTTCGTGGTGGTCCTTGCTCGCTTGTGAGTTTGAGTCATCGTCATAGTAACTTGTAACTTGTAGTTGTAACTTGCACCTGTAACTTATAGTTGTAACTAACCTTCGCCATCGGTAGCGAGCGAGCCCGTAGCAAGCCGCTCATGATCCGTCCTCCTCGCGTCTTGTGTGTTCTCGCCGTGTTCTGCAACAAACAAACAAACAAACATGATAATTTGTTAACTAACACTTACTGCAGCGGTCGCGGTCAGGCTGGCGCAACTTCGAAGAGAATTTTTTTGTATGAAACGTGCGCTAATTTTAATGGCGGCTCTATTTATTAGGGCGAGCGGAGCGAGACCTATCACTATCCCACAACCTGTACATTTTGTGGTACACTTTACTGAAAAACTATCACGCCTATAGATTTGTGATTTAACATAGTAATTTAACATCATATCCAGATGTGTTATCTGTCAAAAAAAAAATATAATTTTATAACCATTAACCTTAAAAATTATTACCCGTTAGAAAAACTACGCGAGCCCTCACAAAGCTCAGCTTTTTGCTAGTTTATCTTACTGTATTTTTCTCTGTCGCACCTACCGAGTTCGCCGCCAGTCCAAGAGTTGACAGAAAATTAGTTTTTTTATGTTGGTGCTGTTCGCTAGCGCACGTTCATTTCTTTGTATGGGAGTCCCGATTCTTATAACGTAGTGATTACATTCTCTTTGGTCGCGGTTACTTTACTTTAACCCGCCTTGTTTAGTAACCTGCCTTCTAATCATCATCATCAACAACTCATCGTTAGCTCTACTGGGCTAACGATGCTGCGCACGGTTCAACTTTCCGAAAAAAAGCGTTTACTGAGGCCATACTCCACGACGCTGGCCAAGTGTGGGTTGGCAGACTTCACGGTTCACACGTCTTTGAGAAATTCTGGAGAATTCTTTTCCACACAGGTTCCTTCACGATGTTTTCCTTCACCGTCACAGAAAGTGATTTTTTTTTTCATGGAACTAGTTCCCTTACGATGTTTTCCTTTACTGTTAAATAACATAATTTAATTCCTTAAAAGACACGTAACTCAGCTGACAAGTTAGAAGCGCGTGCTTGGGATTGGAACCTTGGACGCTACGAAAAGAAGGCCGAAGCAATAACCACTAGGCTGTCAGCGCTACGCTGGCCCTAACTACCTACACACGATTCGTAGAAGTTATATAACATGCTAGCTCAAACTTCAAGCATTATTTAGGTAACTTTAATGAATTATAGGTATCGTTTCAGATAGCATGCGAACTACCAGTATACTTGAAAGTAATGTTGAAAGTACACGTGACAAACTTTGGGAAAACTTGGAGCTGACTATATAAGTAATATCCGAAAAGGATAGAGACTGTAAAAGCAGTCTACGCAGTGCCTTTTCGGATCTATGGACTACAAAAGTAAAATTTTTGTATCGTAAGGAACTCTTTGTATACATCGAATTACATTTACAATGATCCTAGTTCATCATCGAGTTTTTTTTTATAATAAAATACATACACTGGTGATATTATTAAATATCACGAGTGTAAGAAGCAAAAAGTTTAAAAACTGTACCAAATCTGACGACGAAATATTGGATATAACTTCTGTCATATTATTGATTTCGTTAGTACAAAATGTACCTGTCACCCGGACCATATTAACGACTCAACTGAGACCTCTTTCATCAAAATCGGTTCAGTATTTTAGACGTTAGGGGAGGAACATTTGTAACTCATCATCATCAGCAGCAGCAACCCATTAACGTCTCACTACTGAGCGCAGGTCTAATCTCAGAGAAGGGTTATAGGCCATAGTCCACCACGCTGGCCCAATGCGAATTGGCGGACTTCACACACCTTCGAGAACATTATTAAGAACTCTCAGGTGTGCAGGTTTCCTCACGATGTTTTCCTTCACCGTTGAAGCAAGTGATATTTAATTGCTTAAACGCACTTGACTCCGAAAAGTCAGAGGTGCGTACCCGGGATCAAACCTGCGACCCCCCGAATAGGAGACCACAGTCCTAACCACTAGGCTATCACCGCCTGCTGCTTGCCTAATGCGAATTTTTAGATTTTGTAAATAGTTACAATAATAAGCACTGCTAAAATCATAATCTTTCTTTTGGCTTTGAAAAATATGAAACATGGAGACAACATGACATCGGACGGAGCGAGTTTATAAATTGGCTCGAAAAAAATTGGGTTATAAATTATAAAGTATCTGTAACCAGTATTTCTAGTCAGCGATGACATCACTCGGACACCTGCGGGCGAGGCTGTGTATGGGAGACGAAATTCGAGACCCCCTTGGGTTGCCGATTTTCTCGATCGCTAATGAATTTTTACTTATACCTACTCCGTTCATATTATATTGTGGAAATCGAAATAGGTTATAATCGAATACGAGTTTTAATTCGATGCGTAACGTCTTTTTAGAATTCCGTACGCAAACGGTGCCAACTGCCAACCCCTATAAGCCTTCCGCCCGTCTGTCAACGGGCTGTATCTTATGAACCGTAATAGGCAGATATTTGAAAGGAGGATGGCCAGTTCCATAGAGTTTCAGACCAAGACTTGAGGCCCACGTTTACGAATCAAACTTCTAATACTTGTCTTTGTAAACCAGACTAACAGAAAAGTTGATTTAAGTCGATCAAATAAAGTTGGGAGGAAGACGATATTCAATAGTAAATTGTTAAATATGAGGTTATTTTCAAGGCAAATTACTATTATATCAATTAATAGGCACTAAAGATTATTGTCTGAATATACCAAAAAGAACACGCTTTCTTTTTAACGTTAAAACAGCTATTAATTGAAAAACCACAAAATACCAAGTTTTTACTCCGTAAAATGCCTTGTTAAGTATTGCCATTAGAACGGTTAGTTGTGTCGTAAATAATTATATTCTTGATCCCCATCTTCTAAAAATATGGGGTTTAAACAGAAAAATACTTTGAAAAATTCTAATTAAAATTAAATGATGTCTGAATCTGAATGGTTTTTATAATAGCTGGGTCGAACTTCGCCATACTCCTTTTCTCAGAATGTATATTTCTATTGCCGCTAAAACAACAATTAATAATAAAAAAGGTACAAAAGAGTCTCCACTATCCATACAGTGAAGTTTTGCTTTTGATCGATCGTAATAATAGCTGGTGTTAAATCATAATAATTCTACTATGGTACGGAACCCTGCATGTGCGGGTCCGACTCGCACTTGGCCGGTTTTTTGTCTAGCTTCGTTTCAAGTTTGCGGTGCCTACGAGTCGATGAAAATAGATATCGATAATAATAAACATCTCCATAAACTTATTTTGTTTTTTAATAAAATATTTCTCACTCAATAATTGTATAGGTATACTTTTTTAAAGGGTTATACTTTGTCAGTGAAATAATAATATTAATAAATAGGTTTTTCTTTCTTATATCTAATATATAAAATTCTCGTGTCACACACAATGTTCGTTCCCGTACTCCTCCGAAACGGCTTGACCGATTCTCATGAAGTTTTGTGTGCAGATCGGGTAGATATGAGAATCGGCCAACATCTATTTTTCATAGCCCTAAATGATAAGAGTGACCAACCACTAAATATTTTTGCTGGCGGTACGAAGTTCGCTGGGTCAGCTAGTTTAGATATAATTAACTTAGTTAGATAGAAGTCAAAGGCATAAAGAACATAGCATAGAATGAGCTTTTTACTTTGTTGTCAATTTCGGAAATATTTCACTTGCACTGAGACGTGTCTAATATAGTATTAAAGCTTTTAGGGTTATTTGTATTTAAGTTGGTTAAATACTCTAAGGTTGGCCAAGTACATCGTTGCAGGCGTGTCTTGTATGTCCGCATAATGAGAGATATATTAGCATATTAGAGATCTTAATCAAGGCCTCCCAACTGCGTACACATATTAATATATTTAATTACATACAGATGTCATACGGTGTACATATACAACATTGGTAGGAAAAATTCCTTTATTTTTTACACGATTGCGCATACCTTTACCATGTTAGTAAATATTCACAGCCATTTACGCATTTAACCATAGACTTAGAATTTTTTCGCTACGCTCAATTCTAAGCCTATGCATTTAACTGCATTTTGCTTGGGAGGGTATCAATTGTGTATTGAGATATTTTATTTGAGATCGATCTAGAATGTTCCCGAAATAAAGTTATTATTTCATTGTATAGTTCTAGCAATTCACGAGGCCGACTGACTTATGGTTGTGTGTGTGTGTCGTATCTGTACCTATAAGTGTGAGCGAGCGCAATGCTCGCGCCTGCCCGCTGCCACCTAGGCTTTGACAGGCACGCACACTTATGCAATGTTCATGTTCACGAAGTAACCACAAGTAAAGCTCACTCGCCTTCGTGAATTGCAAAAACTGTACTGGGTTGAAGCACTGACCTATTGATCTATGATTAACAATGGACTGGCTTTTCCTATACATGACAGCTTAAATGGATCTATTTGAAGCGCGACATTTAACATACGAGTGTCTCTGGAACTAATACTAGTGGTTCGCCCCGAACTGAGACCTCGCGGTATCCCATAATTCCCATAAGGTAGTTTTAACTATATTATATTGTAATTAAAACGCGCCGAATCTGATGACGTCAATCGTCATCTGCTTTCGTGGATGGGATGCGTATTTACAATATTAAAGACAGCGCCATCTAGTAACAGTATAGTGAAGTTTTGTTAAAAACATTGATGCCCATTAAAACTTAAATAATTTCGTTTCTTTATAATATTTATCTAATCTTAGTATTTGTTGTTCAAGTACAGAATATAACTCAAATTATGTGTAAGTTTCAATTTTTAAAATAAAGTGGTTTTAGAGATCTAGCCTCGAATAAAATCTCCACTTTGAAAGCCCCCCATTTCGTCAATTTTAGGAAAAAAAATTAAAAAAAAATACTTTTGTACTCTGTTCCAAATTATCTTTAAAATGAGGTACTGCAACCCTATGAAATGCAAAAAAATTTATTTTACTTCGCATACGCTTCTATGAGAGCCCCCCTGAAATAAAGATTTTTTATAACTTTTTAAGCCATTTTCGGCTGGAGGCCATCGGTTTACATATCATATCTAAAATTGAAGTAATTACGTTCAGTAATTCAGAAGTTATAAGGCTCTGACAGACGGACGGACGGACGGACGGACAAGTGCAAATCGCTCTAGTAAACTCAGAGACCTTCGCTTCGCTCGGTCGAATATAGGGAATAGGGATGCAGGAAGTAACAAAAAGTATCCATAAACTATCAGTTGTCAACTAGTGCCCTCACTAATTTTAGTTCCTTGGACACTCGTAACTGTTTACAGCGCCAAAATGGCGTCAATAAAATACGTCAAAAAATATGACAGCGGCCTGCCAGTGTTAATTATAGATTAATTAATTATTTGCTATTTTGCATTCTGTGCTCTTGTAAATAGTCGGATAAGATGAATTACAAATAGCACAAACTTTGAAATTAGAATCATTTTCCTGCAAGCAGTTAAAAGTTAATTTCAACCATACGGCATACCCACCCTCAAGCAAACGTATAGGTACAAGCATTGTTTTTACAAGAAAGTTAAAACAAGGATTCCACGTGTAACAATGTTTATGTTTGTATGCGCGTTTCCTACAACACTATTATTATAAGAGGTTCAAAACTATTTCCCTTGTATATTATTTATATTTCCAATTGCATATTGCAGTTTTACATGCACTTTACATGTACATACAGAACATGTACTTTATTACTAATTCTTACTTAAGAATTCAAATTCAAAATTATTATTTCATGTAGGCCTGGCACTTATGACAAGTCCTAGAATCTACCTGTTCGGAATGCTGAATTTTGAATGAATTGTGAAGAGTAGTAAAATACCAGTATGTGATCGATTAGGTATAGTATGGGCAAGTGGGCAACCTATGGACGCTTGTACCTGTGGACACAATCGATTCTGTCGAAACTAGCAACCTTAAAATTCTAATTTGAATGTAACCGTAAAGCTTTGTCTATATTTGACAGTTCGCGTTCAAATTAGAATTTTATGGTTGCTAGTTTCGACAGAATCGATTGTGTCCACAGGTACAAGCGTCCATAGGTACAGCACTAGCCTCTACGTACCTAAATCTAAATCAATCCTACAGTGGAAGTTCGAAAATTGTGGTTAAGAATGCGCAAGAGTACAGATTGAAGTCCGTCGGTCCGTCGAATAATTAGCGGCTCAATGACTCCGACTTAATGACTCCGACTTTTTACAGTGCACGAGGGATAAACGATCAGACGACGATAAAAACGTCGAAAACGTCGTCTAGCTGAAGAACTGGCGTTATTAGAGGGAGAAGAGTAAAATTCAAATTTCAAAAAAAATAAAAAATGCGTTAGTGTCGTGGAACACTCGGTTGGAACGAAGTTCCTTTTAATAATAAATTAATAATAAAAATAAAAAATTAGGGAAAAATTCCACATGTAGAAATTATTTAAAATAAAATTGAAAATAGAAAATTTAGTCTGTCGAGCTGGGATTCGAACCATCGACCTTTATGCGACTGTAGAAACCACAAGGCTACGGAGATCTAATATTGTAGTGAGAAAATATTGAACACAATGCCAAATTCACATTCAAAAATGTGTCGGTTCAATTTAGTCTTATTTTTTTCCGTCTAGCCCCCTTTCACATCGCGCGATAAGGAACTACGTTCCAAAATTCAAAATTCAAAGTTATTTATTTCACGTAGGCCAACCTGTGGCTCTTATGACAGACAAGTCATGACTCATGACTCTACCACCGGTTCGGAAAGCGGATTCTGCTGAGAAGAGCCGGCAAGAAACTCAGCAGTTGCTCTTTTCAAAATAATCATTTTGCAATATTATTATGAAGCTATTACATTGTAATAAGTTTTTTATACTATCTTGTGGGCAGCTGGATGCCAAGCCGATTTAACCTATGCAACTTTGTAAGAATAAAATATAATATTTCCACAATGAGGGGAAGTTCAAAAAAAAAGAAGTACTACAATTCAATTCATGTTAAGTCGGGCAGACTTCAAGAAACAACTCCTTCCAACACCAAGTGTTGTTTTTGACTTTATAGTACTTTTGTTATCAAACCAATAAAGGAAGTATAACCCATTAGAACCCTAGATTAGAACGGATTGCAACAGTTGTGGTTTCGGTGTTAGTAAGACAAGTAGTCAGACAGCAATCAAGCTTTAAGAAACATCAAACTATTTACTATAGCACTTTAATACTTTAATAGAATATGTGACTGAGTAACTGCCCTGTCTGCCGAGACAAATCGATAAACCTAGAACTAGACTCAGTAGGGCAGTCTTTTAAAAAGTTAAAGTTGTTTCCGCATAGTCTACATAAAATCGATAGGTAAGCACAAAAATGCGTCCTATGTGAATCCGAAATAAAAATGACGCCATGCTTTTATATCACCAATGAATATTCAAGCTTGACTATTGGTCTGTGATAAGAAAGAAGAGAATAAAACAGCCGATAATACTTTATAGAATAGAACCATGGGTATTCCCCTACCTTAAAAATCCCTTGAAGCATTCCTCTTATGTCTAAACTCGAGCTTTTTAATAATTGATTAGCAATATAATATGCAATCATCCGTGACCCGTATACTTAGCAAAACGTAAATCTTAGTTTCCAGCGACAATTGTCTCACAAAAGTCTTCAACATATCATCCACACATTTAAACATCAATTGCACGTACGACATCCAGTTGTCGAAAATGCAATAAAAAATACCATAACGGAATTTAAATTTCTTAAGCTGTAAACATAACCGCAGCGTTCTGAGTTCTGACATACTAACGAAGCATTTTATTCACCGAGACTTGTTTACAAACCAACCGCGTTCAGTTTCAGAATCGTAAGCGAACACAAATAAACATCTATAACCGACGCGTCCGAAATAACACCAGGGACCACTCCACCACACACATCTAACATCTTCGACATAACATTTTTCCCAGTATTTAACCAGGACCTGCTTATTATTCTATAAACGATCTGACAAGCAACTGGATTTTACAAGTGATAAGCTGAAGTTAAGAGTGAATCAAAACTAGAGTTGAGGATGATTCAAAGTCATAAGTTATAACTAGAATTGACAGCCTAACATGTTCGTTGAGACGGCGGACGTGAAAATTATTGACCTCATTTAATAGCAATCAGTTCAACGATCCGTTTAGCGACTAGTCGATCAACGCAATCGTTTAATTATTATAGGTTGCACAAACGCCATACTCAAACACGCGAAGTTCCCAAAACGAGAAGAATTTCAGAATTTTTTTATTCTTCAATAATACCTGCCTATATTAACTACTGCAACGGCCCTGGGTGGCAAAATGCACGTCAAAACAGCAAATAAAAACGAAACCAGAAACATTAGTCACTCAAGCAAACGGATATGGCATAACAATAAAATTGTTTATGTATATAAAACTATCATAAATCAAGCGATGACGTATCAAATAGGGGACACACCTCCGTAATAAACAAACCACGGGGTTATCAGGTGTCTTGCGCTTGTTAGAACTTCGAAAGCACTTTAAAAATTCATCCTCAGTCGATAAAACCAGATGGATGCATTACCGGTCCCATAAGCACTATCTTGACGCTTCTATCGAGTAATGTTCTGCTTTGACCGCAGTGGCTTACAGATTAAAATTGAATGCGATAACAACGGTGAAGGTGAACGATCGAGCGAAGCGGTTATGAACTGACTAAGTACCGAATTATACGAAAATTATTGACGCTTAGTGTTCGGTGGGTGTCTACGTTGATGATATAATGATTGCCCATTGAAACGAAGGCGCCAATTCTTTGTGGCTTGGATCAAATCGAGGAATTAGTTACACAGTTAGTGTTTAATAGAGAATGTTAAGAACAATTATTGCTTGTTGCAACAAATAGCAACGATGAATTAACTAAGGTAAAGGTGATTAATAGATACCTAACGAGAGCGACGAAAAGCAAACGCTGACCAGTTATATTTGTGGCAGGCAAGCGGCGCCGGCGCCACGATAACGTGACGATAACGTTAATGGATACCGTCGTTATCGCGACACTCAGCCGATACCCGCAAGAAGGGACCGAATCACTTAAAACGAGAAAACTGGTGCCGCTCTGAAAAGATTCCCTAACTTTCACACCTAAGGTCGAATCTCCGTTACCTCCTGCGATATTTGTTAGTCGTTGTGCGTCCAGAGCGGTGCAAATGGAATGAATGGATTCGAGGAAGCACGTGAGAAAGACCGTAATGGACCCAATCGGAATGTCAATGTCAACCGTATCAGAAAAAAGGAAGGGTCTAAATTGCGCCCATCCATTCACAAAGGGCAATGTTGAAAGCGATGACAGAGCTTGTATCGATTCAGAATATCATTAAGATATAGTCGGGCCATTTAGTGAAATAGGTATCGTTCCAAATGCCAATATATCAAAATCCCAGTCGACAAAATTCGACGTAATATCCTGGCCCCGAATTTTAATTAACTAACTTAAATGTAAGGAGGGTTTGATCAAAGGGTTAGTTAATATCGCGCAGACAGACGCCAAATTAACTGAAAAACGTAGAGGAGGAATTTGTCTGTAATCCCGGAAAACCCTATGATGAAGGCTAGAAGGGAATCCCGTGGCAATAAAGGAGCAAGTTTTGCACCCCCGTGCGGCAGCATTGATTGTGGCAAACGGAAATACCTGTGACGTGCGGGATGATAAATTGTAGAGGTTTTTACACGCCTTTCTTTTTATAAAATTGAACACACGTACAATGTGTGTTTATACTTTATATTTTGTGAACTTGATAATTTTAAAGAATGCATAGAAGATTAGGCAGTCGGCTATAAAACACAAAGAACAACAAAGGTAAGGTTCAGTATGTCCGGACATAACAGCTTTGAAAACAAGATTCTCAATTCGTTACGGCGTAAAAATAGAAGAGCGATGAAGAACATCTAAAAACTAAAACACAAAACAATGTGATAAACGATCAAGCATTAAAGAATACTTGTATAAGTACTACAATAGCGAACGTGACAAATACCAAAGATGATAAACAGTTATGAATGCTCAGTTAAATAAAACGGCTGAATCAATTGTCCATTAAAAGCCGCAAGAAGCGTTATTTCGAAAAGCCAATCTCTTGATTATTGTCAACCAAATTGATTTCGATAGGCCAATACAAAAATATTAAGAAAGATCTTTATTAAAAACAAACACATCCTCCCCGCAGAGTTACGTCGTTCAAAGGGAAGAGAAAAAAGTTGCTGTGATGTTTGCCGTGCCGTAAGCATTAATAATGTAGTTTAAAGATGGCGGCCGCTGTTGGAATGCCCGCAAGCTGAGGGACCAGCTCTCTAGGGCTGCGCTGGATTCGCTTCACGATATAATTTATTTTATATTTATTTTATTTTATTAATTTTTCCTATTAATTAACAGATTGTATTCTTCTTTATCGTGGAAAACGTCAGTTTTGACAACAGGAATTTTTAATCGCATGATTGTGATTTTTCCACTGTTATTATATTACGTAAAATATTTTCTTACCTGAATTGACACCATTTGTGGGTTTTAGAATTTGAAAATTCTATGCTGTTATTCTATGTATTCTATGCTTAACTTCGTTAGTGTGCGAACATTTAGTGCTTGTAGGGTAGTAGTAAGTAAGTACAAATTATGCGGTTGCATAAGTTTTATCTATATAAATAAAAATGAATGTTGGTAAGCGCATAACTCAAGAATGGATGGACTAATTCGGTTAATTTATTTTTTTGTATGTTCCTTAAGGTCCACGGAAGGTTTTATTTAATAAAAATAAAAATAAAAAGTTTAATTTTTACTTTTAACTTTTGACAGAACGAAGTCTGTCCGGGCAGCTAGTTTAGTAATATTTTAAATTCCTTCGCTCAAGATCTTTAAGGGAATATTGATTGAGATAATAGTATTGTCGATATTCATCACGATGTTCGACTGTCGACGAACATGCTTTTGCATATTTATCAGAACCAGTAAGGATGCTTAGTCACAGGCCGGCTCTGTCGCTATTTGATTAGCAGATAGCTTTGTTTGCGAAAAAAATAGCACGGTTATCGCTATATATTCTGTTTTTAATGGCAAAAGATAATTTCTGTACTCGTATTCTAATAGTATTTATCACGCTAAATTATGATAAACAATTACTTAAAGTACTTATGTCAAAATTATATCGTATCGTAAGACTAGTAGATTATATAAAATATGAAAAGCACTGTCAAATGTAGAGTTTCTGAAAGTGAGTCCTATTTTTTGTTTTTTTTTTATAGTTCAAAGACCCCATAAATTAGCTCGATAGCACACGTAATTTATTAATAGCTACCTAAAAATAGATGATAAAAACACTATTATTTTTATATACCACAACAATTTTTTACTTGATTTTTTATTTGTGAGAATGGAAAAATATACGAGTAGGTAGGTATAAAGGTATGTACCTTTATACCTACCTACTCGTATAAGTAAATAATAAGTAGTCTAATAAAAAGTACTAATCATAAAGTAGTTAAGATAAAAATATGAATCAAAATATTTTTCAACTAAGTGCTTTGAAATGATACATTTCTGATGACTGATCTTATTAGTATAACTACTATACATAAGCTACAGATTAATAAAAAGTTATGTAAAATTTTAAATTATGCAAGATAACAAAATAATTAGATAAGCCATGCTTAATTTAATTTTTTTTAAAGATTAACCTTACTAATACACTACGCGAATGTGTTTTATGTGTTTCAATAATGCACGGGTATAATCTATTGAGGACCTGGAGATATAATATAGGCGCGCTATCATTTTTATCCTGAAAAACAAAAAATTCCCGCGGGATATTTTGTAAACATAGGTAACTCCACGCTAACGATATCGGGGACAAAATCTAGTAGACAATAACTGACTAAGAAATCTGCCCTAGTACTACCAGTAGGACGACCACCGCTGCACCACCGAGACCACCACCGAGATAATAAAGGCGATCTAATTAAATTTTAGAATACAAAAACTACTACTGTGACTTAAATATTATAGTTACATATATTCCCTTGGGGACCTTTTCATAGGGAATACTGATTTCTTTAATCATGTAGTACATAATTTGTATGTATCATCAATAGTTTTCTCAGCATACGCAAAATAATGCATTTTATAGGCAAAATTTTGCTACTTTGGGTTATATTATTGCAATTTTCTTAAGGATCTCTAATTTTTGAAAATAAATTATAGCCTATGTTACTTCCTGATAACTTAGCTTTCTATTGGTGAAACAATGGTTAAAATCGGTCCAGTAGTTACAAAGCCTATTCGGTACAAACAAACAAACAAAAAAATCTTTCCTTTTTATAATATTAGTATATATGTAATAATTATGACTAAACTCATTGTAAAATTATAATATCTTACAATGAGTTATACTTTATCGATACCAGTAACAAATTTTATTTACTTTTACTTTTGTAGGCCTGTGTTATCGACAACGCTGGTATACATCTCCGTACATCACTAGATATCCCTAATTTCCAGGAAGCGGTGCGGGCGCCGGCTTCGGTCGGATTCCTCAATCTCCCGTTTTTCCACAACAGCTACGATCACACAGACTGCTCCCAGCTTCCCAGCCTTTAGAGTACTTTAAATCTTCCACTTAACTAGTCATTCATATAATTACTCTTTTAGAGCCACCGGCGGGAATGGGGCTGCTTTCTGTCTGTCCGTCTTAATTAGGGCGAGCGGAGCGAGACCTATCACTATCCCACAACCTGTACATTTTGTGGTACACGTTACTGAAAAACTATCACGCCTATAGATTTGTGATTTAACATAGTAATTTAACTTCATATCCAGATGTGTTATCTGACAAAAAAAATATAATTTTATAACCATTAACTTAAAAATTATTACTCGTTAGAAAAACTACGCGAGCCCTCACAAAGCTCAGCTTTTTGCTAGTATGTATTGAATTGTAGTACGCATTTTTGGAACTTCCCCTCATTGTGGAAAAAATCTATTCTATTCTAACAAGTTGCATTGGATAAATCGGCTTGGCATCCAGCTGCCCACAAGATACTAGGTATAAAAAAACTTCATCATCAGCAACCTATCAACGGCTTACTACTGAGCGCAGGTCTCCTCTCAGAGAAGGGTTATAGGCCATAGTCCACCACGCTGGCCCAATGCGAATTGGTGGTGGTAAAAAAACTTATTACAATGTAAATAGCTAGATACATAATAATATTGTAACATGAATATTTTGAAAAGAGCAACTGCTAGTTTCTTGCCGGCTCTTCTCGGCAGAATCCGCTTTCCGAACCGGTGGTTTGTCTTGAAGTGTCATAAGAGCCACAGGTTGGTTGGCCTTCGTGAAATTTGTAATTTTGAATTTTGATTTTTTTTTAATTTTAGAGACAATTTCACCATCGCTGAGAAACGTAATAATTAAGGTGGTGGGAAGCGGGTGGATGAGGAAGGCGGAGGACTGTGTTTGGTGGCGAGCTCTCGAAAGCCTATACCTATAGGCAGTGGACGCATAGGTACAGGCTGATGGATGAATTACAACTACCGGTTAACAGACGAATTTTTGACGTTTTGACAGATTTTCAATACGAAAACTGTCACAACGCACAACTTCAATTAATCCTAGTTGTATTTCCTAGTTCCATGCAATTAATTTACGCCTCAGTTAAACGTTACTTGGCGAAGCTTGATATAGCACTTAGCAATCTGTTTACATAATTTATACATATTATTATTATTATCTAGACAATTAAATATCGCTTGCTTCGACGGCGAAATAAAACGTGAGGAAGCCTGCACGGTGTTCTCAAAGGTGTGTGAATTCTACCAATTCGCATTGGGCCAGCGCGGTGGACTATGGCCTATAATCCTTCTCTGAGAGAGACCTGCGCTCAGTAGTATGCTGTTGGTGATTTGCTGAGGAGATGATGATGGATTGATGTACTCTATTTTCTGAGTGACAGTGTCCAAGTTCAGAAGTTTGCCAGAATGATCACCAAAAGCCAATAGGAGTATACAAAAGGAGAAGAAGAAGGAGAAGAAGAATGAAGTAAAACTTACCTTTCGGTTTTACGTCGTCCATTGCGATCCGACTGTATGGAGGCGGAGGGGTTTCTGTAACAAGAAAAAGTTGTTTAAGCTTTATCTAATTGAAATCAATCAACTATTCGAAAGTACCTAAGGTACTATTATATATTCTGTGCCTACGGCTCTAAGGCTGAGATCTATAGATCGTACTCTGGCTCTGCTGTAAACTCAAGATAGAGTAAAAATGAGACACATATATGTCCTGAGCTGAGTTAAAACGAGACAGATTTATGTCAGGACTAGGGCTTGCAAATATTCGAAATTTTTTGGTATTCGAATATTAGATTTTTGTCGGGTATTATTCGAATTATATTCGAATACTTAATTAAAAAAACAATTTCTCTGAATCAAAACAAAATCTTAGTTAAAAATTAAAGAACTGTTTGGAATTTGACTGTTATGGCACTAATGCAGTCCTCCAAAAAATATAAAAGTTGGTGCTTAACAAGACAACCACAACATAACACAGTCTTATAAATCGAGATTGTAATAATATTTATATATCTAATAATAAAATCAAATAATCAATTACAATTACAAATACAACACCATGCTTAAAACCTTTTATGTACTTAGACTAAACTTTTTTTAAATGGTTCTAAAAACTAAATCCACGCAGACGATGTCGCGGTCGTCAGCTTGTCTCGTAATAGGAAAAACTGATAAGTACGAATGTCATAGTCCTGGATTAAGTCGCGGGGATTTCGTTTCAGAGGGAACGATATACTTACGAATTTTTAATTGATAACGTTCCAGTTTTCAGGGATGATAATGTTTTTGATTTTTAAAGTCAAAAGCGCTTATAATTTTCAGTATGGATTAGGTATTTGAAGCCATTTAAATCTAGGTAGGTACCTAGTAAGCAAGTCTTAGCCTTTAAATAAATTCTACGCCTCTATCAACCATATAATTATAAAATTTATACGTCCATAAACTTAGGTCCCAAGTCAAGTATTCTGAGAAATCTGATCTCAACCCACAGCACAGCTTCAAAAACAAAAGAGCACATAAACAAACAAACGACCTGGTCAGGTAGAACAATTACGTCCGCCGGGGAATCGAAGCGTACCCTATATTTTGACCCCATAACAGATTCCATAAAAATCCAACATAATTTTCGTGAATTTTATGTCATTCCGTTTTGGGGAAGTGTGTGTAATTTTCGGTCGTTAAGTTTTGGTCAAATTGTAGGAGACAATGTTGGTGGTTACTCGTATGAAATACACAATTATATTAGATAAGTGCCTGGTGTACTGTATTTTACCAGTACATAATAATATTAAGTATGTGATTTGGGAACACATCATCATGTACCCGAATTGCAAAACAAACCGGCGCACACGCTATCGCTCGTTCCGATTTTCGGGCGCCATTAATAATTTCGAATTCCGAACGCACTTCGTGAAATTGTCAATAGTGTCATTTGCAATTCGGCGCCGTCAGCGGCGGACGTGTGAAGTGTGAATATTTTCGACTCCTCCAACAATAATCGAATACAAATCACTCAGACACAATAAGGTTTTATAACGAACGCTAGCCGGGTAGCCGCTTCCAAGAAGTTTTTAACGGCGCATGCGCGAGAAATTTCTAAACAATATCCAGTGTATGCACCTGCATATTGAATTGTTTTCAATTTACATTCAGATAATATCAAGACTCCTTTGCTTACGTACGAGTACATATAACTTAGTTACCTACATATAACTGCTAGATCATTTCGAGAAAGTTATGTACCTTCTGAATCTATTCCAGATTTCGTAAAGCAGAAAATAAACTTTTAACTACCTAGGTCCTAGACCAATCTACCTAGTATATTTATAAGCCTCAATAGCCCAAAAAGTTTGGAGTGAAAACTGAAAGGTCTACGGTTCAGTTCCCAACAGTTGCACAGTGCACTATGTCGTACCCACTCCTAACAGGAAGATTCAATTTAAAAAACTTGAGAGGTGTCAAGGGACACCCGGATGGAACGTAGTTCCTTTCGATTACATTGTGTTTGGTATTTTCGCGATACAACACGGCGTCTCCGTAGCCTAGTGGCTCCGGCAGTCGCCTAATAGTTCACAGTCGATCTTTCGAATCCCAGCTCTTTACTTAAAAAATTAGGGAAAGGTTCCACATGTAGAAATTGTTTAAAATAAAATTGAAAATGGAAAATTCGGTCTGTCGAGCTGGGATTCGAATCATCGACTGTGAGCTATAAGGCGACTGCCGTAGCCACTAGGCCACGAAGACGCCGTGTTGTATCGCGAAAATACCGAATACAATGCAAAATTCACATTCAACAAAAAAGTGTCGGTTTCAAAAATGTGTCGAGTGTCGGTTCCTTAATTTTTTCCGTCTAGCCCCCTTCCGTACCGCGCGATAAGGAACTACGTTCCAAAACCCACCACCAAAATTATCATATCAATCATCCGTCATCTTAATTATGGCGCCAGACTTATAAACCACAATAACAAGACATCCCTCGACGCGTATCGCCTATTAAAAGAAATTTAAACGTTGAACCCGTTACCATCCTGAAATACTTTCCATGACTCACAATAAGATTCCTTCGCCCTGGAGTAGGCTGAAAAACGAAGTAAAAGTAAATGACCCTAAACTAGCGGCACGCTATGATGGCCGGTTTGACACATTACAATAGTGATGTGGAATGTCAATTTATTCTCGAACAAAAAACAATTAAGTTTTGTTTTTGTACCTGATTAAATAGGTTTAATAAAACAAAAATGTATATGTTTATTTAATTTATTTGAACGAACTGAATATTTGAATGAAAATGAATATACATACTTTATATGCACACAAGAAACATATGAATACAAAAGATACCAAAAAAGGTGCCACAAAAGGCCATAATTAATCAGATTCGTCCATACTACTATTTTCACTGTCGTCACTGCTATCACGAGCAAGGGTCAACAGTAATGCAGTATCAATATTTGAAATCCAAAGCCAGGTCAAAACTATATCACAATCGCATTGCACTGACAGTTTATACTTTTCGAAGCAACGTCAATTCGAAACTGCTTTGTTTTGCATTGAGCATTGACGCGAGTTTGCCGGAGGTAGTAGTTGTGCTAGCCAGCGATCCTATGTGACGATCGTATTAGATTCCATTTTTAAAAATTTTCAATTTAGAAAACCAAATGCCGAGTTGTGGTATATATCATATAAAAATAAAAATTTTACCTTTTGTATGAAACAGCTGATATTTTTTTGCGATTTCAGAGGTTTGTCCACATAGTGAAAATTGTTCATATTCACAAGTACATTCACCCCTTAAATGGTGCAAACTGATTTTTCTACACTTGTATACATTTTAGAAATCAATTTAATAAATAAATTTTGAGTCCTAAACCTAAAACTACATTCGATAAAATTTATGAATCTCTGCACATCACTATCGTCAATAAAGTAATACAATTATTTCCTTCAAAGTCGTTATCAATTAATACGGAACTTCATGAGCGGACAAACGTCAAACCGGCCATCATAGCGTGCCGCTAGTGTAAACGACTAGCGTACGAAGCAGATATAAATAATATCAGTTGTTGACTTCTAGATCCGCGTGTCACGTCTACACTAAACGCAATAGCAAACAATGCAAATTTTATCCTTAAACTCTCCGAAATAGACTTTATAAATGCTCCTCCCACGATAGACACTTCAAACATTTTGCAACGGGAAGCTCTACATCATTATTTATGTGGAGTGGCGTGACTGAAATTTCTTTTGATAGTATTACGTCATATGAACCCCTAGAACACTAAAGGAAAAAAGACTCTCCTCCGATAATCATAAAGTACATTCAATTAGAAATTACTATAACATTTGTCAAAACTGTGCGAGCTGCGATCTGAAATGTGTTATATTTAACATACGGTTTAAATTCCAATACATCGATAATATCGTGTTTCAATTATTGAAATTTATCATTGAAAATTTAACCGTATAGTAATTACGATATGACTTCAATTTGATCAGACGGTCTATGGAATGCCAACTTATGATACGAGCGTGGATCTTTAGTATAAACAAGAATGGAATAGCAGCGGTAGTAAGTTTAACAATCTGATACAATCTTCTATTACAATGTAAATAAGATACAAAAGGGGTTGTTTCAAATATATGTGGAGCCTGGGCCAGGTCTTTGTACAGTCTTTCAAAATGTTTGGGGTCATGAAATAGTGATTATTTTTTCTTTATTTTTCATTAAAAGCTCCTTTTTACGGGGTACAATGCGAAATTATTTTTGCAAAATAAAAGCGCTACAACATGGCGTTCTTTTTGACAATGACAAGTACTTACACGAGTCATGATGACATTTGACATAAAAATAACCATAATTATTGACATTTGACATACCAGCAATTGACGTTTGACAATTGAAATGACATTAAGATGACGTAACGTCACTACAAACATAGACAACAAAAGCAGAAGGATGCACTCCGGGAGTTGCCATTCTACAGATGTACCCAATTAGCAATTTTATATTTGTACCTCATATTCACTGTAATACTACAAAAAAGCATATTTTATTTCAATTTCTATGATTTAATACTATTTTTTGGTATAGCGTACAAGTACCTGGCCCAAGATGAAACAACCCCTTTAGCAATAATCGTAAAACACAATACTCCGATAAATAACTCTATTACGAGACGGATATAAAAGACACTATTGAAGAATCAATTCGATCCATACTTACAAGCATACCATAGCATGACACTCAATTGAATTCTTATGGAGAAATCATCATTACTATACTGTACCCACATACCTGAGCCTATAATGGAATTTGTATTACAAGTTTGTCAATTACTAAATCCAAAATACCTAGCCGCATTAGGTCTTTCGCTACGTCCTTCAGTAGCTATAAGCTATGTAAGGAAACCGGTCGTGGCAGCTCTAACTTTATATATTGCTACATAGGGTTTAATCAACTGCACCAGAAATTCTTTTTTGTAGAATAATACCAATGCATAATACTAAATTACAACACAGTAAATTAAACACACAGTATACATACAATTACAACAAAAAAGCCGGTCAAGTGCGAGTCGAATTCGTGCGCCGAGGGTTCCGTACCTGCCCATTATACCGCCATTATATTATTATTATCTATATATATAAAAGAAAGTGGTGTTAGTTACACTATTTATAACTCAAGAACGGATGAACCGATTTGGCTGAAAATTGGTGGAGAGGTAGCTTAGAACCAGGAGACGGACATAGGATACTTTTTATCCCGTTCGACCGCGTTTCCGTCAAGTCACTATAAAACGTGGTATATCAAAAACGCATCTGACATGGAATAACAAAACGTAAATGACAGTGGAATAACAAAACGTAAATGACAGCTAAACGTAATTTTGTCTTTGGTTAAGTATGGTAAAAAAATTTACAATTATAAAAATGTTAGCTAAACGTAATTGATAATATAATCAGTGATATGTTTTCTCTTTAAATCATCATTAACAATGCCGCGAGTAATATTATAAATGCGAAAGTGTGTTTGTTTGTTGGTTTGTCCGTCAATCACGCTGCAACAAATGTGACAGGCATCCCGGAAAATCAAAGAGTTCCCGCGGGATTTTAAACACTAAATCCACGCGAACGAAGTCGCGGGCATCAGCTAGTTATATGTAATTTTCAACTTTTTTTATTTTTTGGAATTTTTCCTTTATTTGTGCTGTAAGACCTTGCTTATTGCCTTTCGTGATTCTAGGTCAGCGGGAACTACCATATAGGTTTAACCTAACAAAACCTATAGGTTACTTCCGGTTGACCTAGAATTGTCAATTTTGGTTAAAACAGAAGAGACTATACTCTATCGTAGTGCTAGGTGCAAGAGCTAGGTTCAGGGTGGTCGATTTGAGAACCTCATTCTTTGCAGTTGGTTAAAAAAACGTAACGCACGGAGCATTGCGCGCGTGTGAATCGCCAGAAATAGCCCGCCCAAATTATAACATGTCGGATGGCGCCGGCGCGCGGCGCCCGGCGGCCGCGGCCCACGCGCCGTGCAGTGCGCCGACGACGTTTCCCTCACTTTTTGGACAATTCCTTGACAAGTTTCCTATGGCGGGCCTTACGGACTCAATACCAAAACTGGACCAGGGCCCCGATTCTGTAACTTAGTTGCTATCAAAAAATGATAGCCACTGACATATATTTTGGAACGTAGTTCCTTATCGCGCGGTGCGGAAGGGGGCTAGACGGAAAAAATTAAGACAAAATTGAACCGACACTCGACACTGATCGACACTTTTTTGAATGTGAATTTGGCATTGTGTTCGATATTTTCACGGTACAATATTGGGTCTCCGTAGCCTTGTGGCTTCTGCAGTTGCCTAACAGTTAAAAGTCGATGGTTCGAATCCCAGCTCGTCAGACTGAATTTTCTATTTTCAATTTTATTTTAAATAATTTCTACATGTGGAATTTTTCCCTAATTTTTTATAACTTATTTTTATCCATTGAAGGTTTGCTACGAAAATGATACTTTTATTTTCATAGCAAACCTTCAATGGATAAAAAATATATTTCTGTGGCTATCATTTTTTATAGCAACTAAGTTACAGAATCAGGGCCCAGGTCAAAGTGGGCAGGGCCGGTTTGTAGGACGACAGATGACCGATGAACTCGCTTTATTCCTGAGTACCGACAAGTGAAATTTGGAAAGGCAACCATCCCGCTGGTCCGACGATATCATCAAACTTGTGGGCAAGACTTGGATGAGACTGGCACAACACCGAAAGAAATGGCATGCACAATGCATATGAGGACTATGTTCAATGATGCACGAAGTGCTAGTAAATAAGGATTACTGGTATCTAGGTCAAACGAGATTACCTTCAAAATGTTAGACTTTCAAAGTTAAATTTTCAAGACTCCGACAAAAAGGACATTTTATAACAAACAAAATGTTAAACCAAAGGTAATTTGGTGATTTTCGAATAAGAATTGCGAAGAAGAAGACTTGCATAAAGAGAAAAGCCTGAACAACGATCAAAACACCTAAGCCACATAAGAAATAACGTCTTCTCACCATAGACTTATATGTATGTTGTATACGTATAATATAGACGCTCAAGGTTAATTTTACAACAAACCAGTACCTATAGCTTTTTTATAGAATGGTAGTCGGTACGACATTTTTTTTATCATCAACATACAGGAATATAAAAAAAGATTCTTATTAGCACACGAGAAACCACTTAGATTTAAATTTTGTGCTTTAAGCTGATTCCGTTAAACACAAATACCTATAAAAACATTAACAATCCTACTTATCCAAAAAATATGATTTTAGTTTACGTCTTAAATTATTAAAATAAAAGTAAATTGTGATCTAATTTTACTATCTAAATTGTTTATAAGCTGTGATGCTTTTACCAGTGGTGCTTTTACCATAATTATTTATTTTTAGATAATTATAGTTTTTAATGTTTTATGATTTACTCTACGTGTATCACTTTTAATTGGAATAATGTGTTGTATATTTAAATTAAAAAAAGCCGGCCAAGTGCGAGTCGGACTCGCACACCGAGGGTTCCATACTCCAAAAGTAAAAGTAAAACGATAATATTATATTAATTTGCTTATTTATCGTTAACTTTGTTTGTAGAGGTTTATTGTTAATATAAATAAAACTATGCTAGTTAGAGCGTTGGTTTTATTTTTCCTGTAAAATATACATAAACCTCTATTGAACATAATTATTTCTGATTTTTCGATTGTTAAACTTCGGAGATAAGGGGGGGGAACGGTATTTTTTTCAACATTTTGGCCGATTACTCAAAAACTATTATATATAGAAATAAATAAAAAACTGTTTTAGAATGTACAAGTAAAGGCCTTTCATATGATACCCCACTCGGTATAATTATCTTACTTTGAAATTTCAAACCCCTGATTTTCCCCCTTTTTTAATTAAACTAAAATAATTTTCGCGTTGATTTTATTTTTCCTGTAAAATTTACATAAACCTCTATTGACCATAATTATTTCAGATTTTTCGATTGGTAAACTTCGGAGATAAGGGGGGGGGAACGGTATTTTTTTCGACATTTTGGCCGATTACTCAAAACTATTATATATAGAAATAAATAAAAAACTGTTTTAGAATGCACAAGTTAAGACCTTTCATACGATATCCCACTCGGTATAGTTATCTTACTTTGAAATTTCAAACCCCCGATTTTACCCTTTTTTTAATCAAACTAAAATAATTTTCGCGTTGCTTTTATTTTTCCTGTAAAATATACATAAACCTCTATTGACCATAATTATTTCAGATTTTTCGATTGGTAAACTTCGGAGATAAGGGGGGGAACGGTATTTTTTTCGACATTTTGGCCGATTAATCAAAAACTATTATATATAGAAATAAATAAAAAACTGTTTTAGAATGCACAAGTAAAGGCCTTTCATATGATATCCCACTCTATATAGTTATTTTACTTTGAAATTTCAAACCCCCGATTTTCCCCCTTTTTTTAATAAAACTAAAAATAATTTTCGATTTTTCTTTATTCCAATGATGTTAGACCACTATTATATACAACTATGCCAAATTTCATGTCAATAGCTTTAATAGTTACTGAAATAATCGACTGTGACAGACGGACGGACAGACGGACGGAGAAAGTCTCACCATAAGGGTTCCATTTTTACCATTTTGGTATGGAACCCTAAAAATTGCTCCTTTAGCAGCTGACAAGTAAATTACATGGCACAAGTTTTCATCAAAACAAGCAAGATGTTTTCTAATCTCACAATATAGTGGTTTGGAGCATAGTTTCGTTCATTCCCTCATTCAAGGTTATTCACTCACTAATATCAATTTGTAAATAAAATGCTTTCGTTTGCTTATCTCTCATTCTAAGACATTCATTTTATTCCGCTTGACTTAAAACTGTTAAGTATATGAGATCACTAGATTTAATAGAAACATTTACGTCAACATTATTTTCTACTACTTTATTATTTTCTGATGACATTTCGGTCACCTCCTAAGTATTGGCTAAAACATAGAAGGCAGTAAATCTTAAAAACAATTCGAATATCAATTCTGATTGGATGTCAAGAGGTTAACGATAAATAAAGACTTAAATCTGAATAACAGCTTCGAACATGAGGAAATAAATGGCTTAAGAATGTTGACAGGCGCCAGGCTGACGTCACGATGGTAGAAGCTGGGGAGGAGTGGCCACTGTGAAGTCTGCGCAAACGTCGTATCAAATCCAATGCAAGCGAAGCAAAGCTAATACATACTCACTCTATCACAGACACGGATTTTTACAAGCAATGTTTGTTTGTGTCAAATCTTGCAAGATGAATTAGACCCACTTCCCGGTTTCTGATCGAGCTGAAATTTTTCATGTATGTGTAAATCGGATAACAATGCAATATTATTGTGACATGGAGCTGATCTGATGATGGAGACGGAAGATGGCTATCGGAACTCTGTAATAAAACGACGTAACCCCATCGAGTTTGGGCTCGTTTGATTCGTCATAACAAGTACTCTGATCCTAGATGATATCCAGAGTCTAATGATGTAACTACTAAAAGCTTGCATTTAAAAATAAAATTTATTAATTTACTTCACGAGCAACGTATTCTTTCGCTCGCAAGTCGCAACCCTCGAGCGCACCATATTATGCACTATAAATATACGCTTTTATGCTTGTAGTGGAAGCGATGTTTTACTTAATCTCGAGTATACTGTATGCTATACTGTATATGTATAATATATTGTATCCAGTTTAGCTTTCTCGCCCTTTAAAGCCGTTTATAGCTTAAGTATATCTACGTCTTTTGCATATTCTGAATAATATTGGCCGTTTCTCTAATGCTGAATGTTATTACTTCAGCCTTTTTTTTTTAAAAAGAATATTAGTCAAATTGAAGTTGACTAATATCCTCCTATCCCCTCCAACTAAGCGTAAAGCTTGTGCTAGGAGTGGGTACAACAATAGTGCAACGGGTGGGATTCGAACCTGCGACCTTTCAGTTTTCAGTCCGCACCTTTAACCGTTGGGCTATTGAGGCTATAAATGGAGGCTTTATGGCTGAGGATAAGGATTCTTTCGCTGTTTATTCTAGTTTAGCTTCGCTTGCAGTGGATATTGCGCATCAATTGGCATACTTAGGTCATCAAGCTATATTTAATGTAGGCGGAGATTAAGTCGTCAATGAGCACACCTCATTCGTTGTCGACTTGTCGCATTAATGCACATAAGTGTCGCGTACCATGTTTTATTCAAGGTAATCGTCTAATACTGTGCTTATGCAAGTTGCAACCGTGTCTGTATCATCCCTGCTAACTAATTTCAAGTTATTCTTTATTCATACATATAATAAAAAACTTGAGAGGTGTCAAGGGACACCCGGATGGAACGTAGCTCCTTTCGACTAATTAATTTGGCATTGTTGTGTTCAGTATTTTCGCGGTACAATATTGGGTCTCCGTAGCCTTGTGGCTACTGCAGTCGCCTAACAGTTAAAAGTCGATGGTTCGAATCCCATCTCGACAGACCGAATTTTCCATTTTCAATTTTATTTTAAATAATTTCCCTAATTTTTTATAACTTAGTTTTAAGTTATAAAAAATTAGGGAAAGGTTCCACATGTAGAAATTATTTAAAATAAAATTGAAAATGGAAAATTCGGTCTGTCGAGCTGGGATTCGAACCATCGACTTTTAAGTGTTAGGCGACTGCAGTAGCCACAAGGCTACGGAGACCCAATATTGTACCGCGAAAATACTGAACACAATGCCTTCAAAAAAGTGTCGGTTTCAAAAAAGTGTCGATTCCGTCTAGCCCCCTTCCGAGTTCCGTACCGCGCGATAAGGAACTACGTTCCAAAAGCTTCTTTACATGCTTGTCTGTCTGCTAGAGCGACTCTTCCAGTAAAACAGTGGTTTTCATGTACACGCTATACATATATATCGATTGATAACCATTTCAGGTGTCACTATTAAATAGAGCTGAGGTGCGATTGTCTAATTATAATGGAGCGTTAGGGAGCGTATCGTACATACGAAAACGTATAATAATGCATACACGAATTTGAGATCTAATTCAATGCTCTTATGGTTTATTTTACTTTGACGCTAATGTCATCAAATAAGATAACGATCAATGGAATAACTAGACAATCGCAAGGCTGATTTTTACTCGAGTTTCAAATACGAAAAACTTTGTCGAATCTGTGATTAACTATCCATAATTGGACTTTGACACTTAAAATTAAGTAACTTACCTAACTGTTGTTATGGAATCATCTTTTTTGCACTCCAATTTAGAACCACTATAACTTTCATCATCATCATTAACAACCCATCAACGGCTCACTACTGAGCGCAGGTCTCCTTTCAGAGATAAGGGTTATAGGCCATAGTCCACACCGCTGCCCAATGCGAATTGGCGGACTTCACACATCTTCGAGAACATTATCTCACAGATGTGCACGTTTCCTTACGATGTTTTCCTTCACCGTTGAAGCAAGTGATATTTAATTGCTTAAACGCACTTGACTCCAAAAAGTCAGAGGTGCGTACCCGGGATAGCCTGTATATTTAGCGATTTTCAAAAACCGTCGGTTGATGAAATAACAGAACTAGACTCGTAAGAATTTGACGAAATTTTAGATGCTTTCAAAACCGACACAAATAACGTACGTACTCAAGTCAAGAACACGTATCTATCGTTTAATTAATTTTCGTCGCGTTCCATTCACGGTCGTTTTGACACGCTATTTGCCAAAGGTGAAATAAAAATCAACAATAAACCTCGGTCACAAAACCTCTACCAAAATTTTATCGTATTCAGATCAGGCAAAATATACAGATTAAAACTACTTTGAAATTCAGCACATAGTCATCACTGTTAGTCAGTGAGTCATCACTGTTAACAAGATCTCTTGATTTTAAGAATTAGACTACACAACAGAAGAAATTCTCATCGAATGCATCATAGCTCTCTCGAGTAAACTTTTAAAATGTATGGTTATATACAACTAAAAGACACACAGGAAAACTATCGAGAAATAGCAATACGTTGTTTAGAATAGAGAAGACTGGCGTTTCTTGGTAACAAAGGAAAGCCATCCAAACTTTAAAAAAATGCTGTGGCTATTAAGTGCTATTTTTGGCCTGGAAGTCTACGAAACTATCGGGTATACGAAAGAAGTTGTTATACTACCTAAGCACTATTTCGATCGTAGATTGAGATGTACGAAGAACTATGCGAAACGTGTAAGTAATATTGGTGACGTGGAAATATGTTTGGCAGATGTTATATTATGAAGATGTAATAGTATTAATTTAATAGTATTAATATATTAATAGTATTAATAGTCTAATAGTATTAATAACTGCAATGGCTTCTCTAGTGCTGTGGTATGAAATACACGAATCGCAAGAATTTTGGAATAAATGCGAAGATGAACTCTGAATTAAAAAAAAAATGGGAAGTAGCAAAATGTATTTCAATTATTTATTTAGCCTCCGAGCCTAAAGACCTCGAAGTAAAACAGAGTGGGATTCGATATGTACCTAACACTAAAAATAGTGAAAATCTAAAATAAAGAATTTGTAAAACATTAAACATAAAATGGCAAACAATCAAAAAAAGTGCACTTTGAAAATTAATCACAAAAATATATATAAAAAAGCGAGAATTAAAAACATGAAATGAATCTCAATTTGACGGCAAAAGTGTGGAATGGTTTAATCTAAAAAATTTAGAATGTATGGAAATTCGGTCACAAAATCGTTAACCAGGAACATAAGGACTCTTGTACTGGTATTACGTAGCAACAAAGCTATAAATTCTAATTACAATCTAGGCAACTATGACAAGTATTTCTAAAATACGACAACCATTTTGCATAAAATTATTACTGTACCAGTAAGTAATATAAATTGCTAAATTAATATTAAATGCTACGAACAACATTCCCGGCATAATAACATAATAATAAAATTATACGCATCATCGCCGAATGTATTCCAACAGACTATGTAGTTTCAAACCTAGACATGATAAGCCACTAGATAAGAGGCAACTTGGGGACTTAGTACCAAGTAGTTGACTTTGCATTTTTACTGTATCTACTATCAAGTCAACATCATTCTCCTGAGGATGCTCTGATGTACGATTGTCTAACTTATAACATTTCTGTGGTGGTGTCGTGTGATGCGGGTTGTTACGTTCCCTCAAATATGGTTGAGCGAAGCAATGGCTGGGTCATGCGTCATGCCCGTGAACGGGTGCCACCGGCGGGAATGGGGCTACTTTATGTCTGCCCATCTTAAGATAGAAGTTAGTCTGTATGCATTTTTGGAACTTTCCTCATTGTGGAAACACACACATATATAGCATAGTATTTACTGTATTGTAAATCTGTTTTGAAAAGAGCAACCGCCGAGTTTCTTGCTGGTTCTTCTCGGCAGGAAAGGCATTCCGAACCAGTGGTAGATTCATTGACCATTCAAAAGCACTTGTAAAAGTTTATTTGAATAAAAAATATTTCTATTCTATTCTATTCTATTCTATATTAATCGATGGATGGATACGATAGTCATTGATCGTAAAAACCAAATTCGAATTGTCTAAAACTGACGATCCAATAAAGACCTAAAAGTGATCGGTCGTTTATAAACGTACTATCATAAACTTAAAAATGCGTTTTATTATGCATTAACATTATTGAAACTCAATTTTAATATCTATTTTATCTGTCTATTTTTATCTGTCAAATGTTAACGAATCATTCAATAACCGTCTCATCATCATCATCATCATCATCTCAGCCTGCGGACGTCCACTGCTGAACATAGGCCTTTCCCAGAGAACGCCACCACACCCGGTCCTCAGCCTTCCTCATCCAGCCACTTCCCGCCACCCGCTTTATATCGTCGGTCCAACGTGCTGGAGGGCGCCCCACACTACGCTTACTAGTTCGCGGTCTCCACTCTAGAACTTTTCGGCCCCATCGGCCATCGCTTCTACGACAAGCATGGCCTGCCCACTGCCATTTCAGCTTGCTAATGGTTTGGGCTATGTCGGCGACCTTGGTTCTCTTGCGGATCTCTTCATTCCGAATCCTGTCCTTAAGAGAAACTCCTAACATAGCCCTCTCCATAGCTCTCTGAGTGACTTTAAATTTGTGGATCAAGCCTTTTGTTAGTGTCCACGTTTCAGCGCCATAAGTGAGGACGGGAAGGACACATTGATTGAAGACTTTCGTCTTCAGGCATTGAGGTATTGACGATGAGAAGACCCGACTTAATTTTCCAAATGCCGCCCAGCCCAGCCGTATCCTTCTGTTGGCTTCTTCGTCGAAATTGTTTCTACCCAGTTGTATGATCTGGCCAAGGTAGTTGTACTCTGAAACAATTTCGATTCCAACATTTTCGACGTTCACGGGTATCGGGACAACATGTTGATTGAACATAACCTTGGTTTTGTCCATGTTTATCCCAAGACCAACTCGTCTGGAAGAGCGGCTTAGGCTATTCAGCATCTGTTCCAGATCTTCTGGAGTCTCTGCCAGGATAACCACATCGTCGGCGAACCGCAGGTGTGAGATGTATTCGCCATTTATATTAAAGCCTCGTCCTGTCCAGTCCAGCGTTTTGAAGAGGTCTTCTAGAGCACTATTAAACAGTTTTGGGGATATTACATCCCCCTGTCTAACCCCCCTTCTCAAGTTTATTGGTTTTGTTTGCTGAGACTGTACTTGGACGGTCATTGACGCAGTATCGTAAATACATCGCAGCACCTCGATATAACGCCAATCGACTTGGCATCTCTGCAGTGACTCCAGAACAGCCCAAGTTTCGATAGAGTCGAAGGCTTTCTCGTAGTCCACAAAAGCAAGGCAGAGTGGGAGATTATACTCTTCCGCCTTCTGTATAATCTGCCTTAAGGTGTGAATGTGGTCTACGGTGCTGTAGCCTTTTCGAAACCCAGCTTGCTCCGGAGGTTGAAAATCGTCAAGTCTTCGGGCGAGGCGATTTGTGATCACCCTCGAAAACAACTTATAAACATGGCTCAAGAGTGATATCGGCCGATAGTTCTTTAGAAGCTCCTTGTCACCTTTCTTAAAGAAAAGGATTACCACACTCTTGCTCCATGCTTTTGGCGTAGTTCCGTTTGCAATGACGTCATTAAAGAGCTCTGCTAGCTCTTTCAGGATCGGAGTACCTCCTGCACGTAGAAGCTCTGATGTGATGCCGTCATCGCCAGGTGCCCTGTTGTTTTTAAGTTGATTGAGGGCTATTCGCATCTCGCCAAGGTCAACGTCTGGGATGTCTTCGGTGTAGTGGCGGGTCAATGTCGCACGTTTGTCGTTCGTGTCTTGAGCCGCTTTTGGAGCTTTGGAGGAGTATAGCTGAGAATAAAATCGTTCGATCTCCTCTAGGACCTCTGCTTGTGACGTCACGATTTTACCGACGGGGTTTCTCAACTTTGTCAAGTGGCTCCTCTCAAGTCGCTTAGCGAACACTTTCGAACCTCGATTTTGCTCGATCGCATTTTGTATAATGCGGGTGTTGGAGCAGCGGAGGTCGAATCTTATTCGCTTCTTGACGCGCTTGTTCAAAGTATGCCACTGAGGCAGTGCTGAGGAAGTTTCCCGTCTCTGCTCCATAAGTTTACGGGTATCTTCGGAGATCTTTGACACCCTTTTATGGTCATTCTGACAGTATTTGCGCCCCACTTCACGAACGACACCTACGAAATTGGTGAATCGTTGGTCAATGTCCAAGTTGGTTTCCAACAGGTCGAACCGATTCTTGAGCTCAATTTGGAATTGTTCGGAGCTTACACTTTGCAACGGTTTTGGTCGGAGAGTTGACTTCATCAGACGTTCTCTCTAATTGCAGATCTATATTTAAGATGCCACGCACAAGCCTGTGATCGCTGCCGGTGTTAAACCTATTGATCACTGAGACATCCTCAAATATATACCTGCGATCCGTCATGATAAAGTCAATCTCATTTTTAGTCACATTATCCGGACTATGCCATGTCCACTTTCTAGAGGGCTTTTTCTTGAAGAAAGAATTCATCAGGAATAGCCCTTTCCGCTCCAAGAAGTGGACAAGCATCTGGCCCCTGTGATTTCTGTGACCAAAGCCGTGTGGTCCCACTTTTAATTCGCCATGTTCTTGTACTCCCACCTTAGCATTAAAGTCCCCCATAACGACATTGAAGTGAGTTTTGGTGGTGTTATCAAGAGCCTTTGCAATGTCCTCGTATAAGGCCTCAACTTCGTCATCAGCATGTGTCGACGTGGGCGCATAGACTTGTACTATCTTAAGGGAGTATCTCTGATTAAGCTTGAGTATAACATATGCCACCCTCGACGACACACTACTGATCTCCAGTACGTTATTTCTGAGGACTCTATTGACCAAAAATCCAATACCTCCCTGTGAAGCCTGGTCGCCTTGCCGATAATAGAGCATATTGCCCGATTCCAGGGTTATCATGTCCTCCCCCTCTCTTCGGACTTCCGACAGCCCCAAAACATGCCATTTAATTCTGCTCAGCTCTATTTCGATTTCAGCGAGGTGTTCGTCCGCTCTCAATGTCCGTGTATTATACGTTGCCAAATACATCCGATTTTTATGGTAGCTGTCCGAAACCCGGTGATTCTTTGCACCCCCTGCTCTACCGTGACCAAGTCCGCTACCGTGAACGGGAATAGTAGGGCTGCCGGGGACTAGGGGCCGTTGTGTTGTGACGCTATTCATGGGAAGATATGCCCGTAATGGCCACGCTGGGCAGGCGTGTTGGCCATCGCAGGGCCAGACTGCTTGCACCAGTGTCGCTGCTGCCCGACACCGGTCTGCGTCATTTATTCCAGTCCAGCTCGTGTGAATGGTTATACCGCCATTATTCAGTCGTCATAGCCTCGTTCGTTAATCAGCAGGGGGCACCACGGGCAGGTGAGGTTGACATTTGGAGCGCTAAGGTGGTGTTGCACTCCCTTACCCCCCCTAACCCTTAATAACCGTCTAAAAATAACTATTATATTATCGTTCAAAAAATAAAGGTCAAATCGTAAAGAAAAAATGAACCCCATAAACAAAATTCGAACCAGCCGTTTGACAAATCAAATTGTACGTTTATGCCATCAAATGAATACGATTTTCATCGGCAACTTTTACACAATCGCACCTGTCGGAATGAAACATTCAATCATGAATAATTTTGGACGGTTCGTTTGGTGTTGCATTGATGTGACTTGTGAGGGTTTGCGTGATGGTGAATGAATTGTTTGAGAGAATCTACACCTACCCTGCGACTGTCTAAATACTTATTCCATTGATTGTTATACTTATCGTACCTATTCGATGACATTAGCGCCAAAGTAAAAATAAACCATGACAGCATTGAATTAGAGCTCAATTTGGGTGTATGCATTCTTATACGTTTACGCTCCATAACGCTCCACATTAAAATCGGTTGTAGTGAATTTGTGACATTAAATCATTACAATCAAGGATTATTTTACTTTGACGTTAATGTCATCGAATACGAATACGATCAGTGGAATAACTTTTAGACAATCGGGGGCAGAGCACCACTAACGGAAAGATGAGGTACATGCCCGAATACTCTCTAGCATACTACTTGATGGCTAATTATACCCAATTATACCGTTTGAGGCTCATTGAAATGACCGACATCGGCATTTATAGTTTACAAAACGAGCCGCCTTAGAAGAATACATTACAATTTACAACTCATTAAAAGTAAGGTTGGAAGTCTCACCAAACGTTACAGGTTTTTGCGGGACATTCCAGTTTCTATATAGGAGATTGAGAGTTTCTGACCCAGACGAACTGAACCGTGGGCCTCAAGCGCACGTTCACCGTTCACGAATCAAACTTCTCATGCTTGTTGTTGTAAACCAGTCTAACAAAAAAGTTCATCAAAGTCTATCAAATAAAGTTGGGAGAAAAAAGATATTCACTTGCCATTGCCATGTAACGGTTATTTATGTGTACTTGTGAATAATTTATATTTTTGATCCCAATCTTCTAAAAATATCGGGTTTACACAGAAAAATACCTGATAAATATTAATTAAAATTAAATGATTTCTGAATCTGAACGGTTTTTAAAAAATGCTGGGTCAAAATTCGCCAACCTAATTTACACTTTTTGCCAATTTTAACGCTTTACCAATTATTGCGTCTCAAGAAGAGTTTAGGCTATAGTATAGTACAGTATGTTGACCGTACGACAGTCGACAGATCTAAACTGATCAACAAAATGCTCTAAGTTTAGATCTAACAATTCACTCTAGATAAGAGATTGTGTCCATCCAGATTAGGACCATTAGAATGTTAAATTAAAATATGAACTAGTCGACCAGTCTTTGTTTTGTGCTCTTTCAAAAACACGTTGTTATGAATGCTCATAATAATATGAATGATATCAAAATTGATTTAATTTAATAGCTTGACGTAAGACCTTTTTGTCTGGCGGGCTATCCTCAAAAGGCCTCTTCGATAAAGCCACCAACAGATCTGCCAACTTAGAGATGTTATTTTCTGCCAATTCATAGGTACTTCGTGACAGCTGTCAAATTACATATTATTTACTTAGTAATTAATCTACATAGTTCTCAGAGCTGTCGCTCGTTGGACCCCCGAAGTGCCGGAGTGGCGACCCCGCACCGGGAAGCGCAATGTTGGCATGTCTTCGACGAAAGCAGAAGAGTCGCAGGGAGCCATTGGTCCAAGAGACGTTTGTTCAGCAGTGGATGTTTCGAATGATAAAGAAGAAAATGAACAATATCTCTGTGAAACAATAACTGAAAACTATTGAAAACTGGACAATGAAAATGATCAATCTTGGAATGATTTGTTTAAGTTGATGCAATATCATTGAAAATGACATTTTTACAGAGCACATTCTTTTTAATTTAAATCGAACACAAATAGAATTTAAGCAGTGATATAATACTTTAATTCTTTGTGATTCCAGTCATGAAACATCGAATCCTATATCAGTTAATCATGAAGGAAACCTTTAATCAACGAAGTTATAATACTGATTCATCAATTCTAAGAAACTGATATTGTGTAATACCTATATGGTATTCGATATGTGATGACTACCAGTCTCCAGGTTCCAAGGAGCGTTTTTACAGAATCTTGCAATGGCTGGGTCATATCATAAATCATAATGCTAGAATATTATTATTAGTATGGGTGGTTCTACTTTGGTTTGGTCCACAATAATTCCGCTATATAAATTTGTTTCTTCTTCTCTTCATTGAGACTTCGTCAAGAGTCATGTATGAAAAATTTCACTTGTTTAATTTTTTACCTAAAATTAAGCGTTGTAAGTCGCGGGCATCAGCTAGTTAGTTTACAAGTGCTTAACGCGAGACATCACGAGAAACGCGGCGCCATTAATAAAGAGACAATAGACAAACAACAAAACAGCGGGAGTCGCCCGACAAGCGATAAACGGTGGGCAAACAAAACAAAAGGCATTCTCAAATTTGTAAAGACATTACATCGAGGAGATCGAGAAATGAGCGATCGGCGACGCGTCGCGCGTCGGGTCACCGGCGACTTGAGAGTAGGTAATAAAGAGAATTTTACCAGTTTCGCAAGAGCCGGGGGACCGGTTCCGCCACAGGTGCCGACTGTCGAGTCAATGGGCCGCCGCGCCGCCGCCGAGCGTGACACACGGCCGATAGAACCACCACCGCTAGCCGACCGCCGAGCGCCCGCCGGGCCTGAGATCATCGATAAATCCGATAGCGGGCTAGCCGCGACAACAACCAAGCGGACAACGGAAGAAAGTCACCGAGGATTTCCGATGCCGAACCCGCGCCCACGGCATAAAAACTCATAACGCCAATTTGTAAGCAGCGGAGCATAAACATTCCCACAAAAGCAATCACCGATTCAATACGAAACTTTTGTGGAAATACAGCCCGCAATAATCCCCGGCGGACGTAATAAGATAACCATTCACAAATTCTACAAAGCAACCCAAAAACATGGCCAGACTACAATAAAACGAGAAAAAACCGATCACGAAAATCGAGTTGTGCTTACGCAGTGCGGGCGTACCTGCGCCGGCGCACCCCCCCCCCCCCCCTCCCCGCACGCCGCCGCCCGCGCGGGGCGACATGGCGCCGGCGCCAGTCAGCCGACAAGCAATTATGGCTAAATAAATATCGGCCATGCCGCCGCCTCGACGCAACGCTCAGCAGATGGATTCTGCTATATCTAGACTACATCGTTAAATTTTGTACTCGCCTCGTAAATACAGGGAAACGTTAAATGTCTCGTATGTCTGGAACGGTAGGAGACTAGTTAGGGCGCGATAACGCGCATCCATCGCAAGCGCTCTAATTGGGGGACCGTCATCTGATGATGATGATACGAGTCTGCCCGCGAAATTCAAATTTAATTTGGTTTTTCGCAATTTGTAAACTAATACGACAAATTAGGCTTATGGCATTCTAATTGCGCCAGTAGAATTATCATCTTCACAGGTTTACATAAACATCTTTACTTGAAAGTGACCAGTTTAAGAAATTAATCAAAATACTGAGTTGGACGTGAGTTACTCACAGATTAGTCGATATTTTGATTAATTTCTTAAACTGGACACTTTCAAGTAAAGATTTTTATGTAAACCTGTGAAGATGATACTGCCATTGTCGCAATTAGAATGCCATAAGCCTACTTTGTTGTATTAGTTTACAAATTGCGAAAAACCAAATTAAATTTGAATTTCGCGGGCAGAACTGTGTCTTCCACCTTAATCGGGAGGTCGGGGCCTGTGCTCCGCGATGATCTCTAATCCAGCTCGTCTCCGTCGCGTCGCCTGCGCTCGATAAGATAAGGATCCCCTTCCCTCGAGTGCGTTCGGAAAGCGTCGAGTTGTATAAAAACATTCACAAATAAAGGCCGTCGGCTCGGCGTTACTGGCGCCGATACGCAAACATGCCTCGGGCACGTACTAACTACTACCATCCGAGATTGATGTGCATGGGTTACTTTACATTCACTTTTAAGTGCACGCCGAATAACTTTTCCTTTATGAGTCATATAGCCAAATATATCTGTGAACATTTTTTTCTAACAGAAGGCTTAGCTGAGTAGAGAACTAGAGACCACTCTTCACATAAATCTCCCCGATTTATCACCTTCCATACAAATAGATGTCTCTGGATTGCATGACAGACTTAGAATTAAAGCGTAATCAATTACCCAAATAATAAATATCATTTGGCAACCATAAAGACGTATAAATTAAGTGAACCAGGTGTGCCAAAATAAACTTCATTCTATGATTAAGTTTACGACATTTTTTACGACGGCAAAGATTATAAAATCGCTACCAATAGTACTAAGGAGTATTAGATTCCACGTGGAAGTTCGCGGCAATAAAAATTAATATAAACAAGATTTATTGTGGAAGCCTAAAGTCTTTTGGATCTCTGATGAATTAAAAGATTTAGAACTCTCAGTTTCTAACAATACATTTATTGGGTTTACCAAAATATATTCAATTAATTACAATTCTCGGGACATATTATAACCACAGAAGCCAAAAAGGAAAGAGTAAATTAAAAAGCGATGCAGGTAAACTTGGTTTAGATCTCTAGATAAAATGATAACGTTGAAAGCATGACTCAAAAGAATGCCTTGAGAGCGTCGCGGGCGCTCTGCAGCAAGTGGGAACAAGCCGCGAAAGTTGACAAAAAACAGTGGCTACGAGTAATCGTCGAGACGACAGCAAAAAACCGCACAGGTGAGGTCCGACATTACAGACACCGGAGGCCATGACGCCGAGTAAATAGCATGCCATACGATTCCACGAAAATTTATATTCAACGTCAATTTATACATGGAGATATTCTGAATTTCTTATTTTCTTTTACGTTGACAAACGACGAGTTTCCAAAGATACCTTAAGTAGATGTAATCCCCAATTGGGGTACACTAATTACCATATACTTTTGTACGTAATTGCAATCGAGTTTGGAGATGTATTTAATAAAGTTAGGAGCTGGTATGGCAGTAAAAACCCTTTACAATATATCCACTAATGGAGACTCATAAATTCACTTCGACTTGCGATTGTCACAAAAAAATAACGAAATGCTTCGGGTATGTTTGCTGAATTGGTCAACAAGGAGCAGATGCAGTTTATAGAAGCTGAAAACTATTAATTATATTATTAATAATTACTAGTCTCAATTTTATAAGAAACGCATTGGTTGTTTTAGTAGTTTCATTCTCTATTTGGAAAATACTATATTTTGGTGTCGATTAAAAATAATGTGTAGATGTTTCTACTGGTAAAATTAATTGTTCATTTAGCGAAGAAATCATTCAAAAACTGGCTAGTCGTAATTTGGAAGTAAGGAATTGAGGAATTAAAATGTGCGATTTTAACCAACGAATTGTTTAAAGCTAATAAGTATGGCTTGTTTGCTTTGCTTATTATTTAGACCCATATTGGTTTTAAATAAAAAGCATAAAGCTTAAGTACCAGTTGAATTTTAAACTTGACGAAAGTGAAAGTAAATCGTAATACAGAGAAGCATTATATGCACAAGGATCTACTTGACTACATTGATGTCAAGTGAGCAAAGGCGAAGATTTTAAGGTATTTCCTGCGTCAGCGAAAGTTTGGCGGAAACGGTCAAACAGGCTCGTCAAATAAGTGAGCCATTAAGTACCGGTTTACCAAATGTTTTTTGTTCAACATTAGATGAATTTGTTTAATACATATTTTTTAACAGCATGCCAATATTTGGTTGCATCGTGAAAATTCAAGTGTAATTAAGAATAGAAGATTAAAAAAATAAGGTACTATTACAGCATAAGAGTTATTTTTTATCAATGAATTATAGAAAAAGGAAGTAAGTTTTTAACTCTATAAGGGGGATAAATTTTTCCAATATTGGAATTTAATGACTTGATGACATTTAAATTACAGATATCCACTTTTTCAATATCCATCAGAATGTTCACTTTAATTATGTAATAAGAAATATTGATCATTCAGTTTGCAAACATGGTAATGTTAATTACCGTATGTTAGGCGGTAGGCGCCAGTGTATCGAATCGATATGGTTTTAATGAGATAACGCGCCGAAAAGATTTTTTAATAACCGACGTTTCCTGTTCGCAATTCCAGTGTCATGCATTATCGTTTAACACGATTTATCTGGTCATTTGTTTCTGGTCCTTCGAGTACGGAAGCATTTAATTGGAATTCACTTAAAACTGAAAGTCAAAGTCTAGTTTTAACTCGTTTTAAATTAATATCATCCAACATAAATCCACAACTCGAAACAATTTTAGAACAAATTTTATTGGTCCTCAAGCGCCCGGATGGCAAAGTTCTAATTTTATCTAAAATAGCAGTTGCAGTGAGTATATTATCATAATAATTATTATATACATACCTACTTAGAACTGAAATTATTTCAGTCAATCAAAACAATTGCGATCACAGCAATCACAACTTCCTTTCAAGCCCAACTGAACGCAAAATCATCGAAGAAATGCTAGAACAAAAAAAATACGCGTCGAATTGAGAACCTCCTCGTTTTTTTTTTGAAGGCGCTTAAATATCCACAGATACATAGAGAAATTTTATGGAGCAGGTGATGATTGAAAAGGAGAAAAAAATATTAGTTAATCAAAACTACTACACTACTATTACACTATACTTAACTACACTCATAAAGGTGTAGTTTAAATAAAATATAAGCTGGCTTTCTTCTTAATTAATATGCCAACACCTACGCGGTCTTGTGTTTGTAGTGCTGCCACGTGGGAGGCTGTAGGCGACACGCCGCTCAGCCTGGCCTGTGTCAGGGACATGTTACGTTGTTCTTACCAAATTTTTACATTTCGTTTGTAATTGTGTACTTTTAAGTTTTGACTGACTTTTTCAAGAATAACACTTAGGCGCTGTGCAAACGTGAGTCCTGTGTCGGTTACAATTAGTATACTCTTACCAAATTTTTACATTTCGTTTGTAATTATTATTGTGTAGTTGTGTACTTTTAAGTTTTGACTGACTTTTTCAAGAATAACACTTAGGCGCTGCGCAAACGTGAGTCCTGTGTCGGTTACAATTAGTATACTCTTACCTAATTTTTACATTTCGTTTGTAATTATTATTGTGTACTTTTAAGTTTTGACTGACTTTTTCAAGAATAACACTTAGGCGCTGCGCAAACGTGAGTCCTGTGTTGGTTACAAGTTTACAACTTACAGGCCAACATTGAGTATTTATTTTCATACAGTATATATGAACTTAACCAGCAACTGCGCAAACGTACCAAGTCACTTTTTGTCTTCTGTGTCGGATACAAGCCACTTATTGTATGAACTTAATTGGCTTGTATCCGACACAGGACACCAAAAGTGTCCACGTTTGCGCAGCGCCTTAAGTTTATATAAAAATTATTTATTATTTATTTCAATGACCTCGGCTCTTTTACATTGCCAATTTTGTAGAACAATGCGCAACGTTACGTTACGTTTTTAACTTCAATCTTGTAGGAATTTAAATACTACATAATAAAAAATCTGACCATGTCAAACTGAAACTGTCAATGAATAGTATAACGCATTATAGGAATCAATGTGATCCATGGTGGGGAAATAATTCCCTTATATATATATATATATATATATATATATATATATAAGGGTGAATATAGAGGGAGAGATGGACAAAATTTGAAATCGTATACATGTCCTGATCCCTTCCCAATTTCTAGTTGGAGTTAGCGCCTGTAACTTGAAAAATCCTAGAATGGGTACGTAGTGAATATATTGGAAGTTGCTTCCGAACATAATATTCAAGTCGACATTCAAGGAAAATAGATGAAGTCTTTATTACCTAACACAGAACATAAAGGAATACGTGACCAAAACAAATATGCTTTTTAAATAAGAAAGTGCGCAGAAGCGGTCTTATTGTTTGTAGCGAAGTCCTCCAGACAATGTGTAGCAGTGTCTTGAGGAAATCTCTAATTATTTGTGTTTTGTTAGACTTCTTACCTAAAAGGGAATAATTTTAGAAATTAGATATTAAGTAAGTAGAGGTAGTTAAATCGGAAAATTCAGTACATTTTTCCACGTTTCTTTACATAATGACGGGAAAAACCTATTGACATTGCCGTAAGTAATGATCGTGTTTAATCTCAATCTAAATTCAGGAAGGTTCAACGCAAAGGTCGGTGGCGAGGAAACTGCGTATGGGCATGGTTTTAAAACACCTTTAGATGTGCTAACTTGTCGCCTGCCGACACCATCAAACCAGTAAATAAATAACGAATTTATTTAGTCGAAGACTACGTTTTGCGGAAGAAATCCTAATGGGATGTGTATAGCCCGAAATTCTGCACTCGAGTGACCTGGTGACTCAGCTTCGAATTCTCTTTTGTTATCCCATTTCCAAATGTTTGCTCCAACCTCTGCTGATTGTTCGTCCAAGAAGTGGGTCAACAAAATAGCATGAGCCACAAAATTCACGCCAACTGGAATTTCCGGTATGCGTAAATTTTCCGAGGTATTCACAAATGGACACCAACATGTCTCACACTTCCACTCCCAATACAGACTCAAGAGAGGAGGCTTGAACTGGAGTCTGGACTGAGACGGCTGAGTAAGCAAGCCTACAGAAGCACGAATAATCCATCGACCGTTCTAACCTGGAGTTTCTAAGAATGATTTTAGACTCACTTATTTCGTGGTTTAATGGCATAATTATGACTCCCTGTCTTCCCCGTCTCCCGATTGAAATACCGACCGTTCCAACTAAACCATTTACAATACTTGTGTAAAACATCATAGCTCCTAAGGTAAGGCGCATACATACAACTTTTACACCGACTAAACTGTTTTGTCGAGTTGTGTACTTTTCGTGAAATTCACACAACTAAACTATAATCAAAAGCAAATCGATACGGCTTTTAGATTTTTTTGTCGAGCAACTATCGTGTTGATAGTTTGCGCACATTCTATGATCGCAGTACATTCCTATAAACTTATGAAACACAACTAAATAGTTGTTCGACTAAAAGTTGTATGTTTGCGCTAGGCCTAAGTTGGAGTTGGAAGTTGGCTCGTCTGTAGGTGCCACTAAAGCTGACGCTAGCGCTCAACAAATTAAAAAGTTAACGTCGCGCGGCTGGCGTCGCGGCGAGGCGGCGCCGGCGCCGTGACCTTGGCTACTTATCGCGGACGACTGACCCTCGCAGATTAGTGCTTGCTACATGTACGCGCTACGAGCTGACGCCTGACGCCTGACGCCGCGCTCGGCCTCCGCCCCGCCTCGACGCCTGGCGCCAAGTAAAAGTGATAAATTCTTACGGCCACGCATTCCAATACCAATAATGAGCCCACACGCCGCCGCTAACTTGCCAACTGAATTCCAAATTGTACTATTAAATTTGTAGGATGGATCGGAATGGTAATGATGAGTCGACTGTAGTGTGTTTTGGGTTTTCATGTCGACGTGACACAACTACTAGACTAAATCGACAACCGCTGGTAGCAGAACTGCAGTTTATTGGAATGGTAATGACAGAGTGTGTTGAGGATAGTATAGTACTTGTGTGACCGTTTGAGATTTCGTGAATACATTAGGCATGCATTCGACTTTTGAGTCGACTGTAGTGTGTTGGGGATATGACTGTGAAGTTTTGGGTTTTCATGTCGATATGACACGACTGAATCGACTAAACCGCTGGTAGCAGAACTGAAAATTATTGGAATGGTAATGACGAGTGTGTTGATGATGGGATTTCGTGAATACATTAGGCATCCGCATGCATTCGACTTTTGAGTTTTGAATCGATCTCTATGACCTCTATGTCAGAACTCTGAACTCAAAATCTATTAGATCAGTATTGGAATGGTAATAATGAGAGTATGTTGGGGATATGTGTGTGACATTTGGGATTTAGTGAAGATAGTAATAAATTCTTACGGCCACGCATTCCAATGCCAATAATAACTTGCCAACTGAATTCCAAATTGTACTATTAAATTTGTAGGATGGATCGGAATGGTAATGATCAGTCGACTGTAGTGTGTTGGGGATATGACTGTGAAGTTTTGGGTTTTCATGTCGATGTGACACGAATAAATCGACAACCACTGGTAGCAGAACTGCAATTATTGCAATGGTAATGACAGAGTGTGTTGATCATAGTAGATGTGTGTCCGTTTGAGATTTCGTGAATACATTAGACATGCATTCGACTTCTGAGTTTTGAATCGATCTCTATGACCACTATGCCAGAACTCAGAACTCAAAATCTATTAGATCAGTATTGGAATGGTAATAATGAGAGTCATCATTAGCAACCCATCAACGGCTCACTATTGAGCGCAGGTCTCCTCTCAGAGAAGGGTTATAGGCCATGGTCCACCACGCTGACCCAATGCGAATTGGTGGAATTCACACACCTTCAAGAACATTATGAAGAACTCTCAGATGTGCAGGTTTCCTCACGATATTTTCCTTCACCGTTGAAGCAAGTGATATTTAATTGCTTAAACTCACTTGACTCCGAAAAGTCACAGGAATACCTTTGGGATTTAGTGAAGTTAATATGCATTAGGCTCTTGACTCCATCTAAGACGACCGCTGATGTCAGAACTCAATCTATAAATAGCTCGCCCAACACCAATGTTGTATGTTTACGCTGTACTCAACTCTGGGGATGGAAACTACTCTACACTGACGTTATAGACAAAATGTTATTGAATATGGACGGGCGATATCATGGCAGCAAAGATGACGGCATATCGACGTAACGATAGATACAGGGGCAAACAGTAGCGATAAAAACACTGATATGAGATAAAGACCTGCAGCGGCACCTCACCGCGCCGGTGCAGCGTTTACGATACCTAATGTACGCGGATTCACGTGAAACCTAGCAGGCTTTGATGTTCAGAGGAATGGGCGGGCTGGCAGCTCATTAGCTCGGCAATGAGATAAACGCAAATAGGTTAGGTCGCGATAAGAGTTCACCACGGGACGCGAAGTCGTGTTTTCCTACTTTCAACGAACGATATTACGAGTATATTCTTAAGTCTAAGTTTACGAATACTCGCTAGTTCTACGCGGGATCCATTCATACCATTACCGAATCACTGCCAACGTCGGACGGCCGTTCACATACGAATCGTCCGTCACAGAGCGACTGCTACGCCACGTCTTCGATATCAGGCGGCATCGAATTCCATAGCCGTACACCGAGAGGCGATCACGGATCAGCCGGTGTACACCGGCGCGTCGCGACACATGTTTACATCACTTGTTGCGCGGTGGCGGGTCATTGGCCGCGGGTGCGCTCGGCTGGTGGCACGTACCGGGCTCGCAGAGGCGGCTGTAGTGGTAGGGGTTGCAGCACTGGGGCTCCTCGCAGTGCGGCAGGCGGCGCAGCTCGGCCGGCTCCCGCAGGTCGGGGTAGCGGCAGGCGCGCAGCACGGCCAGCCGCAGCGCGGGGCCCGCGGCCGGCACGCACGCCGCGCCCGCGGGCCCCGCGTCCAGCGCGCGCGCCAGCCGCCGCAGCTGGTCGTCGGGCAGCGGGGGCGCGCCGCCCGCCGCGAGCCGCCGCCGCAGCGCGCGTCTCCGGAACATCACATGCCGCCGTCACGACACACTCCACCACGCGCGGTGCGTCGTCCGACACGACATCGCGGACCGAGTGCGTTCTGCGGACTGACTCCACTGACACGAGTGACGAGTCGCCAGTCGCGCCACAGTCGCCACCGCCCGGGGCGACACCTGCACGCGCACACTTTACCCCACCAGACACTTTTTTTCTTATTATTTTTTCTCATCTGCCCTTGTCGGCGCCTTGTTCTATAAACAGCAAACACACGTGCCCGGATGTTGTCTAAACTAGCGGCACGCTATGATGGCCGGTTTGACACATTACAATAGTGATGTGGAATGTCAATTTATTCTCGAACAAAAAACAATTAAGTTTTGTTTTTGTACCTGATTAAATAGGTTTAATAAAACAAAAATGTATATGTTTATTTAATTTATTTGAACGAACTGAATATTTGAATGAAAATGAATATACATACTTTATATGCACACAAGAAACATATGAATACAAAAGATACCAAAAAAGGTGCCACAAAAGGCCATAATTAATCAGATTCGTCCATACTACTATTTTCACTGTCGTCACTGCTATCATCACCTACATTAATAATTATATGTTCGTTTTCTATAATATTATCTATTTTCACATCTCTTTCATAATCTTCCCTTATTAATTTAACAGTTCTATTCACAACCTTTTCCCAGTCTCCTTTAGTCACATGTTCACAAGCTTCTTCTAATAATTTTAGCATTTTTTTTGTGGTAAATGGGGGTTCTGTATTGTGTCTTGCAGCATATCCCTTAATTTGAGCCCACACCAACTCAATCGCATTATACTCACAATGGTAAGGCGGTAACCGTATAACTCTGTGCCCATGTTCTAATGCTATTTCGTCAATGACGTATCGGATCTTGGTTGGTTTGTTTTCTTTTAAAAGACGTACTAATTCCGCTTTTAACATATTCATGTTTGCATCTACGCCATTTTTACGAAGCCATGCGACGATATCAGCTTTCTTTTGGGATTGGGCAGGTGGCTTGTCAATTTGCATCGAGTGGTATGGGGCGTTGTCCATAATTATAATAGATGGTTCAGGGAGGCTACACAACATTGAGGTAAACCATTCAGTAAACTTTTCTCCATTCATGTCTTCATGATAGTCTCCAGTGGTCCAGTCAACAGTAATGCAGTATCAATATTTGAAATCCAAAGCCAGGTCAAAACTATATCACAATCGCATTGCACTGACAGTTTATACTTTTCGAAGCAACGTCAATTCGAAACTGCTTTGTTTTGCATTGAGCATTGACGCGAGTTTGCCGGAGGTAGTAGTTGTGCTAGCCAGCGATCCTATGTGACGATCGTATTAGATTCCATTTTTAAAAATTTTCAATTTAGAAAACCAAATGCCGAGTTGTGGTATATATCATATAAAAATAAAAATTTTACCTTTTGTATGAAACAGCTGATATTTTTTTGCGATTTCAGAGGTTTGTCCACATAGTGAAAATTGTTCATATTCACAAGTACATTCACCCCTTAAATGGTGCAAACTGATTTTTCTACACTTGTATACATTTTAGAAATCAATTTAATAAATAAATTTTGAGTCCTAAACCTAAAACTACATTCGATAAAATTTATGAATCTCTGCACATCACTATCGTCAATAAAGTAATACAATTATTTCCTTCAAAGTCGTTATCAATTAATACGGAACTTCATGAGCGGACAAACGTCAAACCGGCCATCATAGCGTGCCGCTAGTGTAGTTATGGCTTATTCGGCAGATACCCTCATTTTCGGTAAAATACATAGATTTGCGATAGAGCGATTTGCACTTGTCCGTCCGTCCGTCCGTCCGTCTGTCAGAGCCTTATAACTTTTGAATTACTGAACGTAATTACTTCAAATTTAGATATAATATGTAAACCGATGGCCTCCAGCCGAAAATGGCTTAAAAAGTTATAAAAATCTTTATTTCAGGGGGGCTCTCATAGAAGCGAATGCGAAGTAAAAAAAAAAATATCGCGTTACATAAAATTGTTACAGATCATTTTAAAGATAATTTTGAACTGAGTACAAAAATATTTTTTTTTTAATTTTTCCCTTAAAATTGACGAAATGGGGGGCTTTCAAAGTGGCGATTTTATACGCTCGCTTGAAGACGCTCTCTAGGAAAATCCGCTATGGATTTTCAAACTGATTTTATGTTTTTAGGTCACTTATATCCTGTACTTGAACAACAAATACTAAAATTATATGAATATTATAAAGAAACGAGATTATTTAATTTTTAATGGGCATCAGTAATTCATATAGCATCAACATAGCTTCACAATAATGCTAATAGATGGCGCAGTCAGTAACTATTCCCATGGAACTACGAGTTACGACTACGACCTATCCCAAAAACAGTTTTGCGTCGACCATTATTATTTAGTGTAAGGTTACGTTGTATTTGTGGGGGTAGAATGTGATTTTAAGTGTATTTTATAAAAACAATACTGCATTTTAGTCGTCCATTTCCGTCAACATTCGATAAATAGTTGCTAATATGAGTATGTCATTATACTACTGTCATGATAGTCAATATATACAGTGTCAATATACCTTAACCACGTGACCTGTCAACATATTATAAATACCAGTGTACCTCGTCGAAACGGGCGGTCTTTCTGTGAGTTGAGTGGACGCTAGGCGCGGTGAAAGTACTTAAGCCAGATGGGCAATATTGCAATTAAATAAAGTATGAGAATGTGAAGTTGGTGTTTCTCTCACGTCCAGAATAGGAGTGATCCTACATCTCAGAAGTGAAGATACCACGTCCTTAATATTTTCAAGGAAGAAATGATGAAAAGGTTGGAACGAGAGCTATAACAAGAACGGAAATTCTTCGGCAACACGAGAAAAGCTCACGGTGGACGTCAACTGAGAGGCGGCGTGCGGCGTGCAGATACCCATGTATCCGGCTGCCATCAGCCGGGTACCTAACGCTGGGTCGGAGGCGCTGCGCCGGAGTAACGGAGTGCGACGAGGAAAAATGGACCGCGGTCGTCGCTCATCTCATATCAGGTCATGTAGTCTTTCCTTTTTCTTTCAATTTTGTTGTTAAAAATGCAGTCTTTAAAAGTGGTTGATAAAATGCATTGAATCAGAGCTTTAAATGTGTTTGATATGATTTCTGCAGAACACGTTTGCCACTGAAACAGTTTTTGAAACGTTTTTGTAGAATTATATTTTGAAAAACGTTTTTCTCAAATATTACTGAACCAAACATTCAACCAAACGGGGCATAATATTTTTCTAAATTATAATTAATATTACCCTCTATTAATTAAATCTAAATTACTGCGTATATCAAAAAAATACATAAATAGGTATTAATATTAGTTAAACAGTGTCCTATATTTTAGCGAATTCTTTGTAAATATTTCATGAACTGGCTAGAATAATTAATTTATTCCGTCCCGATAATCATAATATTGTCTAGTTTGAAAAGATTCGCGTCGCGATTTTCTCGAGCTGTCTACACAAAAGTGTTGGATTAAATAATTTAGAATCCAGAAAATAAGTTTTGTTGGTAGATGACCGTCATTAACTTGACTGAAGGCAAGATTGCCCATGACTGTGATCATGGCAAATCGTCTGAGATCTGAATGGGGGCATAAACGCCTGCGACTTGACCATGGGCAAGATTGATCGTGACGAATAATGGCTTTACTGAGATAGGTCGGAAACACGGACATGTTTAATTGCAGAATGGCCGAACTTTCAGATTCGTGTTTAAAATTGATAACGATTTTTAGAAATGATAAAGATATCATCATTTTACATTTGACCTTGTTGACAACATGGGCACGCCATCTTATATTATTACTTACTATTTAAATATCGCTAATTTAACGTTACGCATTCAATCACAGTTTCTTTCTATTTATTTATTATTATTATTTGCATTCATGTATATCCACTTAATTACATATTATATTGTTAGATTACATGAGGCCCCGTTAGGGCGTTGCAAAGTTACATAAGTAGGTTAGTATAAATTAGTTTAAAGTCGAATTAATATTATTCATTAACAGATTGGAAGTCATTCATATGTCAAAATAGATCGTCATAACATTATGATAATGTCTAATTCATTTTGGAACATAGCCTGATGCGCAATTGAGGTCTTAAAGTTTACTGCTGTTTTTGGAATAGTTCGTCTATCTCGTAGAAGCTATTTTTTATTAGCCATTCTTTTAGTTTTCGCTTAAAGGTTCTAATATTATTTTCATCTGTAATATAATTTGGGATTTTTATATATGTTGATTATTGTACTTATTTGACTAGAAGATGCTCCATGATGTTGACAATTGGAAATATGCGTGTGGTTTAATTTGGCTTTTGCGTGGACTCATTTATATATTTTCTGTAAATTTTTATCCGCCCAAAGTTATATCCATCATCAACATCCATTAATGTTCAAAATCGAATTGCAGTTTAAACTATTATTTTTGTATGTAATCTAAACTTTTAAACATGATTAATATTTTTCAATACTACGGTAAAAGATATACGTAGGCTATACGCCAATGGGGATTGAATAATTTACGATAATATACGATAAGCTCCTGATTTAATTGCAATGCATAACGAAGTTAGGAAAGGAATAGGCAAGGACTAGAGAACAAAAACAGTATTTTATTATGAAAAGGGTAGCACGTATGTAGGCTTTCCCTGTATTTTGTGTTTACTCACACAAGTTACTATCGACTTTTGGTGAATCGACCCTGTCTGTAAAATCCAACTTACTTTTCTATGGGAATAGGCTGTAACTTTTCATTGAATTAAAGTAGAAGCTTGAAAATTCCACAGCATTAGGAGACCATTGACCCTAGTATTTACTATAAACTTCAACTTAATACTTCAAGCCGTCTTTGAGAGAAAGGGCCTAGACACACTGACAGACAGGCGGACGACAAAGTGGTCCTATTGGTTTTTGGACAGTTAGAACAAAAACACTGTTTAAAGTGGGCATGTATATTTATTTCTTTTATGCAATCGAGGATTTAAAAAAAATGTTTATCATTTTAAGCAAAAGATAAATTAACAAGAAAACCATCTAGAAATCCTGTTATGAGACTTTAAAAAAAAAAGGGGTATTGTTTTAGTCTCATAGTTAAAACATGAGTTTTGCTGGTTTCATAGCAACCAAGTAGATAACACTGACAGAGAATAAAGTATCACTACTTGCCAGGAAACTCTCTGTTCCTTTCCTAAGCTAGCTGTCCTAACATACGGACTATTTCAGCATTCAAAAAAAAAAAAAAAGAATCCCTATAATATATTACCTTAAATAGATAGTTAATTAATTAAATAGTGAACATTCACTTTGTAGCTTTGGTTCATGAAAAATGAAAACTCACTTTGACGTAACTTTTATCGAAATCCATATTGACATCTCACTTCAAGACTCGCGCAATCACATTTTTTAATACTGATATTTTTACTGAGGATGATTGTAAATTGTCAAAATTAATTAGCTGAAAAGATACCCTTTTTGTTTCCCATGGATCTTTTAAAGACTGTATCAATAAACAACAATTTAACTATTTATTTATAACTGAATTGATATTAAAGATGTACCTAACTCTATAATTTAAGATAAGAATAATTTCATCGAACTATCCAAGCTACAGTGTGATTTTATCTTTGCAGGTCAGGAGCGAGAATTGATTGGTTCGCAAATTGACCGAAGAATTGTCACGTGGAAGTCCTTGAGAAATGATTGTTTCAAGCAACATAAAGCACAGTCACATGAACACACACGCACAGCAACTTAAACAAATAGGCTTATATAAAGCATAATTAGGGACTACAACTAGGAATTGATTGGTTTAGTTGTAGTTAAGAGAAGTTATTTTAGCGTAGCTAGTTAGTACAACCAAGAATTGATTGGTTTGGTTGTAATGTAGAGAACTCCTTGAGAATGGATTGGTTCAAGGAGTGTAGTTAATGAGTATTAGGGACTACAACTAAGAATTGATTGGTTTAGTTGTAGTTAAGAGAAGTTATTTTAGCATAGCTAGTTAGTACAACCAATAATTGATTGGTTTGGTTGTAATGTAGAGAACTCCTTGAGAATGGATTGGTTCAAGGAGTGTAGTTTATGAGGCTATTAGTTTGCGACCATTGGAGTGAGCGTGCTGCCATGGCGTAGACGATATAGCTATAGAGTTGATGAGGCTGTTAGTTTGCGACCATTGGAGTGAGCGTGCTGCCATGGCGTAGATGATACAGATAAAGGGTTTATGAGGCTATTAGTTTGCGACCATTGGAGTGAGCGTGCTGCCATGGCGTAGACGATATAGCCATAGAGTTGATGAGGCTGTTAGTTTGCGACCATTGGAGTGAGCGTGCTGCCATGGCGTAGATGATACAGATAAAGAGTTTAGGAGGCTATTAGTTTGCGACCATTGGAGTGAGCGTGCTGCCATGGCGTAGATGACATAGCTATAGAGTTGATGAGGCTGTTAGTTTGCGACCATTGGAGTGAGCGTGCTGCCATGGCGTAGATGATACAGATAAAGAGTTTAGGAGGCTATTAGTTTGCGACCCTTGGAGTGAGCGTGCTGCCATGGCGTAGATGACATAGCTATAGAGTTGATGAGGCTGTTAGTTTGCGACCATTGGAGTGAGCGTGCTGCCATGGCGGAAATGATACAGATAAAGAGTTTATGAAGCTATTCGTTTGCGACCATTGGAGTGAGCGTGCTGCCATGGCGTAGATGATATAGCTTTATTTACTTATTCATCAGTATTAGGGACTTTACTTTAGGGTTCAAGCAGTGTAGTTAATGACTATTAGGGACTATAAATAAGAATTGATCGATTAAGTTGTAATTAAGAGACGTTATTTTAGTGTAACTAGGAATTGTAACTAGTAAATTGATTGATTTAGTTGTGGCATAGAAAAGTCTATGAGAATTGATCTGAGAATTGATTAGCTGAATTAGCTTTATGTCTGCTCATCTTAAGATTTATTGCATTGTTAGTAGATATTCACCTTTAGAACTTCCCCTCATTGTGGAAGCGCTGCATGCATAGCATAGTATTTATATTTTATTGTCATGTAAAATTGTATTGATGTTTTGAAAAGAGCAACCGCCGAGTTTCTTGCTGGTTCTTCTCGGTAGGAAAGGCATTCCGAACCAGTGGTAGAGTCAAACGAAAAAGCAAGCGTACACTCAACACACACAAAAAAAAAAACTTTTTTGAGATTATTATTTTGGTTCATTAAAGTAAAATAGATTTTGATAAACCGTACTAACGCAACAATGTAGTTCGGTTGTAAACTAGAGTTGAAATCAAAATCCGTACTTTAGAAAGATTAAGTTTTTAAATTAACTCATTTGATGGGGTTTTGTACATTTCGTTTTACACATCCACCTAAGGCCTAATGTAAGGTTATCACTTGATTCGTGTATGGGGGCATACACGATGTCAGGATGGTCGAATGTAAGGTTACGTTGTATTTGTGGGGGTAGAATGTGATTTTAAGTGTATTTTATAAAAACAATACTGCATTTTAGTCGTCCATTTCCGTCAACATTCGATAAATAGTTGCTAATATGAGTATGTCATTATACTACTGTCATGATAGTCAATATATACAGTGTCAATATACCTTAACCACGTGACCTGTCAACATATTATAAATACCAGTGTACCTCGTCGAAACGGGCGGTCTTTCTGTGAGTTGAGTGGACGCTAGGCGCGGTGAAAGTACTTAAGCCAGATGGGCAATATTGCAATTAAATAAAGTATGAGAATGTGAAGTTGGTGTTTCTCTCACGTCCAGAATAGGAGTGATCCTACATCGTTACTTATTATAATACAATAATTGTATTGTAATTTTTTTTGTACCATATTATTCAATTAAAATTATTTTTTAGTTAAATTTTAGTTAAATATTGTATATTTTCTATTCGCGTCGATAGATGACGATTTGTACAGATGCCCGTAACCCGGTTTCACTCGTTAGTACCTACATAATAAATAAATAATTCAATGTTTAGTAAATAATTCAATGTTTTCACTAACGTAAAATTTTTTACCATACTTAACCAAAGACAAAATTACGTTTAGCTGTCATTTACGTTTTGTTATTCCATGTCAGATGCGTTTTTCTTATACCACGTTTTATAGTGACATGACGGAAACGCGGTCGAACGGGATAAAAAGTATCCTATGTCCGTCTCCTGGTTCTAAGCTACCTCTCCACCAATTTTCAGCCAAATCTGTTCATCCGTTCTTGAGTTATAAATAGTGTAACTAACACCACTTTCTTTTATATATATAGATATACATGATTTGATAAAATTGTAATCTCTAGCGTCATGAGTCCACGCATAATTAAATTGAACCGATATTTCCGTGGACCCATTGATGGGTCAACCCACTGGGACCATACCATTGGGGATAAACGCCCAATGTAAAACCGCCATTAAATAATTATAAAACCACAGTGCAAGTGTACAAACACCAACTTCATTTAGTTTGAAGTTTTAGAAGAAGAAACTACCTACTAAACTTGTCAAAATAACTGAATAGGGAAAAACATTATTTCCGTCAATCTCTCAGAAATATCCCACAATACACACAAATACACAGATCGCAGATCTCCTCTTACATAGTCTACCACACTGGCCCAGTGCGAATTGGCAGACTCCACATACCTTTGAGAACATTATGGAGAACTCTCAGGTTTGCAGGTTTCCTCGCGATATTTTCCTTCACCGTTTAAGCATCTAATATTTCAACTTATAGATAAGCTCTATCAGTTCTATGCTTCGATGACACATATTATAGTCAAAAATTATTATTAATCATATAATTTCTTTTTCACTTGTTCATTTGGGGAGAAATCTCCCTGCTAGTGGGCAATTTTCCCGCACTGGCAAGTATCTGCGGGGGGTCGCGAGGCGCGCGGGGCGGGGCGCGGCTGGCGCCACCGGCGGCGTCAGGTGTGCGCGCGTGTGTGAGTGCGGCGCCACCGACACACGTTACACTGACCGATTCGAGCGCGCATTTGTGGCTACACTTACATTGCCTCTGAGAGACAAACGACAATGTTGGGTGCTATCAAAATAATATTCATATTCAAATTCAAAATTATTTATTTCACGTAGGCCAACCTGTGGCTCTTAGGACAAATCATGACTCTTCCACCGGTTCGGAAAAGCGGATTCTGCTGAGAAGAGCCGGCAAGAAACTCAGCAGTTGCTCTTTTCAAAATGATCATTTTACAATATTATTCTGAAGCTATTAAGTACATTGTAATAAGTTTTTTTATATCTACTATCTTGTGGGCAGTTGGATGCCAAGCCGATTAACCTATGCAACTTTGTTAGAATAAAATATACCTAATATTTCCACAATGAGGGAGAAGTTATAAAAACATAAAAAAAATTATAAAAATATTACAATCATATGCGAGTGTGTGTTTATTTATATTATTATAGCCTCAATAGCCCAACGGTTAAAGGTGCGGACTGAAGACTGAAAAGTCGCAGGATCGATTCCCATCCGTTGCACCATTGTCGTACCCACTCCTAACACGAGCTTTCCGCTTATTTGGAAAGGAAAAGAGAGTTTATGTTAAGTTCACCTTGGCAAATATTCTTTAAAAAAAATTTTGGGTAGTCCCTTAATCGCGCAGCAAGTTGCAACGGAGCTACGGATTGAGTTGGGTTTTTTTCATAAGTAGGTATCTTTCTAGATGAATACCTAGATAATAACAAAGGACACTTTAGGGAAACAAACAATCCTGGGATTTTTAAAACCTTACTTCACACGGATGAAATATAGAGTAAAACCTAGTAGGTAATATCGCAATCAGCGGTTTTCGATACCACAGCTCTCAGGAAATTGAGCTCTGTACACTCCAGTACTCTAGTACAGTCCGGGCCTGATCCGGACTTCCTACAGTACCTACTACCTAGGTACCATCGATGGCAAAATAATTCATCGTTTCGTTTGATAACTTTTGTGGCTCTACACTTTTGGGCTATTTTAGAGAATGTCTCTCATAGTCTACATGTTAAAATAAACTTTATCTACTCCAGCATCGAAAAGTTCCAATTTCGAGTTTGACAGCTGAATCGAAATGAACCCTCTTTCGGTTTTGCTTCTCATTTCGATGCAGCTCGTTGTATGGGAGCTGAATCGAAATGGTTATCTTCTTAAAATAGGATACCTAAAGCTAAGGCTCTGAGTTCTGGCACTTTTGTACCGTTCATATGACAGAGGCGCCACAGGCGGCTGGTGGCGGCTTACGGAGTTACTTTTTGTTGACAGAGGCGCCACAGGCGGCTGATGGCGGCTTACGGAGTTACTTTTTGTTACTTTATTGAGCCTACGGCGTATTTTGTTAATGATTTTACTTCCTTGTCGTAGATAAAATCTTGTATGCAACTGAACGTAATTAGTCATTTTAATTCTCGTACTATCCTATTTTGATACTCGGCAAGCCTCGTATCTAAAAACAGCACTCGAATTAAAATGACCCTCATTACGATGCAGTTGCATAAATAGCTATTTTGATCCATCCGTAACACACGTTCGCTTGTGCCAACTTGTTGTAAACTCTCGTTTAAGATTAATAAGGAACATAAAAACTGATTAGAATTATTAAAATTAGCAGCTCTGTTCTATGTTTTACTCTATGGCGGGTCGTCAGGTGGAATGCGCGGCGACATGCAACAAGCTATCATCGTCGATAACGCGAATCTTCGTATCTCGGACTTACCCCCAATTGGCTTTTGCAAACCGTGTTTAAACTTTAACCACAAACTAAGCGTTACTTTAAGAGTGGGTGTACGTTCGTTAACAGTAAACAGATTTGATTTTTACAGTAGTAGATCAAGTTTCAACTATCCGAAAAAAAACACGCAAAAATTACAACATACTGCCAAGGGACGTGTTTGGGCAAAAACATAAAATGATGAAATTTGTTCGATAGTAAAAAATCGCGAAGTTAGGTCTAATTTTTAACCAATATTCATTTATTTTCAATGTGTTGCATATTACAGAGCCAAAATTTTTACATTAAATTCCGATTGATATTATCAAGAGAGTATCCTAGTGAATTGAAAAGAAAATGAATATTTTACGAGTTACAAAGTATTTGGCGCTTACTACACTCCTATTCCGCGCAAAAAGCTTTCTTTTGTCGCGCCTCACATGAGGTTGCGGCTATGTTTTATTTCATCGCGAAATCTGATTTTTTTTTGGTGTTATACGCGTTCTTAACGCAAGCTTATTACAATTTTATTCATTCAACGCAAGTGTCGCAAGTCACAACCTATAGCCGGCCCACAACTGGGAAGTGGTCTCGTAAGGAATGAAAATATTTTAGAGTTTTAGACTTTAGGCCATAGTCCACCACGCTGGCCAAGTGTGGAAAGCACACTTGAAACACCTTTGAGAATATTATGGAAAACTCTGAGGCATGCATGTTTCTTCAATGCGTTTTCCTTCACCGTTAAAGCAAGTGATATTTAATTAATTAAGTAAGTAGATACTTACTCAAAACGCACATAACTTCAAAAGTCAGATATTTGCCTGGGATCGAACATCGGACACCCCGAAAAGGAGTCCGAACTTGAAGTCTTAACCACTATTAGGTTCAGTTGTTATCTATCGTTCGTATACCATTTTAATTTCAGACTATCAAAATTTAATGGTCATTTTTAATACGAGTAGGTATATAGTGAGTAGACTACGCACGCACATAGAATGCAAATTAAACTGATTATTTGCCTCAGTCTTGCGCCGCCTGTATACCCAGCAGCTCACTTCAACTCGTCTGATGTGGTCGGTCCACCTATATATAGTAGGGGGTCTGCCAATACTGAGCTTTCTGATACGAAGTCGCCACTCCAGCACCTTGGGGCCCCTACGGCCATCAGTTCAACTATAATAATGCCACTTCCACAGCTTCGTGAGTCGAGCTATGTCTGTAACTCTAGTCTTCCTCATTCCTGATTTGATCTCCGCTACTCCGAGCATAGCTCTCACAATCGAAAAAAATCATAAAGTTTTAACACATCTGTTTCACTTTTTAATCTATGTCAGGTCGAAACACACTTAACCATGAGTGGAATCTTTGTCGCTTTTTAAAATTGATACCTAATTGGTTTTGTGGTTTTCCGTTGCGAATTGCGATATGATTGTGCTTTGGTTGAGTTATTGCACATTTTCCTTTTAACAGTGATTCTTGAATGCTAACCCCAGCTAACCCTAATCAAACGAAAGCCTATTTATCTAACATGTCGACTGTCACTCGAAGCATATTGAAATGAATTTTGTTTCTCCAAACTTTACGAAAATAATTGTAAATCATATTATTATTGACGTGATAACGTCTTATGAATCGATGAACACCGGCTGCACGCACGAAAAAGTGTCACGTTCCGCCTCAGCCTGTGCGTTCAAGCGAGAGCGCGGAACAAGCGATAGAGAGGCACGATCAGCCTAAGTGTTGGCTTGTGACACATTTATTCATCAATGTTTCTTTATGACGTAAAACTATCGTCCGTAAGCCGACTTTACAGACAACCAATTTTTTATTCTCATAATATAGAAATTAATACCTACATTCTTACTTCTCAATTTGTATTTTTAGAATTGATTGGAGGAAACAAATAAGTATATCAAGTACATATAGCTAATAAGTCAAAAAACAGTAGAAAAGTATGCTTTCCACTTCTAGCTTAGTTGCTTTTAGAAGATAGATAAATGAAATTGAGGTAGGTAAGACATATTTTATGAAAATACCTTGATAGAGTCATTCCAATAAACGTTACAAAGGACGATATTTACACAAAATAGGTATTATATTCACAGTAGGTATAATTTAACTTGCCAAAAATTAAAACAACTGTGTCACGCGCTGAGACTAGTCTATGGCGAGTGGCGACATGCATCAAGCTAATAAACAACAGCCGATAACGCGGAATCGTTCACATTTCGCATCTGAGTCGCTCCATCGACCATCGCCGCTCCATCGCCAATCGTTTCAACCGCTTCATCTAGGGTTGCCAAGTTCTAAGAAAATAGTGAAGGAACTGAAGGAAGCGTTCACAAAAATTAGAGCTCTGACTGCGAAGGTTTATATTATATTAGTCTATTATGGTGTCTATTTTATAAATTTATGTATAATATTGTTTTATTTATTTGTTTGTTATTGGTATATGTATTAGTATGTAGTTATTTGTATGTATGTATGTTAAAGGAAATGACCACCTACAGTTCATTTGGCCGTTTTCCTATTCCTAAGGTTGCCTGGTAGAGATCGCTATTAAGCGCGACAAGGCCGCCATTTGTGTCTTTGTTTCTTTGTATATTTCTTTTGTGTGGTGCAAATAAATAAAGGTTTATTTCCTTTCTTTTCTACATAGTTCCAATCGCTCCATCTAGGGTTGTCGAATCCCCGTAAAATTCCGCTCTATACGTTCAATGAAATCCTGAAATCGAGCCCCGACCCGGAGTCATGTCAAAAAAAGAAATTGTGAAAAAAGTGCCTACAATTGAGTTTATCTGTCATGTCTTATTTGCAGTTCGGATTTGGGAAGTTCGGAGTTTTAAAGAAAAGTTATTTGCGCCCTCTTGAGCGCAAATAATTTTGGATTTGTTGGCCTACACGTAGATATATACTCACCTAATGATTTGAGTTTGATTTGAATTTGTGAGAGTGAGAGAATAGAGAGTTGCATCTGTACGCGCGCAAACTTCTGCACTTTAATATTCGGCTCTATTTTTTTCCGTCTCTTCGCAACTGAATCTGCTTTCCGAACCGGTGCGTTGGTAGAGTCTTGACTTGTCATAAGAGCTAAAAGTTGGCCTAAGTATATTATGAAATAAATAATTTTGAATTTTCACTCGACTGAGCGTCGCAATAAGGAGTGGTGATGTGTTTATCATTGTATGTAGTTATATTATGTTTGTTTGTTCCTTTGGGGCACTCTAGAGACCAAACGTGTGGGCTGATTTAGATTCGAATCTAACAAATCTGTTAGATTCGCTATGCCAGCGCGAGTGTCAAAAAGAACATAAAACTTTGAAAAATTCAAAATGGCGGATTTTGGACACCGTAACATAATGGGGTTCAAAAAGTTTTTTTCTTCAAATGCTATTTAGTGGGGTATCAAATTAAAGGGGTTGAAAAGGTGATTACACTAGCGGCACGCTATGATGGCCGGTTTGACACATTACAATAGTGATGTGGAATGTCAATTTATTCTCGAACAAAAAACAATTAAGTTTTGTTTTTGTACCTGATTAAATAGGTTTAATAAAACAAAAATGTATATGTTTATTTAATTTATTTGAACGAACTGAATATTTGAATGAAAATGAATATACATACTTTATATGCACACAAGAAACATATGAATACAAAAGATACCAAAAAAGGTGCCACAAAAGGCCATAATTAATCAGATTCGTCCATACTACTATTTTCACTGTCGTCACTGCTATCATCACCTACATTAATAATTATATGTTCGTTTTCTATAATATTATCTATTTTCACATCTCTTTCATAATCTTCCCTTATTAATTTAACAGTTCTATTCACAACCTTTTCCCAGTCTCCTTTAGTCACATGTTCACAAGCTTCTTCTAATAATTTTAGCATTTTTTTTGTGGTAAATGGGGGTTCTGTATTGTGTCTTGCAGCATATCCCTTAATTTGAGCCCACACCAACTCAATCGCATTATACTCACAATGGTAAGGCGGTAACCGTATAACTCTGTGACCATGTTCTAATGCTATTTCGTCAATGACGTATCGGATCTTGGTTGGTTTGTTTTCTTTTAAAAGACGTACTAATTCCGCTTTTAACATATTCATGTTTGCATCTACGCCATTTTTACGAAGCCATGCGACGATATCAGCTTTCTTTTGGGATTGGGCAGGTGGCTTGTCAATTTGCATCGAGTGGTATGGGGCGTTGTCCATAATTATAATAGATGGTTCAGGGAGGCTACACAACATTGAGGTAAACCATTCAGTAAACTTTTCTCCATTCATGTCTTCATGATAGTCTCCAGTGGTTTTTGACGCAAAAGCCATGAGAGAACCTTCGACAAACCCGTTGATGGTTCCGGCGTGACAAATTATAAGTCGCGATCCTTTTCCTACAGGAACTTTGGAAGTAGATGCTGCTGTGTCATCGTTCCAAGAACGGCCTACAGTATGGTTAGCATTAAGCCATGTTTCATCCAAGAACACAACATTTTGCCAATTTTTGATTTCTTTCACTTGCCGTAAAAAAGTATACCTTGCCATCGCTATATCAAATCTTTCCATCAATATTTTGCGTTTGTTACATTTTTTGTATCGAAATCCAATGGTCTTCAAAATCTTCGTTAAAGAACTTTCCCCACCGAAGAATAATCCAGCTTCCTTCAGTGAATGCACCAACTTTTTTCTTGTTGGATACTCCTTCTGTAAATAGTAGCCGTAAACATGTCTTCGGATAGCATCGGCATCAAAGCTATCGATGCCTACGACTGGTTTTGCTCGTTTTCTCTTTTTTGGTGTGTGAAGTTTATTTTCTTCTGTGCCAGTCTCGCCATATTTTTTTTTAGTTATCCGTCTAACAGTTCGTTGTCCAATATTAAGCGCATCAGCTACGCGTTCAACCACTGACGTTATAGGTAAAATTGGCCCTCCATTTTGAGCTTCACGATCGAAATAGTTACGAAGGCGTATTACGAACTCACGTGTCTGACTATTTAGAACAGTTCTCTGCGTACGTTCGGTCATATCGACGAAATCCACAACAAAGGGCTTGAACAGAGTCCAAATTAACGAGCAAGGGTCAACAGTAATGCAGTATCAATATTTGAAATCCAAAGCCAGGTCAAAACTATATCACAATCGCATTGCACTGACAGTTTATACTTTTCGAAGCAACGTCAATTCGAAACTGCTTTGTTTTGCATTGAGCATTGACGCGAGTTTGCCGGAGGTAGTAGTTGTGCTAGCCAGCGATCCTATGTGACGATCGTATTAGATTCCATTTTTAAAAATTTTCAATTTAGAAAACCAAATGCCGAGTTGTGGTATATATCATATAAAAATAAAAATTTTACCTTTTGTATGAAACAGCTGATATTTTTTTGCGATTTCAGAGGTTTGTCCACATAGTGAAAATTGTTCATATTCACAAGTACATTCACCCCTTAAATGGTGCAAACTGATTTTTCTACACTTGTATACATTTTAGAAATCAATTTAATAAATAAATTTTGAGTCCTAAACCTAAAACTACATTCGATAAAATTTATGAATCTCTGCACATCACTATCGTCAATAAAGTAATACAATTATTTCCTTCAAAGTCGTTATCAATTAATACGGAACTTCATGAGCGGACAAACGTCAAACCGGCCATCATAGCGTGCCGCTAGTGTACGTAAATATATTTTTAATTTTTTTTTTTTTCAAAAAACAAAACGGATGGTCGGAAAAAGTTTATTTTAAAAAGTTATTCCGTCTCACGCTTCACTGCAATAAATTTATTTCCTGCCGAAAGATGGAGCCACTTGCATTGCAGAGAAGTTACAGCGATACCTACTTGATTCACTTTTCCAACCTCATATAATTTTATACGAAGTTCCAAGCTTTGACTACAGATGGCTTTACATTATTATTTATTGTAAGACGATGATGGTCTAGAATCTAGACCATTATCGTCTTATATTGTTGTCTGTCTAGATAAAGCTTTGTAAATACCTACACAAAGAGTTAAAGAAATGGCGCTTTAAAAAATTCATATTCATACTAACCAAGAACCCGTATTGCTTTTTTTGCAAAACCTATAATGATATTTTGGTTATATTTTGTCTTACAAACTATAGCTACAAACGAAAATTAAGCAGCTGTTACAGAGAGATAGACAAAGTCGCACCAGGGTTATTTCAGAATAAAAATATATTAAATCCCTACTAATACTTAACTATTGTAAAATAGCTGATCCTGATGATTTAGTTTTTAAAAATCCCGCGGAAACTCTTTGATTTTCCGCGATAAAGAGTAGGTAAGTATTTTTTGTCACTCTCGTCTCAAGGTCCTCATACCTACCCATACAAAAATCAGTGATTAAAAGACCAACCAATAAAAAAACGCAATTTAGCATTTATAATTGTGTAGTACGTATGGATGCGAAAGTGTGTTTGTTTGGTTTGTCCTTCAATCATACAGAAATGGATCGTTGATTTCTGGCCTGAGTTAATAATAATATTATGAGGACTATATTTCATCCCGGACAAACAAAGGTCTCCCACGGGGTTTTTAAACTACTTACCTACTTAACTCGACACGCGGACGCAGTCGAAGGCAAATGCAGGAATAGTAATTATCCAAGCAAGCAATAAACACCAAACAACACACAATATCACCAAACTCTCTAAAACACACTTTACTTTACGCATGATTTATTCGGGCTCATCGGAAAATCTGGAGATGTTGACTCTACAATGCCAGTTTTCTGGCTTTAGTAGGTAGTATTTCTTGAGAATTTAAAGTTTATTATGCATAAAGAGTCTTTCTATATAATTATGCATAGTTCTTCTATATAATAAGCATCTAAAGACTTTTATTTATGTCCATCGATGCAATCTGATTGTAATAATTTATTGTTTCTTTTTTTTTGTAATAGTGAACTAGGAATAGACTGTGACGTGAAGACTCCGACGATGAGTTATTAAACAAAGTTTACATTGTTTATTATAACTCGTTCAAAAACCGTTTTTCTTGGAAATTTTTCTAGTTAATAAGTAAAGTTGAACGAATTAGAAAACAACGTACCTACCTAAACTTTGTTTAATAACTCGTTCAACTTTACTACATACAAACATTTACATTGATACTACAAGTAAACTACGATGAAAGAAAGTCCCTTGAAATTCGTTACAAAGAGTTTGTGAATTCAACAAAAGCTTAAGCATTATTATGGACAGTTGAAAAGCTCCAAAACAGCACCAATAAATCCATACCCGAATCGTCTACAGCCATTCGTTATAATTTGATGTCCTTCATTAAATCACAATTCACTAAATTCTTATAAAAAATTAAAAAAGAAAATATGTTAAAGTTACAGTCCATCTAAGTATATTCACTTTATTTACATAAATAAAATACAATGCAATAAGAAAATTAGATTTATGTTATAGTCCATGGAAAGTCCACCAAATAAATTTTGAAAGAATGCATAAAAATGTTATGATTTATCGTGTTTAGTTTTAATTTCATACATGGCGGCGCGTGACGCTCGCACGCGAACCGATTGAGGAATGGCGGGAATTCGCGAAACGGGGTGTATTTATGTGTTCAACGGCGGAATTGTGAATGAAACTTGATAAATTAATTGTGCAGGGGTGGATGTAGGTTGGACAGCGCTCTACGCACTCGGGGAGCGATCAACGCACTATACCACCAAGGGTCGCTGGACGCCTGATAATATTTGATGGCAGTAATACTTTTATTTGGTAGCAGTAATAGTTAATATTTCGAAGAGCTGATGGTCTTTGGAGTACCAAGAGTGGCGACACCCACCGGGAAGCGCAGTGTTGATAGATCTCCTAAGTGCTGGTGGACAAAAAGGAAGGGTACAAGAAGTTCCCCCCCTTCTTCTTTCTGAGTGACGATGTATAGTGTCCCAGAATGTGTAGTACGACTTATACTTTAACTAGCTGATACCCGCGACTTCGTTCGCGTGGATTAAAATTTTGTACTCCCGCGGGAACTCTCTTATTTCCCGGGATAAAAAGTAGCCTATGTACTATTCCAGACTACAATCTATCTGTAACAAATGTCAGCCAAATGTTCAATCGTTGCGACATGATTGAGTAACAAACATACAAACTTTCACCTTTGTAATATTCTAGCTTCTGCCCGCGACTTCGTCTGCGTGGACTTCAGAATTGGATCCAAAAAAAATGATAAATGTGAAAGTAATAAAAAATGGAATATTACACCCATGCCATCGCTTGCGCTGTAATAGAAAAAAAGTCTGCCAAGTGCGAGTCGGACTCGCGCACCGAGGGTTCCATACTCCAAAAGTAAAAGTAAAACGATAATATTATATTAATTTGCTTATTTATCGTTAACTTTGTTTGTAGAGGTTTACTGTTAATATAAAAAAAAAAAACTATGCTAGTTAGAGCGTTGGTTTTATTTTTCCTGTAAAATATACATAAACCTCTATTGACCATAATTATGTCAGATTTTTCGATTGGTAAACTTCGGAGATAAGGGGGGGGAACGGTATTTTTTTCGACATTTTGGCCGATTAATCAGAAACTATTATATCTAGAAATAAATAAAAAACTGTTTTAGAATGCACAAGTAAAGGCCTTTCATATGATACCCCACTCGGTATAGTTATCTTACTTTGAAATTTCAAACCCCCGATTTTCCCCCCTTTTTAATCAAACTAAAATAATTTTCGCGTTGCTTTTATTTTTCCTGTAAAATATACATAAACCTCTATTGACCATAATTATTTCAGATTTTTGGATTGGTAAACTTCGGAGATAAGGGGGGGGGGGGAACGGTATTTTTTTCGACATTTTGGCCGATTAATCAAAAACTATTATATATAGAAATAAATAAAAAACTGTTTTAGAATGCACAAGTAAAGGCCTTTCATATGATACCCCACTCGATATAGTTATTTTACTTTGAAATTTCAACCCCCCGATTTTCCCCCTTTTTTTATTAAAACTAAAAATAATTTTCGATTTTTCTTTATTCCAATGATTTTGGGCCACTATTATACACAACTATGCAAAATTTCATGTCGATAGCTTTAATAGTTACTGAAATAATCGACTGTGACAGACGGACGGACAGACGGACGGAGAAAGTCTCACATAAGGGTTCCATTTTTACCATTTTGGTATGGAACCCTAAAAATAGCTGTAATAGAAGAAATAGCGCAGATAGCTTTGAAATTATAGCGGATTATAGGGATAGTTTGTAGTCAGAAAAGTGGCATAGGTTACTGTTTATCCCGGAAAAACATCTTTTTCCTACGGGAAAACACGTTTAGAGCGTGTTAACCGAATTACACGCGGACGAAGTTGCGGGCGAAAAGCTAGAATGATATAAAAATGAATTACTGGTTCGCTTCGCTCGTTAACAATTTTTAATCTTACCACAGGAACTATTTGAGAGATCGGTATAGAAAGTATAGCCTTTTCAATAGCATAGGTGACATGCATACCAAATTTCAAAACTGTCTGCCCGCGGCTTAGCTCGTAAAAAAATTTCAATTTTCCCTCGGGAACTCCTTAAGCAATCGGGATAAAAGGTAGCCTATGTTCTTTTCCATGTCAAAGGCTACATGCATGCCAAATTTCATTCAAATCCGTTCAGCCGTTATTGCGTGATTGAGTAACAAACATCCAAACATCCACGCTTTCACATTTATAATATTAGTAGGATTTAGGGAGGGAGTTTATTAATTAATTTTAGTTGAAGGCAAAACCTTACGGTACAACGTAAATACCACAGATTATTAAACAAGGGTCAATACTAGGTTTATGGGCAAGATCGAGTAAGCCATTATTTGGAAAAGTATAATAAAATAATCAGCTTAAACTTAACTAAATATAGGTAAATATATATTTTCTAAAATAACGTTTTTACCACTTTATACAAGTTACAACGCTTATTTTTCAAGCAAAAAAACGCGAGCCCTGGCTCCCGTTGATGTCTATTCAAGAGTAATTTTCCTTAAAGCGGAGTAATACCTACATTTGCTGCTTAGATTATTTCACGTGATTTCTTTGCTTAAATAGTTTTAATTAATATAATATTGGAATTAGTAATTTACATTTTTTTTAAATATTTATGTTATAAATATAACATGAATCGCTGACATAAACTATTATTACAAGCTTTTATTTAACTTGCAATGTTTGTTTGGGTCAAATCTTGCAAGATGAATGACCCACTTCCCTGTTTCTGATCGAGCTGAAATTTTGCATGTATGTGTAAATCGGATGACAATGCAATATTATTGTGACATGGAGCTGATCTGATGATGGAGACGGAAGATGGCTATCGGAACTCTGTAATAAAACGAGGTAACCCCATCGAGTTTGGGTTCGTTTGATTCGTCATAACAAGTACTCTGATCCTAGATGATATCCAGAGTCTAATGATGTAGCTACTAAAAGCTTGCATTTAAAAATAAAATTTTTAATTTACACTTGTTGTTGGGTTGCTAGCTGTTTTGTGTGTCAAATCCTAATAATATTATAAATGTGTTGAAAAAAAGTCTAGCGAAAACGCTAGGTATAAATTCAGCCAGAAGTGACTGCGATGATTTATTTACAGAATCTCACAGCTAGTAAAGCTGGCGTCCTGCTCTGCGTCACCACCTCCAGAGAGTCGCGCTGGTGAGGAACGCAGGAGCATCTAAGCAGTCTTAAATTAAGTGCCGATTTGACCAACGTCGAATAACGTTTAACCGAGGAATAGGTAAATCGGGCGTTCTGACAGTTTTTGTTCTGAAAATACTTCAAAATATCAAAAAGCTCCAATAAGACTTATTTGATACAGGAGCAGTGATAGCCTAGTGGTTAGGACTGTGGTCTCCTGTTCGAGGGGTCGCAGGTTCGATCCCGGGTAACCTCTGACTTTTTGGTGTCATGTGTATTTAAGCAATTAAATAACACTTGCTTTAACGGTGAAGGAAAACATCATGAGGAAATCTGCACACCTGAGAGTTCTCTATAATGTTCTCGAAGGTGTGTGAAGCCCGCCAATTCGCATTGGGCCAGCATGGTGGACCTACAACCCTTCTCTGAGAGGAGACCTGCGCTTAGTACTGAGCCGTTGATGGGTTGCTAATGATGAAGACTTATTCTCGGACTGCTAGATGCTGCTGCGTCGACCGTGCCCTAAATTTAAGGCCAGCTGCCCTTATATTAAATCTCTTAATATCATTTTACCCCAATTGCACCGGCTATCTACCAGCGACGTATTCGTCGCGTCACGCGTCGGTAGGTATGTCTAGAAATCTATATATATAAAAGAAAGTGGTGTTAGTTACACTATTTATAACTCAAGAACGGATGAACCGATTTGGTTGAAAATTGGTGGAGAGGTAGCTTGGAACCAGGAGACGGACATAGGATACTTTTTATCCCGTTCGACCGCGTTTCCGTAATGTCACTATAAAACGTGGTATAAGAAAAACGCATCTGACATGGAATAACAAAACGCAAATGACAGTGGAATAACAAAACGTAAATGACAGCTAAACGTAATTTTGTCTTTGCTTAAGTATGGTAAAAAATTTGACAATTATAAAAAGTGTTATAATAAAGCATTACTGATATTATAAATGCGAAAGTGTGTTTGTTTGTTGGTTTGTCCTTCAATCACGTCGCAACAGAACAGCGGATTGATGCGATTTTTTGCATGGGTATAGTAATGGATGTAGTAGTGGTTCCTCAGACCGGGAGAGCTACTTTTTATCTCGGATAATGAAAGAGTTCCCGCGGGATTTTTAAAAGCTAAATCCATGCGGACGAAGTCGCGGGCATCAGCTAGTTATTACATAAAAGTTTTTAGTTATCTAATGTCCAGTAAGAAGATAGCACAAATATCACAAATATCGATATCTCACGGGCAATCGAAACAATAATCATACGCGCTCGTACCTGCGTGGAGGCTGGAGGAGGTCGGGAGATTGGCAGCCTCTGACCGGCGTCGGGCGCCGACGCCGCGCGCCCGAGCGGCGCCGTCACCGGCCGAGCGGATAATTTGTACAATCCATACAAATGAATAAAACTGAAGTGTCTGTCAGTGTGTACTTCGTTGGTCTAGTGGTCCCGGGTTCGATTCCCGGGTCGAGTCAAAAAAAATTTAAAATTCAAAATTCGTTTATTAAACATCCAACAACATCAATATACAATTTACAACACAAGTAAGGCTGGAGCGCTCTTTTAAGTGTAATAGTACACTTGTACCAGAAGACACCGCTCTTCCATAATATCCGTCGATGTATTATGAAACAATAGCTACATACATCTGTTTAACAATAAAAATTACTATAAAATACTACATAATATTTTTACAGTAAAAATTAATTTAATAATGCTGTGTGATTGCGCGTAAATTAAGTTCTGTGTCTGCGCGTATGTGTATGTGTGTTTATAGTTAGTGTGTGTGTGAGTATGTATGAGTGTGTCTGTGTGTGTGTGTATGTGAACTTGTGTGCGTGCGTGTGTGCATGAGTGTGTCATGAATTTAAGTAGGAGGTACATCATCATCATCATTACAACCCATCAACGGCTCACTACTGAGCGCAGGCCTCCTCTCAGAGAAGGGTTACAGGCCATAGTCCACCACACTGGTCCAATGCGAATTGGTGGACTTCACACACCTTCGAGAACATTATGGAGAACTCTCAGATGTGCAGGTTTCCTCACGATGTTTTCCTTCACCGTTGAAGCAAGTGTTAGTTAATTGCTTAAACGCACTTGACTCCGAAAAGTCAGAGGTGCATACCCGGGATCGAACCTGCGACCCCCCGAATAGGAGACCACAGTCCTAACCACTAGGCTATCACTGCTAGTAGGAGGTACATTTTGGGTTTTATTACAAGAAATTCTCAGTACTAGTCCGGAGTTAGGAAGTTGGCGGTGTGTCACCCCCGTGCCTCGGTGAGCACGTAAAGCCCTCATGCGCCTGAACTCTTTCCGGTCGTGTTGAATTTCCGTCACATAGGACTATGAGAGTGAGGGAACAGGAAGTGCACCTGTGTTTGCGCGCACACCTGTGCATTTATAATATCTCCCGCGCAGATAGCTAATCTCTGTGCACATTAGTCGCCTTGGCCGGATCCGGTCGGTAGGACATTAACAAATATGGTTGAGCGAAGCAACGTCTGGATCATGCGTCATGCTCGTGAACGGGTCCCACCGGCGGGAATGGGGCCTGTTTTTTTGTCTGCCCGTAATATTCTATTCTATATAATATTCTATTCTATTCAATTCTATTCTAACAGAGTTGCATGGGTTTAATCGGCTTGGCATCCAGCTGCCCACAAAATAGTATAAAAAACTTATTACAATGTACAAGTACTTAATAAAAAATGTAAAATATTGTAAAATGATTATTTTGAAAAGAGCAACTGCTGAGTTTCTTGCCGGCTCTTCTCAGAAGAATCCGTTTTCCGAACCGGTGGTAGAGTCATGAGTCAAGACGTGTCATAAGAGCCACAGGTTGGCCTACGTGAAATAAATAAATTTGATTTTTTTTATTAATTATTGGGAAATAACTGCATCTTATTTGGCTCATAATGATTTGATTATTTGGAGATCATCATCATCAGCAACCCATTAACGTCTCACTTCACTGAGCGCAGGTCTCCTCTCAGAGAAGGGTTTTAGGGCTTGTCCGCCACCCTACCCTAATGCGAATTGTAAAGCATATAATCACATACTTCTGGGAACATCGTGGAGAACTCTTGCGGTGGTATTCTCTAAAATCTAAATTATTGTAACGGCCGTAATGGCCTCTGTTAGTCTCACGCTACTACTCAAGTGACAAGTGGTATTCGCTAAAATTGATTGCACCAGTGTAATGTCATCTATCATCAGTCCTCTGATTGGCTGATACTCTCCCGCTATTGGTTAAAATGCATTGATGCAGCAAGAACGCCACAAACTCGGTCAATCAGAGATCATTGCGATCGTTGCACTGATGCGATCATTTTTAGAGAATACCATTACTCAGACTGATTCTCTGAAAGCTACATCAATCATTGCTATGAGTCTCAATTATGGTGATTGGTTGAACTTATTGCATTCTTTCTGCAACAATGCATTTAAATAAATTAATAAATAAAAATATTTCATTAATTAATATTTATTATCGCCAATAGCGACTGAATATCGGCCAATCGGAGGCGTTTGCAATCGTCACACTGTAGCAATTATTTTTAACCAACTTCACAAAAGGAGGAGGTTCTCTATGTTCAGTGTTTACCGATTACACACGCCTGAACCGATTTGGAAAATTCTTTTTTGTTTGAAAGAGTATACTTCCCAGGTGGTCCCATTTAAATTTTTTCGAGGTCGAGCGATTTTAAAAAATCAACAATAAATTATATATTTTGTAGTGGTGCGGGCGTTTGAAGTTGATTTTTTAAAAATGTTTTTAAGCTATTGCATAGCTTTTATCGCGGGCTTTGAACTAGGACAAACAGTTTGAGCGCAGCGACCGAAACAAGAAATTCCGTAACAAAAATTAACACCGTCGGTAAGCGTTCAACATTTTAGAGGTTCTCAAGTAGCTCTATTTGGCGCAGTGGGCGAGCGACCGCTTTTTTTGTATGATGGCGCAGGTTCGAATCTCACTCGCGAAATAGTGACAGTTCGCTTTTCTTGTTTGTTTGATTTTTAATTTTTTTTTTGCATAATTTTTACTATGCAAAAAAAAATATTGCATAAATATTATAATTGCATAAGTTGATAAAAAATGCTATGGAATAGCTTTACCGCGGCAGTCCCCGAGTGCCACTTATTTTTTTTTTACTATAGAATCGCACCACTGCACACTGGTCTTCCGAAGTCTGGTGGCCAACCTCTCGCGCGCAGGTGGGTACCTCTACCTACCCGGGAGAGATTGGCAGGCGCTGGTCCGGCGGCGGGGGCGCGGGACGCGTCGACGCCGCGCGGGCCGCCGCCGGAGCGCCGCGTCGCCAGCGCGCAGCGTCGCCGCCCTCGCCGCGCCGCGCGCCGCCTCGACGTCACCGACCGGTACATTGTATAATTCATAATAACAACACGTATTTATCTTTTCATTTTTTCACCTGCTGAGTGAGTGTGTCCGGAACGCTGTCAAAAGGCAAGAAATCTATATAAATAAAAATAAATGTTGGTAAGCGCATAACTCAAGAATGGATGGACCAATTCGGTTAATTTATTTTTTTGTATGTTCCTTAAGATCCACGGAAGGTTTAAAAAAAAACAAATAAAAAAAATTATAATAGATAAGTTGGCGGTACGAAGTTCGCCGTGTCAGCTAGAAAATAAGTATAATTTGAATTTAAATAATGTAGGAATATTTCAAAGCATTCTGGCTGTCCCTATAGGCAGCTAGGATGCTGTTTGATTTTAAATTAAGATAGTTTCAAGTCGATAAGTTAATTGTATAAGGTAAGAACAGGGAACGATGGAGCTGGCATTCTTTTTTGTAAAGAAAAGCCTCATAAAAAATTTAGAATTAAAAAAAAAAATCTTTTCATTTGTATAGGTAAGGTACCTAAGTAAGAAATTTAGCTGTAGCACAAATAAATTGGGGACAAAATTGCAGAAATTCTTTGTAGAATCCTTACTAATATTATAAATGCGAAAGTGTGTTTGTTGGTTTGTCCTTCAATCACGCCGCAACAGGGCTACGGATCGACGTGATTTTTCCCATGGGTATAGTTGAGGACCTGGAGAGTGACATTGGCTACATTTTATTCCGGAAAGTCAAAGAGCTCCCGAGGGATTTTAGAAACTAAATCCACGCGAACGAAGTCGCGGGCGTCAGCTAGTTGAAGTCATAAATTATGATTTCATAAAATGATTCAGAAATCAGAAAGTTTGTTTTATTCTATGACAAGATAGCCCCTGACTGCTGTCTCACCTCATGGTTTGTGAAGAATGAAGATGCATGCAGGTGGTAGCAGAGTGTGTGAATGAATTTGAAGATTTGCAATTAAAATGTGAGACATTTTAACAACACATCGATCAAGCCGAGGTTCAAAGTTATCCGTTAAAAGGCCGAGGCAATGTAACTTTGAACACCGGATTATGACCGACGCCAATAGCAGTATCATCTTCACAGGTTTATATAAAAATCTTTATTTGAAACTGAAAGTGTCTTGGTCAAAATATCGACTAATTTGTGAGTAACTCATGTCTAACTCTAACTTCTGACTAATTTCTTCAACTGGACACTTACAAGTAAAGATTTTTATACAAACCTGTGAAGATGATACTGCCATTGGCGCAATTAGAATGCCATAAGCCTACTTTGTCGTATTAGTTTACAAATGGCGAAAAAGCAAATTTGAATTTCGCGGGTAGGTATAATCCGTTCATAGTTACACGGCCTAAAATTTGTATCACAGAGTAAGGACATTTTACAGAGTCTAATAAGAAGCATACAACTTTTCTTAATGATTTCGAAATTGTTTATATACTAAACTGTATTAAATATTCTCTATTGATGAGTTTTAGATATTCAAATAAACATCCCCACCGTAACTAAGCCTGTGATGCCCAAAACAGGATTTGAATAATTCAGCACGAAGCGCTAACATGATTTATCACCTGATGCGGACGATTGATTCGTATTATCCGATGGATATCATTTTCATCAATCACAGTGCTTTAGTCGATTTAAAATTCATATTTCCCGTGTTTATCGGAAAGGAATATTTTCTATACCTACTTACTGAGGAAAGTACCTTTGACCTACTTAGATTTAATTAATGTTCGTCTTTTACTTTCCTACTACTTAGGTACCTACTACTTGTTTATTTTGTGAAAATATCCCGAACAAAGAGTTTTACATCGGTGTTTTACACATTAATATTTTTTTTAATGTACGATAGGCATGGGCGATAATCATGCCTGATAGAAAACATTGATGACGTCTAGGTTGGAGTGCGCTTGCCTAGAAAATGCATATTCAATCTTGCCTTTAAAATACTCAAGTTCGTGGCAGGAAACACGTGGACACCTCGCCGGAAGAGCGTACCTTGGCGCTTCTTTAAGGTGGAAGACAAGGGTCTGCCCGCGAAATTCAAATTTAATTTGGTTTTTCGCAATTTGTAAGTTAATACGGCAAAGTAGTCTTATGGCATTCTAATTGCGCCAATAGCAGTATCATCTTCACAGGTTAACATAAAAATCTTTACATGAAGATGATAATTCCATTGGCGCAATTAGAATGCCATAAGCCTACTTTGTCGTATTAGTTTACAAATTGCGAAAAACCAAATAAAATTTGAATTTCGCGGGCGACCCGTATAATCAACCATAAACTGAAGCGTTTCGTGCGAGTAGATTGGATTTCGAAGGTTGGATATCATGGAACTAGGAATTACCACTATGGATATCAATCGCTTAAGGGATGCCAACGTTTACGAATTTGCGCAGTTTTGTTGTGCATATTCAACTTACGGTATACAAGAACGGTGGTACTTCTTACTATTCTTACTAATATGTATTATAATACCTAATCCTACTGATATTATAAAGGCGAAAGTTTGTGTGTATGTTTGTTCCTCTTTCACGCAAAAACTACTGGATGGATTTGGCTGAAATTTGGAATGGAGATAGATTATACCCTGGAATAACACATAGGCTACAAATTATCCCGGAAAAATCTAAGGTTCCCTTCGGGATTTTGAAAAACCACCGATAGATGGCCCTGATTGTACTTAAATCACGGTTACATTATCCGCAGCATCTATACATATAATAAAACTGTAACTGGAAGATTTCTGTACATTTAATATATTTTGAAATTTTTAATTGGGGGATGCTTTACTATCGATACTGAGCCCAAAACAGAGTTTTATTTAATTTTTGTCTGTTTGTTTGTCCTTCTTTCACGTAAAAACTACCGTACAGATTTCTACAAAATTTTATACCGTGGTAGCTCGGGTACTCGGGTCAACATCTAGGCTACTTTTTATCCCGGAAAATCAAGGAGTTCCCGAGGGACTTTAAAAACTAAATCCACGCGGACAAAGTCGCGGGCATCGGCTAGTATATTATAATTAAGCAGCGATAGCCTAGTGGTTAGTACTGCGCTCTCCTATTCGGTGAGTCGCAGGTTCGATCCCGGGCACGTACCTCTGACTTTTATAAGTTAAGTGGGTTTAAAAAATTAAATATCACAAGCTCAATGATGAAGGAAAACATCGTGAGGAAACCTGCACACTTGAGAGTTCTTCATAATGTTCTCAAAGGTGTGTGAAGTTTGCCAATTTTCATTGGGCCAGCGTGGTGGAATATGGCCTATAAACCTTCTCTGAGAGGAAACCTGCGCTCAGTAGTGAGCCGTTGATGGGTTGCTGATGATGATAATGATGATGAATTATAATTAAAGTGAAAATGTATTTAATATGTAGTTTGTTAGATTGTTCTTCAATCATACAGCAACATAGCAACGGATCGTCGTTTTTTGTATGGATATAGTTGAGGATCTGGAAATTGACAGGTACCTAACACTTATTTCGGAAAAACAACATATTCCCGGGGGAATTTTCAAAAACCTATCTCCTTGCTTAGATTTATGGTAATATCACAGTATAAGGAGGACCTTACCTTCGTTACTCTGTGGTAATATTATGAGTGTAGATGTAGGTATTACCTACATAGCTAATGCTAAAACATGGCTAAAACTAAAAGCAAGCAATTGTTTATCCATAAACAAAGTCAATCAATCCGTATACAGAAAATAGAAGCAATACAATTGTTTACGTCTACTCTCTTTCAGCATCGCCCCAAATATGGTGCTTATCACCCCGATTTTGGGTGTGTTTCACCTTAATTTGGTCGTTTCTGTGTGAACCGAACACAGCGCCACTGTGACGACTCGGTTTGGCGCCAAACTGAGGCGCCTGGCTCGCACATGACGCCCCCGACACTAAAACAATTTGGTATTCTTTTAATAGTTTCATTTGTTGTCCATAAAACATATTCTATTTACACAAAAATTACTGGCAACTATAATAGAATTACTAAATAAGTGACTTTTTGTTACTGTAAAATATTTGTACGGACTTAGGTAAATTGATACTAAACCGGCCTTTTTCCGTTTGAAAGTTTTTGTTTTGTAACAAATTATATCATTGATGTTGTACGTACGATTTAAAATAACAATTAACAAGTGGTCAACTAGTTTATAAGTATTGATTATCTTCTAATATATAAGATTGTCATGTCGCGGTGTTTTGTTACCAAACTACTCCGAAACGGCTGGACTGATTTTATTTTAAATAATAGTCATGCTGAACTTGACTAGTATTGGGGAAAGTACGCTTTAGCCTTAAATCCCCCCTTTGTACTATTTTTGTGCAATAAAGTGAATTAAAATAAAGTGTCATGTCCCCACCAATTGTGTTGGGAGTATTGAGTACGACATTCAGAGTACGACAATATAGTACAACCGGGTGGGGATTGAACTGTCGACCTTTCAGTTTTCAGTCCGCACCTATCTTTAACCGTTAGGCTATTGAGGCTTAAATTCAAATACTTCAAGATGACAGATATTGAATACATACATATTTATCACAATAATATTTATAAGTGTATCTCACAGGCGCCATGCTAGACGCCGACAGCGTCCGCCCCAGAGTGACATAACTTGCAAATTCCGCTAGTCCCCAATAGCATCCAATAGGCAGGGGAAGAATCAATAAGCGATCCCCTAATTTATATCGAAGGCTTCGGCGGCAGATATGCATCGCAAATAGTCAAATACTTGGACATTCTTTGTGCGGCCACGGGATGTGAGGGAAACTTACGCTTTACTACTAAATTATAATACATAAATAAACTAAAAAAAATGTTTTTTTACTACCGAACGCATATCGAGTGTGCAGAGAAGTTTGTAGACACACTTTACACAGACTTTTTTGTTCTTCCAAATTGACTAGCGTAATTTATTGATTGGTTTAATATTCTTCCGGAATAAAAAGTATCATATTTGTGTCGCCTTTCGTTGAGATCGACTGAATGAAATGCATGCATGCATACAATTTTATGTAGGTACGAGCCGCGATCGTGACTATCGTATGAGTCGCTCGCCTTTGCTTGGCGGGCTAGGTACCCGTAGAGATAATAAGTAGGTAAGGGGTCTGGTTCTGCGAGAAGTTCGCGACTTCTTCAAAGTCGGATGAAGAGGCCAACTCCGCTATGGGTTGGCCTCGGCAGGTTGGTTGGGTCGCGACTCGCGGCGCGTTGTACGTCGGACGTTCATCGGTCGCCACAATCGCCACTTGCGTATATTGTGCGTACTACACTATTATTTTTTTTTATTCTGAATCATATTGCATAGGTATTTAACTGATGTGGATTATATCAATTTATTGTAGCTTGATGTCAATGTAAAAAAAAATCTTTGGTAGGTATACAGTCCCACAAACTCCCTTAAAAGACGCGTCAGCGAATATTGTGGAAATCACTCGTTCTTGCTAGGTCGGCAGGCGGGTTGGGCTACTCGCGGAGGCCACACGTTCACGGCTTTTGGTTTCGCAAGGAGTTTGTAGAGAACACAAAAGACAAAGAGGCCACTGGCCAACTCCGCTACGGGAGTGGCCTCGGCAGGTTGGTTGGATCGTCGCGGCGCGGTGTCGGACGCTCGTCGGTCGCCACGACGCGACGGCGCGACGCGTCGTCGCCAACTTATGCGTACACTATTTTTATTTTTTTTATTCTGAATCATATTGCATAGGTATTTAACTGATGTGGATTTTATCAATTTATTGTAGCTTCATGTCAATGTGAAAAAAAATCTTTAGTAGGTATACAGTCCCACAAACTCCCTTAAATGTCGCGTCAGGGTATATGGTGGAAATCACTCGTTCTTGCTAGGTCGGCAGGCGGGTTGGGCTTCTCACGAAGGCCACACGTTCACGGCTTTTGGTTTCGCAAGGAGTTTGTACAGAACACAAAAGACAAAGAGGCCAACTCCGCTACGGGAGTGGCCCCGGCAGGTTGGTTGGATCGTCGCGGCGCGGTGTCGGACGCTCGTCGGTCGCCACGACGCGACGGCGCGACGCATCGCCGCCAACTTATGCGTACACTATTTTTATTTTTATTTTTTATTCATTATCTGAACCATATTGCATATTTATCTGATGAGGGCTTTTTAATGATCGAGTTGTTTCTATTTATAAACATGAACTGCTTCTTATGTATATTTTTTGTCTGCAGTAGATTTTATATTATAGGTAGTTTTAAATAATACACACTGACTTAAAAAAATGGGTCAAGTTAAAAATAAAATACTTTGCATTAGGTAGGGTTGGTTTTGCGTACCTATTCCTTACCGAAGGTCGTACCTAAGGTACAGCTGTATATCGTATCGTATGTACTTAGATATACTACTGCTTATCGTGAACTTTAAAACCTACTAAACTGTAGTTACCACAAGAAATTGGGTCTGGAAGTTTTTTTTTAATAATGGATAAAGTGTTGGTGGTATTTTACTAAAAATATATTTATACTAGAAGATGCCCGCTTCTTTGTCGGTTTTATATTTCCCGCGGGAACTCTTAGACCAGGGTAGAAGCCTTAAAAAATAATAAAAAGTGAAAAAAAATAATAGTAGGATGAAACCCATTGGTAAAGGAAGAGAATGCAACAAAAATGAAAGAAAAAATAAATTACGGGCGATCTGAGGTCGGGAAGTGGGGGGAGGGGGGGTTTAAGGGTAAAAAACTGTTTATCTCGATTTCTGGAAAAACTACAAGTCCTATGGAAAAAAGTTAAATGACAAAGTTGTAGGTAATAAAAAGATCTACAACTTTTGTATTTTGACTTTCTTCACATAACCTCAAAATGTATGTGAAAAATTCAAATAACCAAGTTTTTGGTTTTTTATTTTTATCTTTTACAAAAAAAAATATTTTTTTACGAAATTTGGTGAAAACTTACCTTTTTATGTTCCAAACACACTGTAATTTTTCTGATTGAAAATATTTATTTTTTCACCTTTTTTTTTGACTTAATATTGAAAAAGCACCTAATTTTCAATCGAAAATTCTCCCGTCAAAATATCTGCTTTTTTAAAAAAGTCGGTGAGCTTTTTGTTCGTTGAAATCTCTACTTTTTGGTGGTGTAAAAAAAAATACATTACTATGGTAAATACTCTCAGAAAATGAGGAAACGAAATACGAAATAACAGGTAGTAAGGCCCAGACCCTCCAAGCCCCTTTGAAATACCTTTTAAATTACATGCGTAGATGGCTATTTATTGCTATTTTAAGATAACTTATATACCTGAGTGACCTACGGAAAATTTTAGCCCATCAAAAGGTATTTCATAGAGAAGTGGGGAAGGAGCTAGGAGGGTTTTAAAATAAATATCAATTTTAGTGAGTGCTTCAGTGTGTGTGTAGTTAATGTGATAATTTATAATAAAACCGGCCAAGTGCGTGTCGGGCCACGCGCAGTGTAGGGTTCCGTAGTTTCAACTACGGAACCCTACACTCTCAAATATTGATAGTGCTTTTATTTTATTTATGAATATTGAATATATTTTGAGTTCATACTTACAAAATATGCAAGTTACACTACGTGTAATACCTAACTTGGAAACAAGTGTAAATTACAAATTTTATTTTTAAATGCAAGCTTTTAGTAGCTACATCATTAGACTATGGATATCATCTAGGATCAGAGTACTTGTTATGACGAATCAAACGAGCCCAAACACGATGGGGTTACGTCGTTTTATTACAGAGTTCCGATAGCCATCTTCCGTCTCCATCAGATCAGCTCCATGTCACAATAATATTGCATTGTCATCCGATTTACACATAGATGCAAAATTTCAGCTCGATCAGAAACCGGGAAGTGGGTCTAATTCATCTTGCAAGATTTGACCCAAACAAACATTGCAAGTTAAATAAAAGCTTGTAAAAACAGATATAACTCCTTAAGTAATGAACCCTACTTAGCCGTGATAGTTTTCCTTTAAAATTCATTATATATACTACTGCTGTGAATTTTTACTTGTATCCTATATACAACCATTTAGCTGGAAGAGGGGGGGGGACACTTGACTCTAATAAAATTTAGCACTTTAAAATATCATATTTCACAAACGGATCCCTGAATTGAAAAATGGTGTTCCCACACCCACAATATTTTTCAAAGATCTATTCAACGACACCCCACACTATGGGATAGTCGAGAAAAAAAAAATTCATCCCCACTTTACATGTAGGGGAGGTACCCTAAAAAAAATATTTTTCAAAATTTTATTTCACCACTTTGTCGGCGTGATTGATATTTATACCCTTTTCAAATTACAGATTTCTAGTACCAATAGTCTCTGAGCTAAACCGCGGACGGACAGACGGACAGACGGACGGACATGGCGAAACTATAAGGGTTCCTTGTTTACTACGGAACCCTAAAAACCAAGTGATTTTAATATACTAACTTAGTCGATACTAATAATAAATAAAATAATCTTCTAATATTAGTAGCCAGTAGGTAGAGGTACCTACTTAGATGTTGTATAGAGTTATTGAGATGCGTTTACAATAGTCCACGACGCCCGTCCGCCTGCCGCCCGCGTGTGCGCCCAACAGACGATGTCTCTTTGACTTATAACCTTCTTTGATAGCAGACTATAACTTTATTATTTTTTGCTTATTTTTGGAATGAAGTTGGACGGTTTGGCGGGCAAGACAAAATAATTTTCCTTCACGACCGTTGTTTTTAGGCGGGATTTTCCGTCACGGCCCTTGTTGCATTCGCTTATTATACACTTACTATGAAAGCTTTGATGGCGCAGCGGTAAAAAGATAGAAGGCGTGAAACTAGCGGTTCAGTTTTTACAAATGTTATTCTTACATGTTACGTTTTCGATTAAAAATAATGATATCAACATTTTGACATTAGTCAAATACCCAATTAAGTAATGTCACTCTGCAGGTCATCAATTACTACACTAGCGGCACGCTATGATGGCCGGTTTGACACATTACAATAGTGATGTGGAATGTCAATTTATTCTCGAACAAAAAACAATTAAGTTTTGTTTTTGTACCTGATTAAATAGGTTTAATAAAACAAAAATGTATATGTTTATTTAATTTATTTGAACGAACTGAATATTTGAATGAAAATGAATATACATACTTTATATGCACACAAGAAACATATGAATACAAAAGATACCAAAAAAGGTGCCACAAAAGGCCATAATTAATCAGATTCGTCCATACTACTATTTTCACTGTCGTCACTGCTATCATCACCTACATTAATAATTATATGTTCGTTTTCTATAATATTATCTATTTTCACATCTCTTTCATAATCTTCCCTTATTAATTTAACAGTTCTATTCACAACCTTTTCCCAGTCTCCTTTAGTCACATGTTCACAAGCTTCTTCTAATAATTTTAGCATTTTTTTTGTGGTAAATGGGGGTTCTGTATTGTGTCTTGCAGCATATCCCTTAATTTGAGCCCACACCAACTCAATCGCATTATACTCACAATGGTAAGGCGGTAACCGTATAACTCTGTGCCCATGTTCTAATGCTATTTCGTCAATGACGTATCGGATCTTGGTTGGTTTGTTTTCTTTTAAAAGACGTACTAATTCCGCTTTTAACATATTCATGTTTGCATCTACGCCATTTTTACGAAGCCATGCGACGATATCAGCTTTCTTTTGGGATTGGGCAGGTGGCTTGTCAATTTGCATCGAGTGGTATGGGGCGTTGTCCATAATTATAATAGATGGTTCAGGGAGGCTACACAACATTGAGGTAAACCATTCAGTAAACTTTTCTCCATTCATGTCTTCATGATAGTCTCCAGTGGTTTTTGACGCAAAAGCCATGAGAGAACCTTCGACAAACCCGTTGATGGTTCCGGCGTGACAAATTATAAGTCGCGATCCTTTTCCTACAGGAACTTTGGAAGTAGATGCTGCTGTGTCATCGTTCCAAGAACGGCCTACAGTATGGTTAGCATTAAGCCATGTTTCATCCAAGAACACAACATTTTGCCAATTTTTGATTTCTTTCACTTGCCGTAAAAAAGTATACCTTGCCATCGCTATATCAAATCTTTCCATCAATATTTTGCGTTTGTTACATTTTTTGTATCGAAATCCAATGGTCTTCAAAATCTTCGTTAAAGAACTTTCCCCACCGAAGAATAATCCAGCTTCCTTCAGTGAATGCACCAACTTTTTTCTTGTTGGATACTCCTTCTGTAAATAGTAGCCGTAAACATGTCTTCGGATAGCATCGGCATCAAAGCTATCGATGCCTACGACTGGTTTTGCTCGTTTTCTCTTTTTTGGTGTGTGAAGTTTATTTTCTTCTGTGCCAGTCTCGCCATATTTTTTTTTAGTTATCCGTCTAACAGTTCGTTGTCCAATATTAAGCGCATCAGCTACGCGTTCAACCACTGACGTTATAGGTAAAATTGGCCCTCCATTTTGAGCTTCACGATCGAAATAGTTACGAAGGCGTATTACGAACTCACGTGTCTGACTATTTAGAACAGTTCTCTGCGTACGTTCGGTCATATCGACGAAATCCACAACAAAGGGCTTGAACAGAGTCCAAATTAACGAGCAAGGGTCAACAGTAATGCAGTATCAATATTTGAAATCCAAAGCCAGGTCAAAACTATATCACAATCGCATTGCACTGACAGTTTATACTTTTCGAAGCAACGTCAATTCGAAACTGCTTTGTTTTGCATTGAGCATTGACGCGAGTTTGCCGGAGGTAGTAGTTGTGCTAGCCAGCGATCCTATGTGACGATCGTATTAGATTCCATTTTTAAAAATTTTCAATTTAGAAAACCAAATGCCGAGTTGTGGTATATATCATATAAAAATAAAAATTTTACCTTTTGTATGAAACAGCTGATATTTTTTTGCGATTTCAGAGGTTTGTCCACATAGTGAAAATTGTTCATATTCACAAGTACATTCACCCCTTAAATGGTGCAAACTGATTTTTCTACACTTGTATACATTTTAGAAATCAATTTAATAAATAAATTTTGAGTCCTAAACCTAAAACTACATTCGATAAAATTTATGAATCTCTGCACATCACTATCGTCAATAAAGTAATACAATTATTTCCTTCAAAGTCGTTATCAATTAATACGGAACTTCATGAGCGGACAAACGTCAAACCGGCCATCATAGCGTGCCGCTAGTGTATAGTCTATACGGTAGGTATATATCCAAGCAAAAAAAAAGACACGGTTTCTGACCGATAAATTTAATGTAGTAAGATTGCAGTTTGCAATCAGAAAGCGAAAGTGGCGCCATTGGACAGATTTTTAGGGTTCCGTACCCAAAGGGTGCCAATGGGACCCTATTACTAAGCCTCCGCTGTCCGTCTGTCAGCGGGCTGCTGTAACTCGTAAACCGTAATAGGTAGACAGTTGAAATTTTACAGAGTAGGTATGTATTTCTATTACTACAACAACAAATAATAAAAATAAAATTAAATGAAAAAATAAAGGGGGCATACATGAAAAAGGAGTCGAAATAAATTTTTTTATATTTTTTACCCTGGCATGTGGGATGTCATTGTCTAGAACTCATTAAGTGGAGTTAAAATATATTTTTTATTATTTTTTAGCTTTAAAAATGTAGAAAATGAAGCCTTCAAAGTTGTGACCAAAACAAATGAGCGTTTTTTTCCCCATATGCTAATTTAGTACTATCTAAGATGTCTAAATAAATGAATCTAGTTTTAAAAAAAGATTTGGTTATATGTACGGAACCCTAAAAGAGCGAGGCCCGACTCGCACTTGGCCGATTTTTTTATTTCTCTTATCATAGAATACTCATCAACCTATGTATGAATTTGCAGTAGTAGCAATTTGCGTAGGCTGTTAGTTGGGCCTATTGTCCCTTCGGACACGGCTGTTTCCGGGCGCGCCTGCATGGGATGGCGCTATGCGAGAGACCAATGTGTGAATGTGGCACCGAGGAGGACAGACACCACGCGCTGTGGGAATACCCCCTCTATAAGGACTTTTTTTTTATTCGATGACAAGCTAGTCCTTGACTGCGATCTCACCTGATGGTAAGTGACGATGCAGTCTAAGATGGTAGCGGGCTAACTTGGCAGTAAACATTCAACCCATACCCCTAATTGGTTTCTACACGCCATCGTGCCGGAACGCTAAATCGCTTGGCGGCACGTCTTGACGGTAGGATGGTAACTAGCCACGGCCAAAGCCTCCCACCAGACCAGACCAGAGACAATTCAGAAATTATAAATTCCCAAGCTAACCCCGCCGGGAATCGAACCCGAGACCTCCCAGTTATAAGACAACAGCGCTCACCACTGAGCCAGGGAGGTCGTCAAGAACTTGTGGGACAAGATGCTGGATGGGATCGTCCGCGGGGAAGCTGGACCAGTCTACTACATGGACCTCGTTGCATTGGCCGAAAACTACAACCGGCTGCGGGAGTTCGCGCACCAATGGCAATAGAGGCGAAGTAGATCGGAGCGAACAGGGACCAGGCAAGGAGCCACAGAACGACGACGCGAGTCAAGCCTGTGCAGTGACGTCTAGCCCCAGAAGGGGGAGAGTGACAAAAGGGACAAAGGATGAGAGAAAAAAGAACTTGTAGAGAGTCAAGAAGGTGCACCGGGAAACACGCCAAGAGCAAGTACCGGGCGCCCTCCCAGTGTTTCGGCCCATATAACCGCGAGGTTGGAGGGTCCATGGGAGGTGGCGGGTTTGGGCCTTTTTCCCTAGTTTGGTTCGGCAACAGTAAGATTTGTCATCCCTAAAAATCGTGGTGCCAATCGTAGAAAAGCGGGATGTGGTTGGCCTTACGAAGGGACTTAGCCGGCGTCACCACTACCATCTCCCAACCGTTGGCTACCATTGGCTAACCAACGGAAACCCCAACGGAAATTGCTAATAGGGTTATGGACTTCTGTTCAAACATGCCCCAACCTATGTATCTGCAAATGATGACGCATTTGTTTACCTGATATGTCGATAATTAAGTCTGAAAGCAAATCAGAGATGTTTTGGCAGCGAAGAAGCTCGCCAGGCGGGCGGCAGGCGGGGGCGGCAGGCGGGCGGCAGACAGGCGGGGATGCACCTACTTCACATCACGTGTCACAGTGAACACTGGCCTTATTAATATTCTATTGAAGGGTAAGGGGAAACAAGCAGAGTTAGTATTTTTCGCCATTTGAGATACGTAGTTAAGTCAGTGATAGCCTAGTGGTTAGGACTGTGGTCTCGTATTCGGGGGGTCGCAACTCGCAAGTTCGATCCCGGGGACCTCTGACTTTTCCAAGTCAAGTGCGTTTAAGCAATTAAATATCACTTGCTTCAACGGTGAATGAACTGACCACCAGAACTGTCAGTAAAAATTTAAAGATAAGTAATGAACCCTTGAAAAGTGATGACTCCACAGTGTTCTTGGGATTAACCCTGGACTCAAAGCTGCAATGGGGCACCCATATAGCAACACTTGCTGGCAAGCTTAGCTCTGCTGCTTACGCTGTTAGGAAGATTCGACAGTTAACTGACATAGAAACTGCAAAAATTGCTTATTTTGCATATTTCCATAGTATTATGTCATACGGAATGTTATTATGGGGTAAAGCAGCCGATATTGGAAAAATTTTTGTATTGCAGAAGAGGGCAATTCGCGCAATATATAATTTAAAACCGCGGGATTCCCTTCGAGAAAAATTTAAAGAAATAGGCATTCTTACAGTAGCTTCACAATATATTTACAACAATATAATATTTGTCAGACAAAACATTGTGAATTACAAAAAAAAAGGTGATTTACACGATAGACAAGTTAGAAATCCAAACAGGCTCGTGTGATTCCTCGATGTCGCCTCAAGAGGGTCCGAAAGACATTTGTGGGAATGGGCGTGACGTTTTATAATAAAATTCCACAGTCGATCTTAGACTTGCCTTTACACAAGTTTAAGAAATCAGTTAAAACTAATCTCATTAAAAAAGCATATTATGCAATTGAAGACTATTTAGATGATAAAAAAGCGTGGACATAATTCGTTCCAGCGATTCATGAGACAGCAGGTGGTAATTGAACTGTATAACTATTCTATTGAATTGTAAACTTATTTTGAAAAGAGCAACTGCCGAGTTTCTTGCTGGTTCTTCTCGGCAGGAACGGCATTCCGAACCAGTGGTAGACTCATCGACGATTCAAAAGCACTTGTAAAAAAGTTTATCTGAATAAAAACATTTCTATTCTATTCTATTCTATTCTAATGAAAACATCGTGAGGAAACCTGCACACCTGAGAGTTCTTCATAATGTTCTCGAAGGTGTGTGAAGTCCACCAATTCGCATTGGGCCAGCGTGGTGGACTATGGCCTACTAGTGGTTCGCCCCGAACTGAGACCTCGCGGTAATCGCGGTATCCCATGATTATTCATTCAATCGATACATGACGACCAAAACTGACATTATTATTGTTATGCCCGTTTTCACCAAACATACCTAAATCATCCCCTATGTAGGAGTCTCTTTACGTAGGTAGCTCCAAAACACTATCCTAAGTCCTAACATCCGTCCCAATGTCCTTTTAGGTGTCCCGTACAGGATCGTGATAAAGAAGTTGACAGTAATCATCACATAACTTATCATAGGTAGCCCGTTAAGGTTAGGGAACGTCAGTGAAAACATTGAATTATTATGTAGGTACTAACGAGTGAAAACGGGTTAGGGGCATCTGTACAAATCGTCATCTATCGACGCGAATAGAAAATATACAAAATGATATTTAACTAAAGAATAATTTTAATTGAATAATATGTTATTATATTATGTACCTAAATAATAATGGTCGACGCAAAACTGTTTTTGGGATAAATCGTAGTCGTAACTCCTAGTTCAATGGAATAGTTAATGACTGCGCCATCTATTAGCATTATTGTGAAGCTATGTGAAATTTACTGATTAATCTCGTTTCTTTATAATATTCATATAATTTTAGTATTTGTTGTTCAAGTACAGGATACAAGTGAAGTAAGAAAATAAGTACAACTTGAAAATATATAGAAAATTTTCCCAGAGAGCGTCTTCAAGCGAGCGTATTAAATCGCCACTTTGGAAGCCCCCCATTTCGTCAATTTTAGGAAAAAAATTAAAAAAAAAATACGGTTGTACTCTGTTCCAAATTGTCTTTAAAATGATACACAGAAAACCTATGAATCGCAAATAAAAAAAAATTTCTTCGCATTCGCTTCTATGAGAGCCCCCCTGAAATAAAGATTTTTATAACTTTTTAAGCCATTTTCGGCTGGAGGCCATCGGTTTACATACCTATTATATCTAAATTTGAAGTAATTACGTTCAGTAATTCAAAAGTTATAAGGCTCGGACAGACGGACGGACGGACGGACGGACAAGTGCAAATCGCTCTAGTAAACTCAGAGACCTCGCTTCGCTCGGTCAATAACCTTTCTTTGAGAGGAGACCTGCGCTCAGTAGTGAGCCGTTGATGGGTTGCTAATAATGATGGGGATGATGATGAGTTAAGTGCACAAACTACAAGTTCATTTAAAGTTCAAGATGCACATAAGTATTTTGATGGTAAGATTTAGGATTGGTAGCTTAGTACCTACTTAGGTGCGAAGCGACTGCCAATCCCAAATATTTTATGGTCGGGGGTTGCGGGTTCGATCCGGGACAAGCATTTCTGATTTTTCACAGCTTATTTTAAATATCACATGCTTCAGCCTTTAACGAAAAAACATCGTGAGGGTACCTGCACGCCTGAGAGTTCTCCTGTCTCCTACTGTTCTCAAAGGTGTGTGAAGTCTGCCAATTTGTATTAAGTCAGCGTGGCTCAATGCAAATTAGCAAAAAAGAGCATACCTAATTAAGAATTTTTTTAAAAAAGAGCCTAAATATACTTTTTTAGACATTCACTACTGCACATAAATGTATGTCTCTTGCATAGAATTCACCTGCCTCGGACCATTGAATTATTATGTAGGTAGATACTAAAGCACCTCAATGCCTCGGACTTACATCGCATGTATCCAGCATCTCGCTGCGTCTCGTCTGATGTCGTTGCGATTATCCACCATTATATTCCGTCATTATTATTATTCAGTGGGTTGGAACTGAGAACTAGTATTAATTATTATTATTAATGACGTAAAAAATGATGAAAATGGAGTAATAAGTATACTTATGTGTCGTCGTCCTGTTGTACGATACAAACAAACAAGCAGGAAATTTTCATAGCGTCGAGAGTCAGGCCGCAATAAAAACGGGCTCCCAAATAAATCATGGGCAATCATTAGTGGGGCCCATGGCGGACGGTGCAAACCAAAAGCGGGAGCGTTTTTATCGATTATTTTTAAATTTAAATTATACCTGTAGGATCGATAAGTGAATTAACGAACAAGAAAAAGTTTAAACACCCTATATTAACCTGACTATAGAAAAATTGGAGATAACACCCGTCATATTGATTTTGATCGTATAAAACGCAGCCTGTTACCTGGACTATCATAACGAATTATAATTATATCATAATTTAATATAAAAAATATTTTCAAAAAAACCGACTTCAAATAACCGCGCCATTATACAAAGTATATAATTTATTGTTGATATTTTAAAAACCGCTCGACCGATTTCGATAAAATTTATATGGGAACACCTGGGAAGTATACCCTTTCAAACAAAAAAGAATTTTCCAAATTGGTTCAGGCGTCTTCGAGTAATCGGTGAACATACAGAAAAAAAGGTTCCGACGAATTGATAATCTCCTCCTTTTTTAAAGTCGGTTAAAAATCATCAAAATCGCCTCAGTAGTTTAGGCACTGTGGTTGAACATTCGTAAATAGTCACATACATACATACAAACATACATTCATGTAAATACACTGCTAAAATGCTCCCTTCCTTTTGACTTTGTCGTATTCGGGTAAAAAGTATTAAAAGATAAAGTATTCTTTGAGATATAGTAAAATAATAATAAATTGGAGATTTATACTGTGTGCAAAAACAGGTGCACTCTATTCCCTCGCTCTCATAATCGGATGGGGCGGAAATTGAACACGACTGGACAGAAATCAGACGGAGAACCGGTGTCCTATCTCTGGGCTAGTAGGTTCCTACTGAGAATTTCTTGACACAAAAACACAATACATTTTTTCCATACATCCATCCATCCTTACGAAATTCGGATTTATAATATTAGTAGGATTTTGTTTTGTGCTATGGGTACTTAATCGCCTGAAATAAATGAATTTTTATTATTATCCGTAGGTATATATTTATTACTAGATGATGCTCGCAACTTCGTCCGCGTGGATTAAAGGCTTTTTTATTTCCCGCGGGAACTCTAACTTTTTCGGGATAAAAATATAGGCTACTGGTTAATCCTGGGTATGAGCTATCTCCATTTCAAATTTAAACCAAATCAGTTCATTCGTTTTGGTGTGAAGGAGTAATAAACATCCATCCATCCTCACAAACTTTCGCATTTATACTACCTATTAGTAGGAAGGATAGGATTCATTTTTTTCGTGTTATGGGTACCTAATCCCTGAAATAAACGAATTATTATGGTTCATTCACCGTGGTGCTGGTTATTATTATCCGTAAACATTTAGACTCTCACACCCGCATACAAAGTTTATTATCATTATTATAGCCGTGTAGCTCTAAGACTGGGTTTGCACGGCGTGGTTCGCGGCCTCCGTAGAATGCAGATTAGTACTGAAAATGAAGCAGCAATTTCCACGGCGCGGTTTGCGCCCGCGGCGGGCGGGTACAATTTGGTACCGCAACCGCTGCGGGCGCGGGTGCGAACGGCGCCGTGGAAACCCAGTCACACGGCTAACCGGCCACCGCGTATCGCCTGTGGCGTGCGGCAAACGCCAGTTCGGACCGCGGGGCGCCTCGCGCGCGGCGGCGGCGGGCGGCGGCCGGTCGCGGCGCCGCGTCACCGCCCGCGCCGCTCACAAATAAGTAGGCGCCACTAGTGTTGTCTTGCCTTTACCAGCCACCGCGCACCCCTGCCGAATAACGTTACACTACCCAACTACTCTTGTTGTTTGTTGTAGGTATCGTAATGATGATGATTATGACTATATCACTACTTTTCCTACTATAATGAAAGTGTGTTCATAGTTTCGACATATGAATTGACGTAATGTCTATAGACGGTAAGTTATATACTGAAACAGGGTTCCCACGGGATTTTGATAACCTAACTCCTCTAGAGCCACCTGGTGGTTATAGTTACGTAGGTAGAAGGTACACTACGCCCCTAGTTGTAAACGGGGCAGCAAATCAACTTGATTTTGTATGGCCGATTGAGGACCTCGAGAGTGACACAAGTAAATAGGGGATATTTAAAACCTAACTCCTCGCGATCGAAGTTCCTAGCCTGTCACTCTCCAGATCCCGAACTGCAACCATGAAAAAAATCACGTCAATCTGTATGCTGTTGCGGCGTGATTGAAAGTCAAACCAAAACACATTCGCATTTAAAATATTATGAAGAGAAAATTTATAATTTGTTGTTAAAGCGGCAATAGAAATACCAATTCTGTGAAAATTTCATGTATCCATCTATCTAACTAAGTATTACGGTTCATGAGATACAGCCCGCTGACAGACGGACGAACGGTAAAAGCTTAATTAATAGGGTCTTGTTGGCACACTTTGGATACGGAACTCTAAAAATATAAGGCCAGCTAGACACTTCAGGTGGAAAATCTTGCGCTGTATGGCTGAGAGCTATAGATGGCACTCTCACTCAGCTCAGACTCAAGATAGAGTTAAATTGAGACACAAATATTATGTCCTGACATAAATCTCGTTTTAACTCTATCTTGAGTCTGAGCTGAGTGAGAGTGCCATCTATAATATAGCTCTCAGCCATACAGCGCAAGATTTTCCACCTGAAGTGTCTAGCTGGCCTTATATTTTTAGAGTTCCGTATCCAAAGTGTGTATATATAGATTCTGATCTCAGGGTTACTTTGAGTATTTGCGCAACAAAAGCATTAGTCTTTTGTTCCCGCTGATATGGCGCGTCTTTAAATCAAAGCTTTAAATTCAATTATTCTAAGGGCGCGTCCCTAAAGTCCTTTTTAAGAGACTTCAAAAAAGGAGGTTATCAATTCGTCGGAATCTTTTTTTATAAGTATGTTCACCGATTACTCGAAGACGTCGGAACCGATTTGGAAAATTCGTTTGAAAGGGTATGCTTCTCAGGTGGTCCCATTAAAATTTTATCCAAATCGGTCGAGCGGTATAAAAAAAAATTGAAGTCGGTTTTTAAAAATAATTTTTTATATTAAATTTTATCTACTAACTACCTTCTTTTTAAACAAGAAAAACAGAGTTCCTGCAGGATTTTTTTTTAAATAATTCCACGCTGACGAAGTCACGGGCATCAGCTAGTAAAAAAATAGTTTCTCCATACAATTAACCTTTTTGTTTTTGATCGATCTTAATAATAGCTGGTGTTAATCTTATATCGTACGGAACCCTTCGTGTGCGGGTCCGAATCGCACTTGGCTGGTTGTATTTTAGTTTGGGCGGGTAAAGCAACGACATATACAAATAACAACACTTGATAAGTTTATTTAATGTTTATTAAAGTAAAAAGAGTTTTAGAACTAAATTAAGTAAAAACTATTAATTTTAATTACCTATTTATTTTTTTACTCTAATCGTTACTAGAGTGACGAAAACATGTTTCAATTTTATGTTTACAGATTGATGTTGCCATGATATAAAACTAAGTTATTTTCTAACAGAGCCTACCTAATATAAAAAAATATTATTTTAAACCTCGATAGTCGATGAGGTATACTACAGTCCGCTCAGTTATTTTACCTCTGACATCTGTCATTGTATTATGTTGGCATTACTTCCTGTCAAGAAATGCTAAATACTTTAAATAGTAACTTAACAAAGTTAGCTAACCACATGGGTCCCATATTCGAAATAAATAAAAGCTATAAAAAATGCACTTTTTAATTAATCATCTAGTATAGAATAGATTATATTTAATACATAATTATAATTGAGCTGTAGAATGACTTCATGTGACAACACAGGACCCAGGCTAGCCATCTTTACAACTAGAGGTAAAATAAATGTGAACGGACAACTCTATAATGAATGTTGCGTATACACTGGTTCAACAATTAAAGATTTTGTTAATTGGAGAAGTATGAAACTTAACTTTCAACTGCAAATTCCTTCGTTGGTGCTCGATGGACCGGTGTGTACACACGATATTAACTTATGAATCTCTTTATGTTATAATAAAGTGTTATATATAACATGTTATATACTAGACTAAAGGACTAAGGACAATATCAGATCCTACACTTATAAGTAACTGAATGATTTTTATTGATACAAAGAGGATTTAAACTAATATGTTAATCTAAATATTTACTTAATACAAACTAAATACTTTCTTATATTTTATTTATCTTTAAATTGCATGTGAAAAAATTAAAAACCTTTAAATAAAACAAAATCATAAGATTATAGCAGAAATAAAGTTGTTCGCAGATTATACAGAGTACGAAATGGTGCTAAATCAAAATATTGGATTGAACACCAATCAGAGTGATACGTCACATCTATCTTCAAACTTTGACAAACTACTATGAGAAAACATAGAGGTGACGTCACGAACGATGCCCCGTTTTTGCATGAATTTTAAGATTTAAAATTGAAATGACAATTTCATCTACCAATCCATTTTGCTGAAATAAGATATTTTTTGAAATAGGTCATCATGCCCATTCGAGTTCATAATTACGAGAAATTAAATACATATTGTATGCTATCGTGTCCACATTGGGACTAGACCTAGAGTCTGTGCAAGAGAAAGAGAAAAGCAAGTCCGTGCAAGAGAAGAAAAAATAATAGATCAGTTATTTGTTACAATATCATAAAAAAATGTTGAAAGATGTTATGACATGTCACTTGGACTCGCGCTAATGTACAAACATGGTGGTGCTAAAAACAGAGCTTTGTGCGAGAATAGTAATAATTAATAAATGAATAATTTTATTAATAATGAATCGATGCAAAATTTTCCAAAAATTAAACAAGAGAAATTATCCAAAAGGACCGTAAATCTTTGTACAAAACAATTTTGGACCCCATTCTTTGCACAACATTATCTTCACTTATATAGTTTGACTTAATTTAATACGATGTATTTAACTCTAAGTTTAAGCTGTAGACACATTACTTCATTGTGACGGCTGACGCCAACTAATCCTGAACAGTCGGAATGCGCCTCAAGCGTCAGGTGTGCACATTTTCATATGAAAACTCCGATCGTCATAAATTTCACAACACATCACAATAAACATGTTTGCGCCTTTATGAAAAGAGTTATAATAGCATAGAAAGTTTTATTAAAGAAAATTCGAGACAAAAAAGCAATTATTTTAACCAATGGTTTTCATGAATAGCGTTTCTACAGGCAAAAAGGCAAGGGTCTAAGGTTAACAGTTCAGTTGCATTCGATCTGTACTCTGATAACTAAATGATCAGACACAAATATTGTGCAAATTTGTTCTGAACGCGAACTATATACTACTATAGTTGCCTATAGGACCGACGCCATAGCAAAATATTATACAAAGCTTAGTGAAAAAATAAATTTCAATTGTAACTTATTAAGTACAAAAAAATGTCAATGCTGTAAAAGATGTGTTTATATAACACGTGTTTAAATTTTATATAACAATGAAAAAGTTATATACCAAGGAAACATGGTATAGGAAGCATGGACATACACTTTGATACTCATACCGATAGGAAAACTTTAGTAAAAACAAAAAGAGGAAGGTGCGCTACGGATGATCCTCATGCACGTATGACTTACTATTCTGCGTACTTAAAGTTACTTGGCTTTCAACAAAAAATATAGTATGGTTCAGTGAATTTTTAATCGAAATTACAAGAGATTTGAGAAGCCATGGTGACAATAGTGTCATCCCTTTTACTCTATTACGTACGGACAGCCTATAAAACGTTATTTTGCGTATGTAGTGCTGTCATCAGTAGCTGCGGAAGGTGCGGTTGGGTTTGAACCCGCCGCCGCCGCCGACGACAGGGGACGAGTTCATGAACAGCTCGATGTAGCGATGCTCCATGTTGTTCTTGTCCCGTCTCATTGCCTACAAGTAGAAATAAACATTTGTAAGTCGAAATAAACATTTATGAGTAGAAATACACATTTATAAGTCGAAATACAGATTTAGAAGTAGAAATACACATTTAAAAACAGAAATACACATTTATAAGTCGAAATACACATTTAAAAGTAGAAATACACATTTAAAAGTAGAAATACACATTTATAAGTAGAAATACACATTTAAAAGTAGAAATACACATTTATAAACAGAAATACACATTTATAAGTCGAAATACACATTTAAAAGTAGAAATACACATTTATAAGTCGAAATACACATTTAAAAGTAGAAATACACATTTATAAACAGAAATACACATTTATAAGTCGAATTACACATTTATAAGTCGAAATAAACATTTATAAGTCGAAATAAACATTCTTTCGAACATTAATGTTTATTTAGTAGCTGAACAAAATTTGGGGTTTAGGGCTTACTAAGACCGTAATATTCGTCTAATCGTTTCAGTATCTTTCTGTCATCTCTTCACGATTTAACTGATAGACGATCATAAAGTTTGGCAGAGATATCTTGTGCTAGGAGTGGGCACGACAATAGTGCAATGGGCGAGATTTGAACCTTCGACCTCTCAGTTTTTCGGTCCGCGCCCTGACCATAGCGCTATCGAGGCTTGTAAGTTAAAAAAAAAAAGAATATCAGCCAAGTTGATCCAAATAAGCGGAAAGCTTGTGTCAGGAGTGGGTACGACAATAGTGCAACAGGTGGGGTTCGAACCTGCGACCTTTCAGTTTTCAGTCCGCACCGTCAACCGTTGGGCTATTGAGGCTTGTAAGTTGCAAGCAAGTAGTCGTTAAGCCAGTAAGTAGTAGCCGTGTGGTGACGGCAGGCCGCCGTGTGGTGACGGCAGTTCAGAATACAGTTGTCACCACCCCTCTACCCGCGGGTGTCGTACGAGGCGACTAAGGGAATATAACGGAGAACGGGCAGCAGCGTCCTCTGTGCTACGACTACCATCTACTGCGATCACCAACCCGTCTGCCCCGCGTGGTGATTATGGGCAAACCCTCCCCTTGGGAGAGGCCTTTAGTCCAGCAGTGGACTGTTATAGGCTATTGATGATGATGATGAGTCGTAAACTCGTTACCCTCATGGCGTCCTCGTGGCACTCGAACTCGACGTCGGCCTCGCCGCTGGGCCGGCCGCTGTTGTCGTACAGGATGTTGATGTTCATGGGCCGGATCGGCCTGAAGAACTGTAACCATTTGTTTAATGTTGTTGTTGTTAAAAACAAAGGGGTTGTTTCATCCTGGGCCAGGTACTTATACGCTATACCAAAAAATAGTATTAAATCATAGAAATTGAAATAAAATATGATTTTATTGCAGTTTTACAGTGAATAAGAGGTACAAATATAAAATTGATAATTAATGGGTACATTTGTAGAATAGCAACTCTCGGAGTGCATCCATTTGCTTCTGTTGTCTATGTTTGTAATGACATTACGTCATCTTAATTGTCATTTCAATTCTCAAACGTCAATTGCTGGTATGTCAAATGTCAATTGTGGTTATTTTTATGTCAAATGTCATCATGACTCGTGTAAGGATGTGTCATTGTCAAAAAGAACGCCATGTTGTTGCGCTTTTATTTTGCAAAATAATTTCGCATTGTACCTCTTAAAAAGGGCATTTTAATAAGAAATAAAGAAAAAATAATCACTATTTCATGAAACTAAACATTTTGTAAGAATGTACAAAGACCTGGCCCAGGCTCCATGATATATATTTGGAACAACCCCTTTTTGCGTGTTGTATTGTGATATTGGCCGTTGCTGACGACACTCACGTAAGCGATGTCCTGCGGCGTGGCCTTGAAGGGCAGGCCGCGCATGTGCACGCAGTGGCAGCCGCCGCGCCGCCCGCCGCCGCCGCCGCCGCCGCCGCGCGCGCCGCCGAACGCCCCGCCGCCTGTCACAGTATAGAATAGAATAGAAATGTTTTTTATTCAAATAAACTTTTTACAAGTGCTTTTGAATCGTCGATGAGTCTACCACTGGTTCGGAATGCCCTTCCTGCCGAGAATAACCAGCAAGAAACTCGGCAGTTGCTCTTTTCAAAACAAGTTTACAATATAGTAGATATTATGCTATGTATGCAGCGTTTCCACAATGAGGGGAAGTTCCACAAAATTCCACAATAACAAAGTTCCACCAAAACATACCTAACTATATCTAATTATAATTCCACACATGTTAAGACGGGCAGACAGAAAGTATGCCCCATTCCCGCCCCGGCACCCGTGGTACCCGTTCACGAGAATGACTCAGCCATTGATTCGGTCAACCATATTTGAGAGAACGTAACAACCCGCATCACACGACACCACCACAGAAATGTTAGAGTGTGTGACATACTTAGGCTACCCATCACAGTGGACACATAATATGAGTGTGAGTCACTAGCTTTTGCCCGCGACTTAATCCGCGCGGAGTAAGGTTTTAAAAATCCCACGTTTACCCTCTGTATTTCCGGGTTCACAGGGAACCCGCCTGGCAAATGGGATGCATCAAGGCATTTTCCACATTAAAAAAATATCGGTCAAGTGCGAGTCAGGCCTCGCTCTTTTAGGGTTCCGTACATGACCAAATCACTTTTTTTAAAACTAGATACATATTTAGATATCTTAGTTCTTAGATAGTACTTAATTAGCCAATGGGGAAAAAATGCTCATTTGTGTTGGTCACAACTTTGATGGCCCCCCATTTCTTCATTTTTGAAGCTAAAAAATATGTTTGAACGATAAAATTTCAATGAGACAATCTGGGAAGTATACCCTTTGAAACAAAAAAAGAATTTTCCAAATCGGTTCAGGCGTCTTCGAGTAATCGGTGAACATACATAAAAAAAAAATAGAATTGAGGAACCTCCTCCTTTTTTGTAGTCGGTTCACAACATGCTACACCGCGCACAGTAGCAGAGTATAGTTTACCTCGCCCCATGGAGCCTCCCCGGCCGCCCCTGCCGCCGAAGCGCCCTCCCGAGTAGCGGTCGTTGCGGTCGTAGGGCGTGGGGCGGTACCCGCGCGACGACTTGAACGCGCCGCCCTCCATGCGCGACGCGTACGCGCGCACCTCGTCCGGGGAACTTAGGAACACCTCGATGTACCTGCAGTTGGAAGAAGTATGTGTTTGTAAACATCCCTTTGTAAACGAAACTTACCCCGCTGCGGAATCGTCTAAAAGTTATTGAATCATTAGTACAGTAATGAATCTGTTGTGCGTGTGATTCTCTAAGAAGTTTGCTACAGTGTGAAGATTGCAACCGTCTCCGATTGAGCCGACCTGCCCCTGTAGCCAAGTTACACTTCGTTGTATCGTTTCTCTTTCTACGATAGTTGTCACTTGAAGTTTTGGCTAGGGCTCGACTAGATGGCGCTGCAGCTGATCAAAGACAAGAAGAAGAGATAATATATCGCGACATTTTGTATTATAAAATATGTTTTAAATGCTAAAAAAAACAATACGTCGCGAATATTATCAATACACGTCTGTCTTTGATCAGCTGCAGCGCCATCTAGTCGAGCCCTAGCCAAAACATCAAGTGACAACTATCGTAGAAAGAGAAACGATACAACGAAGTGTAACTTGGCTACAGGGGCTGATTGGCCGATACTCACTCACTATTATCTATAATGCATTGTTGCAGAAAGAACGCGACAAATTCAGCCAATTGGGTATTTGAATGATATTTTTTATTTTATTTAAAATAACGTTTTTAAATATTATAACACAATGCCATTTTTCTTTTTTAAATATCTTATATCTTAACTAGTCTTGGAAATATAGAGCCTAAAGTTTCCTGTTAAGACAGAGAGAGCGCTACTGAAGTGTGATGTCACGAGTCAGCAGCTCCATCCAAAATTTCGTTTTAGAAAGAGACATAATATACAGAACTACAAACCGTATTCAAAAGCGGCATACATATTCTTACTTTTTCTATTTTATTCTCATGTTTTTAATTGATACGCACTAGGTATAAAATATCAATTATAATTAAGTCATAAACTATAAGAATTACAGAGAATGACAATAGAAAAAACTCTATACTTTTAAAAGATACTAAGTCGCCTTCTATATCTGTAAATACAAACGGGAACCTAATTTTCAGTGGCTCAGCTGTCTTTATCACTTTCATTCAGTGACTAGAACGCACACGCACACGCATACGCACATGCACAACACACACAAGAACCCACGCACGCGTACCTACAATGTACATTCACGAACGCACTCACGCGTACATCAAACAAAAAAATCGGCCAAGTGCGAGTCGGGCCTCGCTCTTTTAGGGTTCCGTTAAAAAAATTTAAATAAAAATATTTCCATGTACCCATTGAAATATTTAATTTAATTTTTTTAATTTAATTTAATTTTTATTATTTGTTGTTATAGCGGCAATAGAAATACATAATATGTGAAAATTTTATCGGTCTATCTATTACGGTTTACGAGATACAGCCCGCTGACAGACGGACGGACGGACGGACGGACGGACGGACGGACGGACAGCGTAGGCTTAGTAATAGGGTCCCGTTGGTACCCTTTGGGTACGGAACCCTAAAAACACACGTACCTACACGGGAAAAAAAGGATTAATTGAATCAAGAAAATGAAATTTCTTGTGATTTTTCGTAAATTCAAGCAAATATGTATTTAGTGTGAGAAAATGAAACTCTTTAAATAGACCAATTCTTGGTTGAAAACTTCTAAGTTTAGTTTAGCGTTTAGAGAAAAATATTTGATTTGATTTGATTTGAGAATATTTTTACTACGATTAATGAGTGAATGCTGGCAATTTGTTTTTTCTTGGTTTGACAACTAGGTAAGTCTTACTTTGAGATAAAGCATTCATTTTTCTATTGGCAAGAAAATATTGTCTCACGTCTATAGGGAGAAAATGTTTCTTGAGTTAAAGATAATAGCTTTGATATAACAAAATATATCTCATATTAAGAAATATGTTTTTTCTGTGATACACGTAGGTATATAAAAACCAAAGATTTTATGAAACAGTTTACATTGACAATTTGTAAAGTTGAAATTGACACAGGATGTAGTAGTAGTATTTGGCGTGTAACAATAAAACTTAAAAACGATTACGATTTGTTTCATAAATCAAATCCTGTAAGCTACCCAGTGTCGCAGTACAAACATATTTTTATTTTTTTCGAGGAATATTATTAAAGAGAAAAAAAAACTATTCACCATAAATGAATAAACTCTGGGGTCACAGAGTCAACCTTAAATGTTACCCAGATAAACTCTGATGTCACAGAGTAAGCCCTTACAGTCTACCAATGTAAATAAAACCAATTTCTATATTCCACTGGTCTTCTTCCCCCGTCTTCGTGTCCCCGCCGTGCCTCCCATATGACGTCACGCTCCCGCCCTTCGCCCAACCTTTGACAACTCAATAACCAATCATGAACTGCATTACTATATGCTTTTACTCTCTAATATGACGTTTTGACGCGAAAAATCATAGACAAAACATTTTTTAGATAGAAGAGTGATGAGTAATATTTTTAACACAAAAATCAAATCAAAATAATTAATGAATGTTTTTTAAATGATGGTACAAATTCTGTCAAACACAAAACTGTAGTTTGAATTTTTTATGTGCATTATCGAATAAATAATAAGAGAACAAGAGTATACTGGAAACATTTTTAGAGAAAAGGTGATTCTATCGGATTACTTACTTTATATGTATTGGTACTTAAAGTACCTTCACCATCCTGAGTAAACACTAAAAACTCCTTGGTGAAACATTACTTGGCGATGGTGAAAAAATATATCTCTTCTCTCTTCCAGGCAACTTATTGAACCGAGATAAAAAGAATCTCAATGGGGACATAAACATAATATTTATACAAACTTTCTTGTTCTATTTTAGAATATAAAATTTTGTGTTCAACAAAAGTTTGTACTAAAATAAATAAATAATTAATCAGTCCATAAAAAAAAGAAAAGGTAGCATAAAAATGAAAATCCTAATAGAAATATTTTGCCTAAGAATTTTTCGCCAAAAAGTCACAGCGAGAAGCATTATAGGAATGCAGCAAATTTTTAAATTAGCCCTTAATTTACTAAGTTAACCCAATCTTTAACTAAATCAAACACCTCCAAAATATTAAAAGAAACTATGATTTATAGAACTTTAATGTGTCAAATTTTAGTTTTAATTGAAACTCTCATGAAAGTTTCCTATACTATGTATGTATTTTTTTAAAATAGTTGTTATGAATAAATTTAAAATTTTGTGAATTTTGAATGAGCAGTTATTAAAATCCAAAAAAAAGTGTATTCTATAAATCACAGATCCAAATAAAAAAGGGGTCCCATAATAACCCTCTACACCATTTTACTGAAGTTAATGTGGTGTACATAGTCATAATATTATAAATATTGGTGTAAGGCAATATTACTATGAACTTATTACCAAATAATTAAAAGAAGCCTATGAAATAAACTAACAATATGCTAAGTCAAGAATTTTTTACAATCAGGCAATTACTGTTGAACAGTCTAATTATAACCTTCATACTGAATAAGTTGGGAAAACAAAATACTATCACATTCTAATAAAGTTTTAAATTAAACATCATTATCCCAGAGCTCATTATCTTTTCTAAAGTTGGTAAATAAGTATGTACTTTGAATTTAAAGATAGAAGGCAGAAGTAATTAAAACACTTTAAAGTATTAATAATACTATTACTAATTGTATACTAATACAATTAATATTTACTAATACTGCTCAAATACATATCAATAAACATTTTAATAACCGTAATTATAATGTTTGGCTCAAAATGATTTATATAAGTATATATATTTCATATATATATTTTTGCCTTGCTTGCCAAAAAAAATTCAGTAAATCTTCAAAATTTTTCATCCAGAAACAGGTAATAAAAGCAAGATTGCCAAACACCAGCGACCGTACACCACAGTGTAAAACATAGTAACCCCCCACCTGTGTCCTATTTTCTCCCTGTCCCTGCCGAGAGCGTCTTGAGCGCTCTGCTTGTCAACGAAGTAAACAAACGCCTCGCCGGAGGCACGCCCCGTGTGGTCCGATAGCAAGTGCACCCCGTCTTGGGCCACCGTCAACCCTGCCCCGTCCAACAAAACCATTGTTATATCATATGTGTTCACCAAATTACTGTTGCTTAGCTGAAGGTTATGTAACTGTTGCCGTTATATATGTGTTACATTCTTTCTGGCTTTTTGAGTGTAAGATCTGACTTAATTATCTGTATCTTTAGTTGGTTTACCAAGTTTACAGACATGTATGAAATGTACCTAATTGACTAATAAATAAAAAAAAATACTTTTAAGATCACATTATATAATATAATCAGCTTTATTCTTCTAGCTTGAAGAATAACTTCAAGACAGTTGATAAATAATAATCTGTTGTGGAAATGTTATATAAAAAATTAAAAAAGCCTAGAAGAAATTTTTTGATTATTTTTTTACATGAACTAGCTGTTTAAACTAGGCTATGGTGAAAAAAATATCACAATGTTACTGTACTGTAAAACCAACTTAATGTAAGCTATGTAAGTATTATACAAAAAAAGATTTTTTTTTAAAATCTATGACAGATGCATCTTGCCTAAACATCCCCAGGAGTCAAGAAATTGTAAAAATTAACAAAAATAAACTTAAAAAGAAGTGTAACTTACCGTCAAAGAATAGTTCTATTTCTTCCTTGGAGCAGCCAAAAGGCAAGCCTCTCAGTTTGACAATGCCATAGTCATCTGAGACACTGGGTATGCTGTCAAAGCCATTCTCACTCTGACGCATTGCATTCAGAGCCCACTCCATGTCTTGACGATCGGTAGAAAATACTGAAAAATGATAATTACAAACACTGTGTAACATTTTTAGGGTTCTTTACCTCAAAAAAGAAGATTACACTGGTGATTCGCCCCGAACTGAGACCTCGCGGTATCATATAAGGTAGTTTTAACTATATATTGTAATTAAAACGCGCCGAATCTGATGACGTCAATCGTCATCGGCTTTCGTGGATGGGATGCATATGCCTACAGTATTTTACTAAAATTCAGCTGGTTCGCTGAACGGGTGTTACGTAGTATACGATTTCATAATAAAAAAAATTATAAAATGCCATGACTGCGCGCTTGCGGCTTCTGCGGCGAGCATGTCTAGATGCGCGCTCATCTTTACATTCATAGACACAGTACCATCATACGGTAGTAAATAGGTGCTAAATAGGTTTGATATCAGTATCATATAAGGTTGCTGGCTGGTTTATACGTCATTTAATTTAAAAAGAAATATTTTCAAACTAAGAAAACAACTGAACATCACATTTTATGCAATTGTTTTAATTTTATTCAAATACACCTTATCTGGAGCGAACTTCGAGTATTTCTTCCTTCTGAGTTTGATTTAAAATTTCATTGAAATACTGTTTTTTGTTAGTTTTTTTTAATCGCGTATCTTTCTGGAGTTGATGACTGAATTATGCCTGACTTAGCCCCAACGGAGATTGCCAGGGCACTCGAAATGCGAAGAAATGGTCAAACCTACAGAGTGATATCCAGAGATCTTCGTCGACCAGTTTCAACGATCCATCGCAGTATCCAACGGTTCAGGGAGACCGGTACTTATGTGAGAAGAGCAGGACAAGGCAGAAAAAGACGCACTTCGAGTAGGGATGATCGTTTCATTCGGCTTCGTACGAGTACGTAGGAACCCCCGTTTGACGGCCGTCCAAGCCCGACATGAGTTAGAAGCAGTGCGGGGTGTAACCGTAAGTGAGCGTACGGTACGAAGAAGGCTCGAAGAAGCTGGTTTCGGTTCATTTGTGCCCGCCAAGGGCCCACGGCTCGAGGTAAATCATCGTAGAAACAGGTTAACTTTTGCTCAGGAACATCGACTTTGGAACGCGGACCAATGGAGTATGGTATTGTTTAGTGATGAGTGCAGAATTCTCTTAAATCATATTGACGGCAGGCAAAGAATATACAGACGCAAAGGAGAACGATACATTCAGACAAATTTTGAAACTACAGTTGCATACGGTGGTGGATCAATAATGGTTTGGGCAGGCATTTGTTTGGGAGCTCGCACAGATTTGGTAGTGATTGACAGAGGGAGTCTGACTGCAGACCGCTATATCAGTGAAGTTTTAGAAGAAAATGTCGTACCGTTTGCCCCATATAACGGTGACGATTTTGTTTTTATGCAGGATAATGCTCGGCCGCATACCGCTCGGGTAACTCAAGCTTATCTTAATGATATGAATATCACTGTTATGGAGTGGCCGGCGAGATCACCGGATATGAACCCATTAGAGCACGTTTGGGACTTGCTGAAAAGAAAAGTTAAGTCCAGAATTCCAGCTCCTGCCAACGTGGGAGAACTGCGAATCGCCGTAGTTGAGGAATGGCGGAGACTATCCCAGGAGACCATCGATAACATCATTCTCAGTATGCCTAGACGGGTAGAAACTTTAATAAGAGCACGTGGAGGAAATACGCGATATTAATCACCATTTTTCTAATTTAATTAATTGTTATTTTAATATTAAATTTCACTTTTCCTGGTTACATGAAAAGTTCAAAAATGTACAATTTTTCACAAATAGCCTTTACTCGCAAAATCTGTTCTTAATGTGAGCTCATTTTAATTAAAACAAATGAAACTTTAAATAACAAAAGAAGTGTAGTAAGTAGATTTTAAAATAAAACCATTTTTTTTTAATTATGGACCTTTTTTTTATTTTCCGCTAAATATGCTGGCGAGTTTAGAAACGGATTTACTTTTGCAAAAACAACGTGATACTTTTATTGATAATAATTTGCTAATTGAATAACATAATTAGTAATAGACAAAATAAGAATAGCTGATGCAAAACTGTATTTACAATAATAAAGACAGCACCATCTATTAACAGTATAGTGAAGTTTTGTTAAAAACATTGATGCCCATTAAAAATTAAATAATTTCGTTTCTTTATAATATTTATCTAATCTTAGTATTTGTTGTTCAAGTACAGAATATAACTCAAATTATGTGTAAGTTTCAAGTTTTAAAATAAAGTGGTTTTAGAGATCTAGCCTCGAATTCAATCTCCACTTTGAAAGCCCCCCATTTTGACAATTTTAGGAAAAAAAAAAATACTTTTGTACTCTGTTTCAAATTATCTTTAAAATGAGGTACTGCAACCCTATGAAACGCAAAAAAATATATTTTATTTCGCATTCGCTTTTATGAGAGCCCCCCTGAAATAAAGATTTTTATAACTTTTTAAGCCATTTTCGGCTGGAGGCCATCGGTTTACATATCGTATCTAAAATTGAAGTAATTACGTTCAGTAATTCAGAAGTTATAAGGCTCTGACAGATGGACAGACGGACAGACAGACGGACGGACGGACAAGTGCAAATTCACTCAAGTAAACTCAGAGACCTTCGCTTCGCTCGGTCGATTACTCTGACAGCCATTTGTTGCATATGATAGAAGAACTTAAATATATTGTGAAGCTCTGGTTTCAAAACACTAGAGTAAATGCCCATGTTTAAGGTATGAAGTATGAATAAGGTATTAATGCACTTATAAAATAAATAAAAATAAAATATAAATGAATGCACTTAATTGTATGCTAATAATAAACAAATGTTATAAATACAAGAATAGAATAGAAATGTTTTTTATTCAAATAAACTTTTTTTACAAGTGCACTTCCTACTAATCTTATAAATGCGAAAGAATGGATTTAGCTCATACCCAGGACTTAAACAGTGGCTACTATTTATCCCGGAAAATTACAGAGTTCCCTCGGGAATTAAAAAACCTAGGGCATCATCTAGTCAAGAAATATCGACAACTATTAACTACTACTACTATAACTATATTAGTAGAATTCTTACCCTCAATGTATCTTTTGCCCATGTTCTGTTTGTCCTTCTTCAGAGCCTCGTCCACATCAGCCTGGCTCTCCACCTCCACAAAGCATTCTCCTGATGGCCTTCCTGGGCGAACTTCAGTTAAATGGACACCTGCATGTTAGAAGCTCTATTAGATGCTGGTTCTAACAGGGTTCGAGGATATATATCAATGGATATATATCACAATATATATCCGATATATATCAAACTGGGTTCGATGATATATATCAATGGATTTTTTTTTATTTGTTACATAAGTGTAGGTATGATTATTGACTGATTAGAATTTATAAAAAAGTTTTATGTTTTTGAGTTGCTTTTTTGATATACATGTATAAGATTTTATGTTTTTAGTTGATTTTGCCTGATCTAAAATAAAATTTTATGTTTTCGATTCATTTGTCTGATTTTAAGTACCTAAATAAATAAAACATTAAAACATTTTAGTTTTTTCATAATTTTAGTATGTTTATGCAGATATGCAAATAGTATTCATAAATAATACAATAAAATATTAATATGGCTTTCATACAAAATTGATATATATCAAACTTGATATATATCGGATATATATCATAAATATCCGATATTTTGATATTTATAATAAATATCGGATATTTTCGAACCCTGGGTTCTAATGACTACCAAATCCTGGACAGAATGTCTGTCAAAAAATACCAGCAAGTGCAAGTTGGACTCTCGCACAGAGGGTTCCAAACAAACTTTTAGGATGCGGTTAGTTTACAAACTGCAAATAAATTTATATTCTCAAAAAAAAAAATTTTTTTTGTGATGCAACTACAAATTTATAGTTTTCGGATTTTTTCCTTTATTTGTGCTACATGACATTGCTTCAAGCCAAATTTCATGATTCTCGGTCGACGGTAAGTACCCCATACTTTTGATTCCCTTGTAAGTGTCAAAATATGCGGCATAAACGGAACATAAAAGGCCATATCTTTTGATTGTGTCGACTTAGAAGTTTGATTTTCTTTAAATGCTGCAAGGAATTGAAGACCTGATTATTTGATATTATATTAATTTCAACTTGATACCTCCACTCGTTCCTGAGAAAAAGGGTCTTGACAGATGGACAGACAGACAACGAAGTGATCCTATAAGGGTTCCATTTTGAGTACGGAACCCTAAAAACAATAATAATCACAACCTGGTCACATTATCTGTGCACCTTGCTGGAAAGAGATGGCCTTCCTGCTTTCCCCTTCACCTTCCTACCATCACCTCACATCGCACCAGTATTGTTTTCACACCATACTAGTCTCTATATGACGTCATCGACGCCAAGTGCAGATATATATAATGTGATTGGCTTGTATTTGAATGTATAGTCGACGTCAAAAGTCCATACATTAGCACTAGCAAGTTCTAGGTATCTGAATATGTAAGCCATATGACATGCCGAGGATAGGCAAACGTTTGAGCTACTTAAAAGAGGCCTATGTCCAACAGTGCATTTTGGCTGATGATGATAAGCCAACAGTTGGGCCGCCAGTTTTGCTAACCAAGAGTTTTGATAGATCACATACGAAACTATTGATTGCGCGGCATCCCGTTTTTGGTTGTGCAAACTGCAAACATTTTTGTTTTCGATAAATACCAAACTAAATTACATACCTTCCTTGCCGTTTACGACCAGTACACCACTCAAGAAGTCTAGCACATCCTCGACTGTGGTGGAGAAAGGTAAACCACGCAATTTGATAATGTGGCCACCGTCACCGGACCCCAACATTTTTCCACTATTGAGTACCTAATGTTATTTTAATACGAATGCTGGCGTCAAATTTATAAAACACTACTCTTTTAAGATAATTTAACGAGTATTTGAGCTTCTTGAACAACAAGCAAAAAATGCAAAAACTAATTTTTTTCATGAATTGAGAGATGATTGAGAGTGACCATAGACCACGAACACAAAAAACCAAAGATATAATTACTCTTTGACCAAAGAGTGACAAAACAAAATGGTGACAAAAACGGCGGCCGCGCGCGCTGGATTAAAAAAAAAAACTTGAGTTCACAGAATACTTTAGTCCTAGGCCTAGCGGAGCTTGAGTTAGAGATGAGCTTTGTAGAAAATACATCGATATGTATCGATGTATCATAATAGGGTATTTGACTATATTAAAAATATCGTTTCATTTGGTGTCATCCTAAAAGATTATTATCTAAAAACATTATTCCATACGACAAACTAAAAAATAAAGTTTTATTTACCTAATTAGAAAACATTAAATAAAATTGCTATAATTCCGGCCATGGTCACGTGATCGAAAACGTTCCGTGATCTCGAATGACGTCACAGTCCACACCACCTATGGGCTGTGGAATTGTCATTGTTTGAAATGTGAACTATGACGTCATGAGAGCAAATGGAACGTTTCGGCGGCAATTTATTTTTTTGAATTTATTTCTCGATTTTTATGAACAATACTGAAAATTATGCCGAAATATACGTTTTGTTAGTTCAGCATAGCATTATTAACAATTGATGATTTTCTAAAAGTAGTCAAATACCCTATTCATTTTTTAATGACATCAACCAATTATTGTTCTTCCGACTTCCATTCACGGGAAGCGATAGCAATGGTCAATGGTAATGCTAAGCTAAGGATTATCTCACCGAATAATAATAACTTAAATAATTATTATGTGCCATGTTGTTGTTACTCATATTGTTCATTCATTTGAAAATAAGTTTGACAAGACAATACAGACTGAATCTTTGGTAATAAGTTATAAATGTGAAAGTGTGTTTTATTGGTTTGTTTTATGTTATCCTTCAACCACGCAGCAACGGAACAACTGATCGACGTACATATAAGCCGTGTCAATAAAGAATGGAATCTGAAATGGCGGCTTGTACTTGTAATGACAGGCGCAGGTTGGACCGTCAGCAAAAAACGAAGCGAAGCTGACTGCTGCATGTGTAGCTATACAGACACACATTGTATGTTTATATTATTTATTTAGTATTTGTGTTGATACATTATCCATTTATGAACTTATATTATTTTATTAAATATACTTACCTGTATATTACTATTGATTTATATAGCTACGCAAATGTTTAATATCTTTAGGTATTTATTTATTTCTTGTTATCTTTAAGTCCTCTAACTTATCTTGTATGTTTCGCGGTAAGGTCGCAACGTCAATTTCTTATTCAAAGTATTTTGTAACATTACATATTACGATTTCACCCTCATCACTTCGAAGAATCTGTCCTCGTTTCGCGTAAACACTCATTAGCTCATTAAATTAAAGCTCATTTTTTTAAACGTAGGTAAGTAACAATAATCAATAAACAGCATATATGAACGACTATAACAACGAAAAAACTTAACAGAAAACAAGACAAAGAACATAATAAGACTGATAATATTTTTGCGTGTTGTAACGACGTGTGCGAGTGAGAGGGAATGATTAGCGACGCCCTCAGAGTAAGTATTAGTAGGTATAGAGCGCTCGTTTCTAACTGGGAACTGTAGACACCGGTGAGAACATTGGATCGGTCCGTTCGCAAGCGCTGGTAGTCATACGAGTACTAGCGGTGTAAATGACTGTTGCGAGCTTTTAGCAGAATTAAATTTAAAAAATGGTTAAATGTGCCGTAAAAACTTGTAAGAATGATACAAGAAAAACAACTAAACAAAATTCCAGCATCACATTTCACCGGTTGGTCAAGTTTTTCGACCGAGCGAAGCGAAGGTCTTTGAGTTAACTAGGGCGATTTGCACTTGTCCGTCCGTCCGTCCGTCCGTCCGTCCGTCTGTCAGAGCCTTATAACTTTTGAATTACTGAACGTAATTACTTCAAATTTAGATATAATATGTAAACCGATGGCCTCCAGCCGAAAATGGCTTAAAAAGTTATAAAAATCTTTATTTCAGGGGGGCTCTCATAGAAGCGAATGCGAAGTAAAAAAAAAAATATCGCGTTACATAAAATTGTTACGTATCATTTTAAAGATAATTTTGAACTGAGTACAAAAATAATTTTTTTTTAATTTTTCCCTTAAAATTGACGAAATGGGGGGCTTTCAAAGTGGCGATTTTATACGCTCGCTTGAAGACGCTCTCTAGAAAAATCCGCTATGGATTTTCAAACTGATTTTATGTTTTTAGGTCACTTATATCCTGTACTTGAACAACAAATACTAAAATTATATGAATATTATAAAGAAACGAGATTATTTAATTTTTAATGGGCGTCAGTAATTCATATAGCATCAACATAGCTTCACAATAATGCTAATAGATGGCGCAGTCAGTAACTATTCCCATGGAACTACGAGTTAAATTCAATGTTTGATAAATAATTCAATGTTTTCACTAACGTTCCCTAACCTTTACGGGCTACCTATAAGTTAGGTGATTGATGTTTTCTGTCAACTTATTTATCACGATCCTGTACGGGACACCTAAAAGGATATTGGGACGGATGTTAGGACTTAGGATTGTATTTAGGAGCTACCTACGTTAAGAGACTCCTACTTAGGGGATGATTTAGGTATGTTTGGTGAAAACGGGCATAATAATAATGTCAGTTTTGGTTATCATGTATCGATTGAATGAATAATCATGGGATACCGTTACCGCGAGGTCTCAGTTCGGGGCGAACCACTAGTATAATTTTAAGTAAAATAGAAATTACGCTTCGCGGGGTTGAAAGAGACGTGGGACGGGAGGCGACACGCACCGCCCGCACTGCCCCGCAACCCCGCTTCGATTGCAAACTCGGATAGTGATGTGACGCGTTCGATGCCGACTGCCGGTTGATTATTTATCGTTGGTACTGCGAGCAATAAAGTTATACACCGCAGCACTCTTGCACTTGCGATTTTATTTTTATTTGTTATCAAGTTACAATACAAGTAAATCCTTGATTGCGATCGACTATGCAGTCTAACTTGGAAGAGAAGCTAAGGCAGTTTTTAATTAAGCCCATACTCCTAATTATTTTTTCATATTATCAAGTCGGAACGCTTAGGCCGCGGCCGCACTGGTAAGGTGACTGGCGACGCGTCGCGACGCGATGAACCGTGTGTCTAACATTACAGTGACGATAAACTAGCGAATTTTGTATTTGACTGATATTTTCTTATTTCTTTAAAATAATGTTTTTAAATATTATAACACTATGCCGTTTTTTTTTAAATATCTTAACTAGTCTCGGAAATATAAACCTCTAAAGTTTCCTGTTAGACAGATAAAGTGCTATAGAAGTGTGATGTCACAAGTCAGCAGCTTCATACACACTCTATAGAAAATTTCATTTTAGAAAGAGATAGATTTAGTTTGGCAATTTAGTTCAGGCTCAATATTAGTAGGATTAGTAGGGATATAAAGGAATGAAGGACTAGGACTATAAAGAACCCTAGTTCTTTTAGTTTATGTTCCCGGGAAATATTATGTGCCGTAGCACATCAATATTTCCCGGGAACATAAAATATTAACTTCAAATATGATTCAGTTATTTTAATAGGAAATGTTGACGTGCCCATCATAGTTTATAGTCCTTTATAGTTTAAAATATAGTTTTGTAATAAAAGCTCAATTAAGGTAAAAATGTCGCTTAATATGATAAGTCGGCGGTTATGGGTCAATAATAACTCAAAAATAAATATGAAGATAAAATAGCTCGTTTTATTTTTAACTTTCTTTTTATATAATATACAAATCTAAGCACATTCATACTTTCAAATTAAAAAACAATATTGATTTACTAAAAAAAACAAATCATTACATAAGTAAGGTAAGTATTGTGCCATTCAGCTGTATTCATCGACAATTGCGCTTGCGGCGCATTATTACCCATCCCTATTCGACACGTATCTATCAATATAGGTAACTATAGTTCACCTGCCACACTGCGTATTGGGCGAACAGTGCGATATTAGCACTCTATACCTACTAATAGTTACTCTGAGGCGACGCCATTTATAATTCCTTTCTTTATTGACACGGGTTATAATATTTTGCATGGGTATATGATGGCCTTGGCTTTTGGAGAGTGGCATAAATAGGTAGCCTTTTATATCAGCAAAGCAGAAGGTTCCCAGTTTCTGCAGGATAGGTGCTTAAAAACCTAACTCCACGTGGATGAAGTCACGAGCAAAAGCTTTAATTAATTAATAATAATATTAAACTTACAATTAACACTAATAGTGTTGAAACAGGTCGACTGGCGCCTGGAGCCAGCGGTCGATAAATGTGTTTCATATACTTTTAGAGAATTATAATGGTTATAACTTTTTTTTTCTGGCATTTTGAATGGTCTAACTTTATAATAAAAAAACTCGATTATAGAGAGTTATTCGAACAATCATTCAAATGATGCGAAACGAACTGCATAATTCTAGCACTATTGGATTGTCAACTTATATAGTCCTAGTTCATTCCCTAATCAAATACCTATTTCATAATATCATATCCGTCCTTTGAGTAATAAACCAACACAGGAGTGGAATTGACCCCTAATTTATTTGCAAAAAAGTCTGTCAATTACGGTGGGGGGCGAGGTAGCACACATGAAAACTTGCTTACTACAGGTGCATTTTTCCATCACGTCGCTATGCACGCACACAATATAATTAGCAAACACTACCTTAAAGTATATGCACACAATCAAATTCACACACAGGGACGCTCTATCATTACATGAAACAATCGCATCATATGTGTAGCATTTTAGGGATTTGACACTATCGATTATCGACTTTCGATAAGTTCTTCTAATAATTATTTACAACAGAGTTACTTTATTCGAGAGTAATTTTTTTTGTTCGAGATCTTTAACATGGTATGGTATGGTAGGTACCTATATAGAAGCGCTAGGAAACGAGGCTCTTGCCGTTATTTTAGTCATAATATGCCTTTGCTATTAGATTGAATCGTACAGGTAGGCTTTTAGTACTTGCGTAAAGATACAGCTAGAAACTTTGGACTATATTGACGCTGGAAAGCGATCTAGCTTATTTCGAAAAATACCAAAATGACTTTTTTATATATTTGGAAGAAAAAGATACTGCGTCGGATTGTCGGATTTTCGTTTTCCTATGACATTATTTTTCTAAGATACTATGTTGACCTTCTCTGCATGTTTATATTTTATATTTTTTGTTATTCATATTTTTAAACGTACCTACTCAAAAATGCTGTAAATACTAAGACACAATCTATTTTTCAATATTATACAGATACTTCAAAAAAGTTATCAAAATCTCATGCTGAGAGCATGCTGTAGGTACCATAGTATATCACCTTAGAGCAGCTGTTTAGTTATGATTTAAGGTTATAAGCCACCAGGGAGTGCTGTACTTTGTCATAGGTTTTTATAATTTTTAATAATATTGTTTATTAAGTTGAGAGACATTTAATTTTTATTTGAATACGTAGTGGGTATTAATATTGAACACATTGATTTTTTAAGTAATCTTGTTTAAATAAACATTCAGCATTTTTAATGAAACATCATTTGTTTTATTTATGTTTAAAGCGAAATTTACGATGTATCTATTTCTAAAAAGTATATTAAGTACAAACTGTTAGGACTACATCATGTTTCCTTAAAAATAGATACAGCATAATCAGCATTTCAGAGTTTAGAGTTATTTCGTGGTTTCATATGTTTCAAATACCAAGTTACAGCAACATTGCTTCTTGAAATTGAAAAACTACTACTTTAGAATTATATAATTAGTATCATCTGATGTGTTACATTAAAAAATATGCTTTTTGAAAAAAATCTGCCCCTGATAGCTTATTTATGAGCTGTTATGATTTTTAAAACGTTATTGGCTCTGGTATAAAGTTCACTTTTCGATTTACAAGATCGTTTTCCAGCGTTGAATAATATTCTCTCAGTCCAGCATGGAGGAAACATAAAAAGTAAAACTGAACCCTAAAAAAAAATTTTTATTTAAAGTTATGATTGGTAAGTTAAAACTTGTACCTACACACTTTACTTGGAAGGCTTATTTTTTTCATCTTCTTCATCTGAACGAAATGTATATTTGTTTGTAATGCTAGGCTGCCGCCATGGCTATAGTGGCCACCCCATCTGTTATAAAACACCGCCAAGCTATTTAGCTTTCCGGTAAACCTAGCGGGATGAATAAGAAGTATGAGTACTTTAATTCAATTGCCAAGTTTTAATGAACCAAATAATGAAAAACCAAAAACGAAAAAAAAATTTAAATTCTATACATATTGTATAGAATTTAAATTTTTTTTTCGTCAATGAACCATAAGTAAGACGATAAAAATATCTCGGTATAAATAATTTATACAATCCCTCCACCAATATCGACATATGAAATCTTGCTGTCCAGCCCTAATTTTAATGCGGTGTGGCCGACTTCATAAAATTAAGTCCTAATTTTCGAGTAAGAAAGACTTACGTAGAACTTATCATTACTATTAAACAATTTTTTAGTCTCATTTTCATTATTTTTTTGTATTATATTTGTAAAAATCCTTTCTTAGCGGATGCCTACGTCATAGTAGATGTGCGTTGATAGATCAGTCAGTCAGTCACCTTTTCATTTTATATATTTAGAAAATTATACCACACTGGCTATATGGAAATATATACCTATAACTTTAGAAATAATTGAGTAAAAAACTAATTTTATGAATTCGCTGAGTTTATGGAGCTCTAGCTGCATCAATGCATTTTAAACAATAGTGGGAGAGTACCAGCCAATCAGACACCATTGCGATCGTTATAATAATGCAATCATTTTAACCGACTTCTAAAAAGGAGGAGGTTCTCAATTTGAATTTTTTTGTATATTTTTTACGCAATTATTCCGCCAAATAATGAATGGAATTTGATAATTTTTTTTTTTTAGTAGGGCATACTTCAGAGGTGGTTCCCATATAAATTGTTGTTGACATAATGTTAGATGTTTAAAAGGTGAAGAGAAGGTGATTCATATCTTCGGTAATGGAGGAAGGAACTCAATGATTAAGAGCAAATTGCTCACGATCAGAGATATACACTAAAAAGCTTAAAACAATAATGTAAAAAAAATATCTTTAAAAAACCGACTTCATACGCCGATCGGGCAAAGTTGGGCTAGCGTCGCGCATTGGTTTCATCATTTATATTTAGGCCCGCCCGACTTCAACATACATGTACAAATTAAAATTGTTTTATACTTTGTAGTGGCGTTTAAAGTTGGTTTTATAGAAAGAATTTTTATCATTAATTGATAATCTCACAGACGATCAAAGTTCGTATTTATATATCTAGTCATATTTTACTTAAAGCTTATAAATTAGTCGTTCACCCCTTCCTATTCTATCGTGATTTTAATTCTATGGGATCAATTTATAATGCAGTTCATGAAAAAGGTCTCTAAACGAATAGTAAGTAGGAAGATTATTTTTCAATATTTTCCCCAAATTATTTCATGTACGATTAAGTAGCAACATTTTCAGATCGACAGTTTTCTTAAGTTTTCTGCATAAGTATTGCATTATTTGGATAAAATAATACATCAGAAGTAAATAAATGTTATCCTTTAGTAAACTGGATTTTTTAAATATTTTTTCAGAAGAAAATACAGGATATATTATATATTCATATTCATACTCATATTCGGCATTTATAGCGGAGCTCATTCCCCGCTAACCATACGTAGTTGACAGGCGCGTGACTCGAGTCAAACATTTTATATAACGGGTATGACCACTGGTCATACCCAACTTACAGAGGGGTACGCGCGTCAATTCTTCTCCTGTGTTGGTTTATTACTCAAAGTATCCGTCTCTATTCTAAACATTGATTCTAAAGGGTAAGACCAAGAAGCTTATCTTGGGCATATCTTGGGTAAGACCTTTGGTAAGATGGATGGAAATAGGAAGACTAGTCGTAATTCCTAGTTCCATGGTAAGACGGCTATCATGGAACTAGGCATTACGACTATAATACTTGTATTTTCACCAGTGTCACTGTCAAAGTATCAGTAGACACTAGTGATGTGAACCGATTACAAATTTGATAACCGGTCTTTACCGATTACTTTGTAAAAAAAAACGGTTTTTATAGGTATTCTTAGGTTTTTTCTTAAAGAAAGAAGAAAACATCGAAAATTTTTAAGTAATTTTTTTTATCTATGACAAGATAGTCCTTGACTGCGATCTCACCTGATGGTAAGTAACGATGCAGTCTAAGATGGTAGCGGACTAACTTATAAGTATCATTATTATAATCAATGCGGTAGGTTGAGGAAAAAGTTCAAATTGGACTTACCTTTGCTGAGGAATGCTGCGGCTTCCTCCCACGGAAATGAAACCAGGTGGACACGTTTAATTTATTTTTATTTTTATTTAGAAACTTAATTCCAAGTAGTTGTTACTTTAGATTTGCAATAACACATGGCTTACATAACAGTTCTAGATGAATCATGGGTGTATTGGATAAATAGTGTACATTTTACTGTTGCACTGCGCGGATTTCACGTTCCCTGATGTTTAGCTCGGCTAAGAATTTGCCGTGTGAGATGTAATCAGATAGTAACATAAAACATAGCTAAGAAAATGGTAATTGGTTATATATAGATAAAGAACTGTTTATTTTTTAGGTTCCATTGGTCAAAAATTTTAAAACATCGATTTAACCTTTGTTGTTCTAAGAACCTTTAAGAAACTATTATGCCTATACTCTCAAAATTTAATTTAAATAAAACTTTACAAAACTTCATGTGTAAATCGTCTATAATAATACACAGTCATTTCTACTAATATTCCGGGGTCTGCAACTTATATAAAGTATTTCACATTAAATTATTACACACCATATTATCGCTAATCACTATGTACATAATATATTATCGCTTATCACTAATTACTTATCTTATCGCTATATTTTTTTTTGGATCCTGTATTTCGGAGTGACCGAGATTCAATGTGGGATTTCTGAAGGGTGAGGGATAATTCTTAGGTTCAGCATCAGTTCTCGACTGATCTTTGGGCTACTTGAACGAAACTTCAGGATAATTTGGAACAGCAATTTATTACATTGAACTGAGAACAGATTTGATCAATAAATAGCCACAATAGCCATGGTCCAGAAACGGGAATTATTACTGAAAACTAATCAGGCTTTAACGCTGAAACCCTACCTAAAGCCGTCTCCAACCACCCCTATAAAGGCCCCTGACCTCACATCTAATCATTTTAACCACAACACGACAGACAAACCACCATCTGAACGTGAGGGTAGTCATCAAAATGCACAAATTAATTGACAATTATTATGACTTAGTCGTGTCAAAATATTTGTAGCGATAGTGAATTATCGCTACTCACTATTTAGGTACTTATCTTATCGCAAGTCAATAATTACTTATCTTATTGTTTTTCACTAATTTCTTATCTTATCGCTAATCAATAATTACTTATATTTTAACTTATCACTAATTACTTATCGCTAATCACATCTTATCGCTTATCACTAATTACTTATCTTATCGCTTATCACTAGTTACTTATCTTATCGCTTATCACTAATTACTTATCTTATCGCTTATCACTAGTTACTTATCTTATAGCTTATCGCTAATTACTAATGACTAACTACATATCTTATCACTTATTACTTATCTTATCGTTTATCAATAATTTCTTATCTTATCGCTTATCAATAATAGCTTATCTTATCGCTTATCACTAATTACTTATGTTATCGCTAATTACTAATAACATATCTTATCACTAATTACTTATCTTATCGCTTATTACTAATTACTTAACTAATAGCTATTTACTAATGACATATCTTATCACAAATTTTTTAACTTATCGCTTATCACTAATAACTTATCCAATCGTTTATCACTAATTTCTTATCTTATCTCTAATCAATAATTTCTTATCTTATCGCTTATCACTAATTTCTTATCTTATCGCTTATCACTAATTACTTATAACTTATCACTAATTACTTACTTTTACTTATTACTATCTTATCGCTTATCACTAATTATTTTACTAATCGCTAATTACTAATAAAATATCTTATCACTAATTACTTATCTTATCGTTTATCACTAATTACTTATCTAATCGTTTATGACTAATTACTTATCACTTATCACTAATTATCTTATCGCTTATCTCTAGTTACTTATCTTATAGCCTATCACTAATTACTTATTTTATCGCTTATAACTAATTTCTTATCTTATCGCTTATCACTAGTTACTTATCTTATAGCTTATTACTTATCTTATTGCTTATCACTAGTTACTTATTGCTTATTACTTATCTTATCGCTTGTCACTAATTATTTTACTAATCGCTAATTACTAATAACATATCTTATCACTAGTTACTTATCTTATAGTTTATCACTAATAACTTATCTAATCGTTTATGACTAATTGTAATTACTTATCGCTTATCACTATTATATTAATTTCATATCTTATCACAAATTACTTAGTTTATCACTTTACTTATCTAATCGTTTATGACTAATATCTTATCGCTTATCACTAATAACATCTTATCGCTAATAACTAATTTCTAATTACATATCTTATCACAAATTACTTATAGTTTATCACTAATTTCTTATCCTATCGCTAATCAGTAATAACTTACCTTATCGCTTATCACTAATTTCTTATCTTATCGTTTATCTTTAATCTCACATCTTATCGCTTATCACTAAATCACTAATTACTTATCTTATCGCTTATAACTAATTTCGTATCTTATCGCTTACCTCTAATTAGAATAGAATAGAAATGTTTTTTATTCAAATAAACTTTTAGAAGTACTTTTGAATCGTCAATGAGTCTACCACTGGTTCGGAATGCCGTTCCTGCCGAGAAGAACCAGCAAGAAACTCGGCAGTTGCTCTTTTCAAAATACTTTTACAATATACTTAGCAGATATTATTCTATGTATGCAGAGTTTCCACAATGAGGGAAAGTTCCACAAAAGCATACGTAATTATTTCTAATTATAATTCAACACATGTCAAGACGGGCAGATAGAAAGTAGCCCCATTGCCGCTGGTGGCACCCGTTCACGAGCATGACGCATGACCCAGCCATTGCTTCGCTCAACCATATTTTAGGGAACGCAACAACCCGCATCACACGACACCACCGCAGAAATTACTTATCGCTTATCACTAGTTTCTTATCTCATAGCTTATTACTAATTACTTATCTTATCGCTAATTACTAATGACTATCTACATATCTTATCACTTATTACTTATCTTATCGTTCATCACTAATTTACCATTCCACACCAATTACTTTTAAATAGGTATTTATAGTAGACTCTTAGTGATAACTAATTTGTTGTGTTGGTTAAGGTCAATAAAGTTTTATTTATTTATTTATTTTAATTTCTTATCTTATCGCTTATCACTAATTACCTATCTTATCGCTTATTACTAATTACTTTACTAATCGCTATTCTAATGACATATCTTATCACTAATTACTTATCTTATCGCTAATCAATAATTTCTTATCTTATCGCTTATCACTAATTACTTATCGCTAATTACTTATCTTATCGCTTATTACTAATTGCTTATCGCTAATTACTTATCTTATCGCTTATTACTAATTGCTTAACTAATCGCTATTTTCTAATGACATATTATCTTATCACAAATTTTTTATCTTATTGCTTATCACTAATTACTTATCGCTTATTACTTATCTTATCGCTTATCACTAATTATTTTACTAATCGCTAATTACTAATAACATATCTTATCACTAATTACTTATCTAATCGTTTATGACTAATTACTTATCGCTTATCACTAATAACATCTTATCGCTAATTACTAATTAATTATTAATTACATATCTTATCACAAATTACTTATAGTTTATCACTTATCGACCGAGCGAAGCGAAGGTCTTTGAGTCTACTTGAGTGAATTTGCACTTGTCCGTCCGTCCGTCCGTCCGTCTGTCAGAGCCTTATAACTTCTGAATTACTGAACGAAATTACTTCAATTTTAGATATAATATGTAAACCGATGGCCTCCAGCCGTAAATGGCTTAAAAAGTTATAAAAATCTTTATTTCAGGGGGGCTCTCATAGAAGCGAATGCGAAGAAAAAAAAAAATTTTGCGTTTCATAGGTTTACAGTACCTCATTTTAAAGATAATTTGGAACAGAGTACAAAAGTATTTTTTTTTAAATTTTTTTCCTAAAATTGACGAAATGGGGGGCTTTCAAAGTGGAGATTATATTTGACCTCAGAACGGAATAACCATTGAAAGCTGGGGCTTGAAAGTTTTACAATTTTAGCGTAATATCATGTACTTGAACAACAAATACTAAAATTAGATAAATGTAATAAGGAAACTAAATTATTTAACTTTTAATGAGCAGCAACAACAGAACTTCACAATGATGTCAATAGATGGCGCTCTCATCTCATATAGCAAATGCAGCTTTATGTAACATACCTATTATTCAATTAAGATTATTATTTAGTCATTTAGCAAACATCAATAAAACTTCACGTTGCAGTTTGTTTTTACATATTTCTGATCGTGTCAATAGTTGACGCTGTGTACAAGTAATTTAATTTGAATGTTCCAAAAAACTATACCTAAGTTTGATTGAGGCCTTGAGGATTTCACTATAACAGTTCCCTAACCTTTACGGGCTACCTATGTTAAGTTAGTTGACACTTTCTGTCAACTTTGTTATTACGAACCTCTACGGGACAACTAAAGGTGAAAATGACATTGGGATGTTAGAATTGTATTTAGGGGCTACCTATGTAAAGAGACTTCTACAAATGGGATGATTTAGGTATGGTTGGTGAAAACGGGCATAATAATAATGTCAATTTTGATCGTCAATTATGGGAAACCGTTACCGCGAGGTCTCAGTTCGGGGCGAACCACTAGTTTCTAATCTTATCGCCAATCAGTAATAACTTAACTTATCGCTTATCACTAATGATTATCACTAATTTCTTATCTTAATCGTTTATCACTAATTTCTTAACTTATCGCTTATCACTAATTACTTATCTTATCGCTTATCACTAATTTCTTTACTAATCGCAAAGTACTTATCGCTAATAATTACATATCTTATCGCTTACCAAATTACTTATCTTATCGCTAATCAATATTTACTTACCTTATTGCATATCAATAATTACTTATCTTATCGCTAATTACTCAAAACATAACTTATCACAAATCACTAACGAGACCAGACGAGACCAGATGAGACCAGACGAGACCAGACGAGACCAGACGAGACCAGACGAGACCAGAAAAGACCAGAAGAGAACAGACGAGACCAGACCAGACCAGACCAGACGAGACCAGGTCAGACTAGAAGAGACTAGACGAGACCAGACAAGACCAAACGAGACGAGACCAGACCGGACCAGACAAAATAGGACCAGACTAGACCAGACTAGACCAGACCAGACGATAAGAGACCAGATGAGACCAGAGGACTAAACGAGACCAGACGGGACCAGACGAGGACAGACGATGAGACCAGATAAGAACAGACAAGACCAGACGAGACAAGACCAGATGAGACCATACGAGACCATACGCAGACAAGACCAGAAAAGACCAGACAAGACCAGACAAGACCAGACAAGACCAGACAAGACCAGACAAGACCAGACAAGACCAGACAAGACCAGACAAGACCAGACAAGACCAGACAAGACCAGACAAGACCAGACAAGACCAGACAAGACCAGACAAGACCAGACAAGACCAGACAAGACCAGACAAGACCAGACAAGACCAGACAAGACCAGACAAGACCAGACAAGACCAGACAAGACCAGACAAGACCAGACAAGACCAGACAAGACCAGACAAGACCCGGACAAGACCCGGACAAGACCCGGACAAGACCAGACAAGACCAGACAAGACCAGACGAGGCGAGGTCTGGCGAGGCCAGACCAGAGAGACGAAACTAGACCAGACGAAACCAGAGGAACCAGACGAGACCAGACGACACCAGACCACACGGGACCAGACGAGATCAGACGAGACCAGACGCGACCAGACCTGACGAGACAGACCAGGCGAGGCCCGACACGACGCAGCAGACAGCCTAGGTGACACCGCAGACAGGTGACACGCAGTGGCACCGTGCCTGGCGCTGCGTCAGGAAGTGACGCGCTTGCCAGAGCACCGACAGGTGGCGCGCAGTGGCACCGTGGCTGGCACTGCGATAGGTCCCTGCGAGCTCGACAGCGCAATGGCAGGTGAGGCGCAGATTCGCCATGGCCGGCACTGTGTCACGCCTCTGCGTGTTCGGCAAGTGAGGCGCAGACGCTCCGTAGCCGTCGCTGCGACGAGCTCAAACGCACTCGGCAGTGCACCGGGAGGTGTGGTAGAGACGCGCCGTGACTGACGATGCGCCTTGCTCCAACGCGCACCGACAGGTGAGGGGCAGACGCGCTGTGGCCGGTGCTGCGAGACGCCTCTGCGTGCTCGGCAGCGCATAGGCAGGTGAGGTGCAGACGCGCCGTGCTCCAACGGACACGGCAGCTGAGGGGCAGACGTGCCGTGGCCGGCGCTGCGAAGTGCTCCAACGCGCTCGGCAGCACACCGGCAAGTGAGGCGCTTACGAGCCGTTGTCAGCGCTGAGCTCCCATACGCTCGGCAACGCACCAGCAGGTGAGGCGCAGACGCGCCGTGGCCGACGCTGCGACACGCCCCTGCATGCTCGGCAGCGCATCGGCTGGTTAGGCGCAGACGTGCCGTGGCCAGCGCTGCGACACACTCCATTGCGCACTGCAGCGCACCGGCATGTGAGGCGCAGATGCATCGTGGCCGGCGCTATGCAACGACGCGCTCGGCAGCGCATCAGCAGGTGAGGCGCAGACGCGCCGTGGCCAGCGCTGCAACGAGCTCCAACGCACACGGCAGCTCACTGGCAGGTGAGTCGTAGAATTGCCGTGTCCGGCGCTGCGACACGCCTCTGCGTGTTCGACAGCGCACCAGCAGGTGAGGCGCACACGAGCCGTTGTCAGCGCTGCGCTCCAATACGCTCGGCAACGCACCAGCAGGTGAGGCGCAGACGCGCCGTAGCCAGCGCTGCGACATGCTCCATTGCGCACTGCAGCGCACCGGCATGTGAAGCGCAGATGCATCGTAGCCGGCGCTGTGCTACGACGCGCTCAGCAGCGCACCAGCAGGTGAGGCGCAGACGCGCCGTGGCCGACGCTGCGACACGCTCCATTGCGCACTGCAGCGCACCAGCGTGTGGCTGGCGCTGTGCAACGACGCGCTCAGCAGCGCATCAGCAGGTGAGGCACAGACGCGCCGTAGCCAGCGCTGCGACGCGCTCCAACGCGCAGGCAGCTCACTGCCAGGTGAGGCGCAGACGCGCCGTGGCTGGCACTGCGACAAGGTCCGACCTGCTCGGCAGCGCACTGGCAGATGTGCCGTGCTGAGCCGGTCCACCATCTAGAGCAAGAATGACACGCAGACGCAAGGCATCAGCCACCCGTATTTACGTACAAGCCAAAGCCGAGCCGAGCCATGCCCAGTAGAGCACCAGCAGGTGAGCGGCGGGAGAGGCACCGTGGGCGGCGCTACTAAGCGCCCCCGCGTGTTCGACAGCGCACCAGCAGGCGAGGCGCAGACGCGCCATGGCCAGCGTTGCGACGGTCCTCTGCGTGCTCAGTAACGCACCGCTAGGTGAGGCGTAGACGCACAGTGGGCGCACTGCGCTTCGATGCGCTCAGCAGCGCACGAGCAGGTGAGGCGCAGACGTGCCGTGGCCAGCGCTGCGAAGTGCTCAAACGCGCTCGGCAGCACACCAGCAAGTGAGGCGCACACGAGCCGTTGTCGGCGCTGAGCTCCCATACGCTCGGCAACGCACCAGCAGGTAAGGCGCAGACGCGCCGTGGCCAGCGCTGCGACACGCTCAATTGCGCACTGCAGTGCACCAGCATGTGAGGCGCAGATGCATCGTGGCCGGCGCTGTGCCACGACGCGCTCAGCAGCGCACCAGCAGGTGAGGCGCAGAAGTGTCGTGGCCGACGCCGCGACACGCCCCTGCGTGCTCGGCAGCGCATCAGCTGGTGAGGCGCAGACGTGCCGTGGCCAGCGCTGCGACACGCTCCATTGCGCACTGCAGCGCACCGGCATGTGAGGCGCAGATGCATCGTGGCCGGCGCTAAGCAACGACGCGCTCAGCAGCGCATCAGCAGGTGAGGCGCTCAGCAGCGCATCAGCAGGTGAGGCGCAGACGCGCCGTGGCCAGCGCTGCAACGAGCTCCAACGCACACGGCAGCTCACTGGCAGGTGAGTCGTAGACGTGCCGTGGCCGGCGCTGCGACACGCCTCTGCGTGTTCGACAGCGCACCAGCAGGTGAGTCGCACACGAGCCGTTGTCGGCGCTGCGACATGCTCCATTGCGCACTGCAGCGCACCGGCATGTAAAGCGCAGACGCGCCGTGGCCGACGCTGCGACAAGCCCCTGCGTGCTCGGCAACGCATCGGCTGGTGAGGCGCAGACGTGCCGTGGCTAGCACTGCGACACGCTCAATTTCACACTGCAGCGCACAGGCATGTGAGGCGCAGACGCGCCGTGGCCAGCGCTGCGACGCGCTCCAACGCGCAGGCAGCTCACTGCCAGGTGAGGCGTAGACGTGCCGTGGCCGGCGCTGCGACACGCCTCTGCGTGTTCGACAGCGCACCAGTAGGTGAGGCGCAGACGCGCCGTGGCTGGCACTGCGACAAGCTCCGACCTGCTCGGCAGCGCTTTGGCAGATGTGCCGTGCGGAGCCGAGCTGCGAACGGTCCACCATCTAGAGCAAGAATGACACGCAGACGCAAGGCATCAGCCACACGTATTTATACCAAAGCATGCTTGTAATCAATGCAACAGTACAACTACAAGATAATGCACTACAATACTACAACAAGACAAAGCCGAGCCGAGCCGTGCCCAGTAGAGCACCAGCAGGTGAGCGGCGGGAGAGGCACCGTGGGCGGCGCTACTATGCGCCCCCGCGTGTTCGACAGCGCACCAGCAGGTGAGGCGCAGACGCGCCGTGGCTAGCGTTGCGACGGTCCTCTGCGTGCTCAGTAACGCACCGGTAGGTGAGGCGCAGACGCACAGTGGGCGGCGCTGCGCTTCGACGCGCTTAGCAGAGCACGAGCAGGTGAGGCGCAGACGTGCCGTGGCCGGCGCTGCGAAGTGCTCCAACGCGCTCGGCAGCACACCGGCAAGTGAGGCGCACACGAGCCGTTGTCAGCGCTGCGCTCCCATACGCTCGGCAACGCACCAGCAGGTGAGGCGCAGACGCGCCGTGGCGAGCGCTGCGACACGCTCAATTGCGCACTGCAGTGCACCAGCAGGTGAGGCGCAGACGCGCCCTGGCCGACGCTGCGACATGCCCCTGCGTGCTCGGCAGCGCATCGGCTGGTGAGACGCAGACGTGCCGTGGCCAGCGCTGCGCAAAGACGCGCTCAGCAGCGAATCAGCAGGTGAGGCGCAGACGCGCCCTGGCCAGCGCTGCGACGCGCTCCAACGCGCAGGCAGCTCACTGCCAGGTGAGGCGTAGACGTGCCGTGGCCGGCGATGCGACACGCCTCTGCGTGTTCGACAGCGCACCAGTAGGTGAGGCGCAGACGCGCCGTGGCCAGCGCTGCGACACGCTCAATTGCGCACTGCAGTGCACCAGCATGTGAGGCGCAGATGCATCGTGGCCGGCGCTGTGCCACGACGTGCTCAGCAGCGCACCAGCAGGTGAGGCGCAGAAGTGCCGTGGCCGACGCCGCGACACGCCCCTGCGTGCTCGGCAGCGCATCAGCTGGTGAGGCGCAGACGTGCCGTGGCCAGCGCTGCGACACGCTCCATTGCGCTCTGCAGCGCACCGGCATGTGAGGCACATATGCATCGTGGCCAGCGCTGTACAACGACGCGCTCAGCAGCGCATCAGCAGGTGAGGCGCAGACGCGCCGTGGCCAGCGCTGCGACGCGCTCCAACGCGCAGGCAGCTCACTGCCAGGTGAGGCGTAGACGTGCCGTGGCCGGCGCTGCGACATGCCTCTGCGTGTTCGACAGCGCAACAGCAGGTGAGGCGCAGACGCGCCGTGGCTGGCACTGCGACAGGCTCCGACCTGCTCGGCAGCGCACCGGCATGTGAGGCGCATATGCATCGTGGCCAGCACTGTGCAGCGACGCGCTCAGCAGCGCATCAGCAGGTGAGGCGCAGACGCGCCATGGCCAGCGCTGCGACGCGCTCCAACGCGCCGGCAGCGCATCAGCAGGTGAGGCGCAGACGCGCCGTGGCCAGCGCTGCGACGCGTTCCAACGAGCAGGCAACTCACTGCCAGGTGAGGCGTAGACGTGCCGTGGCCGGCGCTGCGACACGCCTCTGCGTGTTCGACAGCGCACCAGCAGGTGTGGCGCAGACGCGCCGTGGCTGGCACTGCGACACGCCCCTGCGTGCTCGGCAGCGCATCGGCTGGTTAGGCGCAGACGTGCCGTGGCCAGCGCTGCGACACGCTCCATTGCGCACTGCAGCGCACCGGCATGTGAGGCGCAGATGCATCGTGGCCGGCGCTATGCAACGACGCGCTCAGCAGCGCATCAGCAGGTGAGGCGCAGACGCGCCGTGGCCAGCGCTGCAACGAGCTCCAACGCACACGGCAGCTCACTGGCAGGTGAGTCGTAGACGTGCCGTGGCCGGCGCTGCGACACGCCTCTGCGTGTTCGACAGCGCACCAGCAGGTGAGTCGCACACGAGCCGTTGTCGGCGCTGCTCTCCAATACGCTCGGCAACGCACCAGTAGGTGAGGCGCAGACGCGCCGTGGCCAGCGCTGCGACACGCTCAATTGCGCACTGCAGTGCACCAGCATGTGAGGCGCAGATGCATCAAGGCCGGCGCTGTGCCACGACGTGCTCAGCAGCGCACCAGCAGGTGAGGCGCAGAAGTGCCGTGGCCGACGCCGCGACACGCCCCTGCGTGCTCGGCAGCGCATCAGCTGGTGAGGCGCAGACGTGCCGTGGCCAGCGCTGCGACACGCTCCATTGCGCTCTGCAGCGCACCGGCATGTGAGGCACATATGCATCGTGGCCAGCGCTGTACAACGACGCGCTCAGCAGCGCATCAGCAGGTGAGGCGCAGACGCGCCGTGGCCAGCGCTGCGACGCGCTCCAACGCGCAGGCAGCTCACTGCCAGGTGAGGCGTAGACGTGCCGTGGCCGGCGCTGCGACATGCCTCTGCGTGTTCGACAGCGCAACAGCAGGTGAAGCGCAGACGCGCCGTGGCTGGCACTGCGACAGGCTCCGACCTGCTCGGCAGCGCACCGGCATGTGAGGCGCATATGCATCGTGGCCAGCACTGTGCACCGACGCGCTCAGCAGCGCATCAGCAGGTGAGGCGCAGATGCGCCATGGCCAGCGCTGCGACGCGCTCCAACGCGCCGGCAGCGCATCAGCAGGTGAGGCGCAGACGCGCCGTGGCCAGCGCTGCGACGCGTTCCAACGCGCAGGCAACTCACTGCCAGGTGAGGCGTAGACGTGCCGTGGCCGGCGCTGCGACACGCCTCTGCGTGTTCGACAGCGCACCAGCAGGTGTGGCGCAGACGCGCCGTGGCTGGCACTGCGACACGCCCCTGCGTGCTCGGCAGCGCATCGGCTGGTTAGGCGCAGACGTGCCGTGGCCAGCGCTGCGACACGCTCCATTGCGCACTGCAGCGCACCGGTATGTGAGGCGCAGATGCATCGTGGCCGGCGCTATGCAACGACGCGCTCGGCAGCGCATCAGCAGGTGAGGCGCAGACGCGCCGTGGCCAGCGATGCAACGAGCTCCAACGCACACGGCAGCTCACTGGCAGGTGAGTCGTAGACGTGCCGTGGCCGGCGCTGCGACACGCCTCTGCGTGTTCGACAGCGCACCAGCAGGTGAGTCGCACACGAGCCGTTGTCGGCGCTGCTCTCCAATACGCTCGGCAACGCACCAGCAGGTGAGGCGCAGACGCGCCTTAGCCAGCGCTGCGACATGCTCCATTTCGCACTGCAGCGCACCGGCATGTGAACCGCAGATGCAACGTGGCCTGCGCTGTGTAACGACGTGCTCAGCAGCGCACCAGCAGGTGAGGCGCAGACGCGCCGTGGCCGACGCTGCGACAAGCCCCTGCGTGCTCGGCAACGCATCGGCTGGTGAGGCGCAGACGTGCCGTGGCTAGCACTGCGACACGCTCAATTGCACACTGCAGCGCACTGGCATGTGAGGCGCTGACGCGCCGTGGCCAGCGCTGCGACGCGCTCCAACGCGCAGGCAGCTCATTGCCAGGTGAGGCGTAGACGTGCCGTGGCCGGCGCTGCGACACGCCTCTGCGTGTTCGACAGCGCACCAGTAGGTGAGGCGCAGACGCGCCGTGGCTGGCACTGCGACAAGCTCCGACCTGCTCGGCAGCGCACTGGCAGATGTGCCGTGCGGAGCCGAGCTGCGAACGGTCCACCATCTAGAGCAAGAATGACACGCAGACGCAAGGCTTCAGCCACCCGTATTTATACCAAAGCATGCTTGTAATCAATGCAACAATACAACTACAAGATAATGCACTACAATTCAACAACAAGACAAAGCCGAGCCGAGCCGTACCCAGTAGAGCACCAGCAGGTGAGCGGCGGGAGAGGCACCGTGGGCGGCGCTACTATGCGCCCCCGCGTGTTCGACAGCGCACCAGCAGTTGAGGCGCAGACGCGCCGTGGCTAGCGTTGCGACGGTCCTCTGCGTGCTCAGTAACGCACCGGTAGGTGAGGCGCAGACGCACAGTGGGCGGCGCTGCACTTCGACGCGCTTAGCAGAGCACGAGCAGGTGAGGCGCAGAATTGCCGTGGCCGGCGCTGCGAAGTGCTCCAACGCGCTCGGCAGCACACCGGCAATTGAGGCGCACAGGAGCCGTTGTCAGCGCTGCGCTCCCATACGCTCGGCAACGCACCAGCAGGTGAGGCGCAGACGCGCCGTGGCCAGCGCTGCGACACGCTCAATTGCGCACTGCAGTGCATCAGCAGGTGAGGCGCAGACGCGCCCTGGCTGACGCTGCGACATGCCCCTGCGTGCTCGGCAGCGCATCGGCTGGTGAGACGCAGACGTGCCGTGGCCAGCGCTGCGCAAAGACGTGCTCAGCAGCGAATCAGCAGGTGAGGCGCAGACGCGCCGTGGCCAGCGCTGCGACGCGCTCCAACGGGCTGGCAGCTCACTGCCAGGTGAGGCGTAGACGTGCCGTGGCCGGCGCTGCGACACGCTCAATTGCGCACTGCAGTGCATCAGCAGGTGAGGCGCAGACGCGCCCTGGCTGACGCTGCGACATGCCCCTGCGTGCTCGGCAGCGCATCGGCTGGTGAGACGCAGACGTGCCGTGGCCAGCGCTGCGCAAAGACGTGCTCAGCAGCGAATCAGCAGGTGAGGCGCAGACGCGCCGTGGCCAGCGCTGCGACGCGCTCCAACGCGCAGGCAGCTCACTGCCAGGTGAGGCGTAGACGTGCCGTGGCCGGCGCTGCGACACGCCTCTGCGTGTTCGACAGCGCACCAGCAGGTGAGGCGCAGACGCGCCGTGGCCAGCGCTGCGACACGCTCAACTGCGCACTGCAGTGCATCAGCAGGTGAGGCGCAGACGCGCCCTGGCTGACGCTGCGACATGCCCCTGCGTGCTCGGCAGCGCATCGGCTGGTGAGACGCAGACGTGCCGTGGCCAGCGCTGCGCAAAGACGTGCTCAGCAGCGAATCAGCAGGTGAGGCGCAGACGCGCCGTGGCCAGCGCTGCGACGCGCTCCAACGCGCAGGCAGCTCACTGCCAGGTGAGGCGTAGACGTGCCGTGGCCGGCGCTGCGACACGCCTCTGCGTGTTCGACAGCGCACCAGCAGGTGAGGCGCAGACGCGCCGTGGCCAGCGCTGCGACACGCTCAACTGCGCACTGCAGTGCACCAGCATGTGAGGCGCAGATGCATCGTGGCCGGCGCTGTGCCACGACGTGCTCAGCAGCGCACCAGCAGGTGAGGCGCAGAAGTGCCGTGGCCGACGCCGCGACGCGCTTCAACGCGCAGGCAGCTCGCTGCCAGGTGAGGCGTAGACGTGCCGTGGCCGGCGCTGCGACACGCCTCTGCGTGTTCGACAGCGCACCAGCAGGTGAGGCGCAGACGCGCCGTGGCTGGCACTGCGACGCGTTCCTACGCGCAGGCAACTCACTGCCAGGTGAGGCGTAGACGTGCCGTGGCCGGCGCTGCGACACGCCTCTGCGTGTTCGACAGCGCACCAGCAGGTGAGGCGCAGACGCGCCGTGGCTGGCACTGCGACAAGCTCCGACCTGCTCGGCAGCGCACCGGCAGATGAGCCGTGCTGAGCCGAGCTGCGAACGGTCCGTCATCTAGAGCAAGAATGACACGCAGACGCAAGGCATCAGCCCACCCGTATTTATACCAAAGCATGCTTGTAATCAATGCAACAATACAACTACAAGATAATGCACTACAATACAACAACAAGACAAGACAAAGCCGAGCCGAGCCGTGCCCAGTAGAGCACCAGCAGGTGAGGCGCAGACGCGCCGTGGCCAGCGCTGCGACACGCTCAATTGCGCACTACAGTGCACCAGCATGTGAGGCGCAGATGCATCGTGGTCGGCGCTGTGCAACGACGTGCTCAGCAGCGCACCAGCAGGTGAGGCGAAGACGCGCCCTGGCCGACGCTGCGACACGCCCCTGCGTGCTCGGCAGCACATCGGCTGGTGAGGCGCAGACGTGCCGTGGCCAGCGCTGCGACACGCTCCATTGCGCACTGCAGCGCACCGGCATGTGAGGCGCATATGCATCGTGGCCGGCGCTGTGCAACGACGCGCTCAGCAGCGCATCAGCAGGTGAGGCGCAGACGCGCCGTGGCCAGCGCTGCGACGCGCTTCAACGCGCAGGCAGCTCGCTGCCAGGTGAGGCGTAGACGTGCCGTGGCCGGCACTGCGACACGCCTCTGCGTGTTCGACAGCGCACCAGCAGGTGAGGCGCAGACGCGCTGTGGCTGGCACTGCGACAAGCTCAGACCTGCTCGACAGCGCACTGGCAGATATGCCGTGCTGAGCCGAGCTGCTGACGGTCCACCATCTAGAGCAAGAATGACACGCAGACGCAAGGCATCAGCCACCCGTATTTATACCAAACCATGCTTGTAATCAATGCAACAATACAACTACAAGATAATGCACTACAATACAACAAGACAAGGCCGAGCCGAGCCGTGCCCAGTAGAGCACCAGCAGGTGAGCGGCGGGAGAGGCACCGTGGGCGGTGCTACTAAGCGCCCCCGCGTGTTCGACAGCGCACCAGCAGGTGAGGCGCAGACGCGCCGTGGCCAGCGTTGCCACGGTCCTCTGCGTATTCAGTAACGCACCGGTAGGTGAGGTGTAGAAGCACAGTCATCGGCGCTGCGCTTCGACGCGCTCAGCAGCGCACGAGCTGGTGAGGCGCAGACGTGCCGTGGCCGGCGCTGCGAAGTGCTCCAACGCGCTCGGCAGCACACCAGCAAGTGAGGCGCACACGAGCCGTTGTCGGCGCTGCGCTCCCATACGCTCGGCAACGCACCAGAAGGTGAGGCGCAGACGCGCCGTGGCCAGCGCTGCGACACGCTCAATTGCTCACTGCAGTGCACCAGCATGCGAGGCGCAGATGCATCGTGGTCGACGCTGTGCAACGACGTGCTCAGCAGCGCACCAGCAGGTGAGGCGCAGACGCGCCCTGGCCGACGCTGCGACATGCCCCTGCGTGCTCGGCAGCGCATCAGCAGGTGAGACGCAGACGTGCCGTGGCCAGCGCTGCGACACGCTCAATTGCGCACTGCAGCGCATCAGCAGGTGAGGCGCAGACGCGCCGTGGCCAGCGCTGCGACACGCTCAATTGCGCACTGCAGCGCACCGACATGTGAGGCGCAGATACATCGTGGCCGGCGCTGTGCTACGACGCGCTCAGCAGCGCACCAGCAGGTGAGGCGCAGACGTGCCGTGGCCAGCGCCGCGACACGCTCCGTTGCGCACTGCAGCGCACCGGCATGTGAGGCGCATATGCATCGTGGCCAGCGCTGTGCAACGTCGCGCTCAGCAGCTCACTGCCAGGTGAGGCGTAGACGTGCCGGGGCCGGCGCTGCGACACGCCTCTGCGTGTTCGACAGCGCACCAGCAGGTGAGGCGCAGACGCGCCGTGGCTGGCACTGCGACAAGCTCCGACCTGCTCGGCAGCGCACCGGCAAATGAGCCGTGCTGAGCCGAGCTGCGAACGTTCCACCATCTAGAGCAAGAATGACACGCAGATGCAAGGCATCAGCCACCCGTATTTATACGAAAGCATGCTTGTAATCAATGCAAGAATACAACTACAAGGTAATGCACTACAATACAACAACAAGACAAGACAAAGCCGAGCCGAGCCGTGCCCAGTAGAGCACCAGCAGGTGAGCGGCGGGAGAGGCACCGTGGGCGGCGCTAACTAAGCGCCCCCGCGTGTTCGACAGCGCACCAACAGGCGAGGCGCAGACGCGCCGTGGCCAGCGTTGCGACGGTCCACTGCGTGCTCAGTAACGCACCGGTAGGTGAGGCGAAGACGCACAGTGGGCGGCGCTGCGCTTCGATTCGCCAGCAGCGCATCAGCAGGTGAGGCGCAGATGCGCTGTGGCCAGCGCTCCAACGCGCACGGCAGCTCACTGGCAGGTGAGGTGCAGACGTGCCGTGGCCGGCGCTGCGAAGTGCTCCAACGCGCTTTGCAGCACACCGGCAAGTGAGGCACACACGAGCCGTTGTCGGCGCTACGCTCCCATACACTCGGCATCGCACCAGCAGGTGGGGCGCAGACGTGCCGTGGCCAGCGCTGCGACACGCTTCATTGCGCACTGCAACGCACCAGCATGTGAGGCGCAGATGCAACGACGTGCTCGACAGCGCACCAGCAGGTGAGGTGCAGACAGGTGACGCACTGTGGCACCGTGGCTGGCGCTGTGTCAGGAGGTGACGGCTCGCCAGCGCAGACAAGTGGCGTGCTGCGCGCCACGGCTGGCGTTGCGTCAGGAAGTGACTCACTCGCACGCACACCGACAGGTGGCGCACACTGGCACTGCGGCAGTCCCCTGCGAGCTCGACAGCGCAATGGCAGGTGAGGCGCGGACGTGCTGTGGTTGGAGCTGCGACACGCCTCTGCGTGTTTGACAAAGCACCGGCAGGTAAGGCCATATATTAAGGCTTATCACTAATAAATAAATAAATTATCTTATCGCTAAACAATAATTACTTATTTTATTGCTTATCACTATTAACATATTATCTTATCGCTTATCACTAATAACATATATTATCACAAATCATTAACGAGACCAGACGAGACCAGACCAGACCAGACGAGAAGACCATACGAGACCATACGAGACAAGACCAGACCAGACCAGACCAGACGAGACCAGACCAGACTAGATGAGACCACACAAGACTAGAAAAGACCAGAGCAGACGAAACCAGACAAGACCAGACGAGTACAGACGAGAGACCAGGCGAGATGAAACGATGAAGGCAGACGAGACAAGACCAGACCAGACGAGACAAGACCAGACCAGACGAGACGAGACAAGACCAGACCAGACCAGACTAGATGAGACCACACAAGACCAGATGGGACCAGACGAGAACAGACGATGAGATCAGACCAGACAAGACCAGACCAGACGAGACCAGACCAGACCAGACCAGACCAGACGAGACGAGACCAGACCAGACAAGAGGAAACCAAACCAGAGAAACGAGACGAAACTAGACCAGAGAGACGAGACAAGAGGAGCCAGACGAGGCCAGACCCGACGCAGATGCGCCATGGCCGATGCGAGCGCACAGGCAGGTGAAGCACAGACGCGTTGTGGCTGGCACACACGCCTCTGCGTGTTTTGCAGCGCACCGGCATGTGAGGCGCAGACGCGCCGTGGCCGGCTCTGCGACACGCCTCGGCGTGTTCAGTAGCCCACCAGCAGGTGAGGCGCAGACACGCTGTGGCCAGCGCTGCGACAAGCCCCTGCGTGCTCGGTAGTGCACCGGCAGATGAGACGCAGACGTGCCGTGGCTGACGCTGCGACATGCATGGCAGCGCACCAGCAGGTGAGGCGCAGACGCGCCGTGCCTGCGCTACGACAGGCTCCGACGTGCACGGCAGAGCAGCGGCAGCCGAGCCGTGCTGAGCCGACCTCCGAACGGCCCGACGTCTCGAGCGAGAATGACACGCAAGGCATCAGCCACCCGTATTTGTACCAAAGCATGCTTGTATCAATGCAACATACAACAACAAGACAAGTTAAGACGAGACGAGCCGAGCCGAGCTGATCCGATCCGAGCCGAGCTCCGAACGGTCCGCCGTCTCGAGCGAGAATGAAATGCAAGGCATGCTACCCGTATTTATACCAAAGCATGCCTGACGAGACGAGACGAGTCCTGCCGAGCCTAGCGAACCGAGCCAACCGAGCCGAGCCGAGCCGAGCCGAGCCGAGCCGAGCCGAGCCGGCCGTGCCGAGCCGAGCCGAGCCGAGCCGAGCCGAGCCCAGTCGTTCCGAGCCGTGCCGAGCCGAGCCAAGCTGAGCCGTGCCGAGCCGAGCCTAGCCGAGCCGAGCCGAGCCGAGCCGAGCCGAGCCAAGCCGAAATACAAAACACTATTTGGTATTTTGCATTTGAAATAGGTCGATCAAAAAAGTATTTGCATTTTGTATTTTAGTACATTTCTTAAACTATTTTGTACAGTCTATTTGGAGAGAGGTTACCATTATATTATGTAAACAAAACATACCGGACAGGACATTTCAGTTTTGCTAACACTATTTTCACTGTTCGCGCTATAAATCACTCACAAACGTTTTATTTCCCGAAGCAAAACATTTTTAAGTTTATATTAAACACAAATGTACTTCAAACTATGCAGTTTACGATATTATTTTAGCATTAATCTAGTCACCATCGGAAAAAAAAAACACAGACTAATAGCCTAGTTTGTGTTTGACATATGAAATAGAACAAATCCCTAGTGCTGCAAAAAAAACGTGAACCATAGAATGAATGATAAGAACGAGCTTAGTCGATTGTAAAATCGGAAGTCGTATTTATTACGCTCGTAGATCCGTGTATTAAGGCAAATGGCAACCGGTTAGCGATGCGTGACTGCGAATGATCTGACTATTCGAATAATTTACAACTACTAATGTACACATTTTCGAATTGAACATTAGTATTATATTAATGCTCATAATCGAATGACGACTACTTATTAGTATTTTAATTACTCATCATGTTTCGACTGCGTTGACGACCTCCCTGGCTCAGTGGTGAGCGCTGTTGTCTTATAACTGGGAGGTCCCGGGTTCGATTCCCGGCGGGGTCAATTTGGGAATTTATAATTTCTGAATTATATGTCTCTGGTCTGGTCTGGTGGGAGGCTTTGGCCGTGGCTAGTTACCACCCTACCGTCAAAGACGTGCCACCAAGCGATTTAGCGTTCCGGCACGATGGCGTGTAGAAACCAATTAGGGGTATGGGTTAAATGTTCACTGCCATACCCCTTCCAAGTTAGCCTGCTACCATCTTAGACTGCATCGTACCATCAGGTTAGATCGCAGTCAAGGACTAGCTTGTCATCGAATAAAAAAAAAAAGTTGTTCAGCGCGAAATGTCAGTTCAGGCTAGTCGAAATGCCTACATGCCTACTACATTATTCACGACTCGGATTCTCGGAAAAGAAGTGGAGACTTTAACTAATGGTTTCAATTGTACGATTGGAATGTTAACCTGATTCTTTAAGTTTATAAATCTATTTCAAAATTGTCAAGTAGTTTAAAGTAGTTACTAATCATGGTAAATCATTCGATCAGTTCGAATGATTTATAAAGTCGAATAATTCGACAATCATAATAGGAGAAGGATTGTAATAACAAATATAATAAAAATAATAGTATAATATAAATAATAATAAAAATAAAATATTGTAAGGACAAACCATTTAATAAATAAATTTAATATGCAATAAATTAAAATTAATTCAAACATAATATTTTATGTAACATTTACAGTTAGCTACAAATTTGAATATTTAAAATTATAGGATCCGTATTGAAAGGTCTTAACCCCTCGCGCGTCGAACGCGCCACATTGGCGCGCCAAATTTTTTGTTCTTGAGTGTCGGACGCGCCTATGTGGCGCGGATTCTGTCATGTTGTCTTTGGCAAATGGATGCGTTTAACATAAGCTGTATTTTAAAATGTGTGTAGTCGGAACGTATTAGTTGGTTGTCAAAGAATGACATTACATCAAGAATGTTGGGTAACACGTTTCCGAACAATTTGTATTTGCCCCATAATTTGCCCGCTCAGGTAATGGCCGCCTTGGTTTAGTTGTTTGTTTTGAATTGCAAAAAGTTGTTTTGGTGTGAAATAAACCAGTTTCTAATCAAATAAAAGGTATATATTCATAGGTGTTAGTTTATATTATGTAATTTAAGTGCCAGTGTTCGAAAATATTATCACAAAATTAGTGAAAAGTGAGGAAACATGGCAAAGTTTATGATGTGTTTTTCCAATTACGACTAATAATGACTTTATTATCGTAAATATATTTTACTGAGCTTTTACGGAGATTAACAAATTTATATTCGAGTAGGTAATTTCATAACGAACAAAACGGTATAACATACATGTAAAAACCTTGCAGCATAATCGAGAAATATGAATTTTACAAAATGTATGCAAAAAAAATCGAGTCATGGTCGATACCCCGCGACGCATCGAGCGCGCGGTAGTTATCCGGGCGCGACGCTCGATGGGTTAATAATATCGTTTCCAACATCACAATTCAGAAGAATATCATATTAAATAGTATGTATTGATAATCGATTTAAGAATGTATTCATTCAATCAATCGTTCATTCTCAACTTGTCTGCCAATGTTTCGCATCACTAGTACAGTGAAAATATAATCACGTGATCTGACGCCATAATTGTTTACGTATAATGGTAACCTCTCCCCAAATAGACTGTACAACTCTGCAAGCTAGGTAGGTTCAATTTCTAGAAAGAGATCAACCTTCGAATCCAACTCGGCTGGGCAGCGTTCGGGAAGCTCCGAGATGTCTTCTCGTCCAAAATCCGTCTTCGAACAGTGCGAGCATCTCCGCGAGATCAAAGTAGAGAGAAAAATATTCGGTTTCAGTAAACGAAAACCGGTGTTTATCGGTTTTTACGAAAACCTGTATTTTTTAGGTTTTTTTAAAACCGGTTTACATCACTAGTAGACACCATTTTGTTTTTACCATTTTTATTTTTTGCTTTTTAATTGAATTCTTCAAAGGCTCAATGTGTTGTAATTAAATTTTTTACCGCAGAAAAACTTCTGTTTTAAAAAGTAATAACTAAAGTATATGATTAAGTTTCAAGTGGATATCTAACTGGGTAACTTAACCAAAATGACTGTAGACGGTGATGAAAAACCCCAAAGGGATCGTGTTTTTATGGATATTTCCATCGGGGGTTTGCCCTCTGGTCGTTTAGTGTTCGAGTTGTTTAACGATATAGCGCCGAAAACCGCGGAGAATTTTCGGGCGCTATGCGCAGGAGATATGGGCATTGGGAAGGTTACTGGCAAACCATTAACCTATAAGGTTAGAATTAAACATATAAATAATTATTAGATTACTATTTAATTACTGAAATATTGTCCTGTCCGATATTGCAGTCATGGTAGCGAATCTCAAAAAGAACTTTCAAGTTGGACTGTTGTGACTTGTGATATAGATTAAAATTTGAATATTTGGATTTGGTTGATTGTGTAACTGTAAAGATAACAATCTCGAAATCTGCTATAGTCTGTAGTATAGAGCAAGGATGTAACACCTTCTGTATGAAAAATCAGTCTGCCCACAGAGTGATATTGTGGCTCTAATATATATTTTACAGCGTAAATTACTATAGTAGCCCTTTCTAAAGTTGATATCGCATTAATGTTTCCCAGCAGTCACATGGAAACTGAATAAGCCAGCCATGTGACACAGGAAACAGTCTGATCCAATACACTCTCCCCTACTTGTGAAGAAAAACTGGAACTGTGAGGGCCTTAACTTTTACGTTAACTATTACCCACCCAAACATCATCATATTTTTTTATGCAGGGCATGGTGTTTCATAGAGTAGTGAAAGATTTCATGATCCAAGGTGGTGACTTCACAAATGCTAATGGAACTGGTGGGGAGTCTATTTACGGTGGCACTTTTGAAGGTAAATTGGTAATACGTATAATCTCTGATGTCCTGAGAATCAGGTGTAACTAATAAATCTCTCTCAGCTCCAACTGAGTTTAAAGCTTCTGCTAGAAGTTTTGGCCATTGATATAAGACAAAAGTACAGGATTTTAATTGACCATCTTTTGAAATAATCATTTCTAAAACTTACTTCTTTTTCTTTGTCAACTGATAGATGTCCACTGCTTTACACAAGTCTCTTGCATGGACTTCCACAGGCCTCGGTCTTGCACCGCCTGAATCCAGCGGCTCCCTGCAACTCGTTTGATGTTGTTGGTTCACCTAGTGGGGTAGCCTGCCACCACTGCACTTCCCCTGTGTGGGGTTATCACTCCAGCACTTTGGGACCCTTAGCTCTTCGAACTATGTGTATACTTTATCTATTAATTTGTCTTTATTTATTACATTTTCCTTTTCAGATGAGACCTTTGAGCTGAAACATGATAGGCCTTATTTGCTGTCCATGGCTAACAGGGGCAAGGACACAAATGGTTCACAGTTCTTTATGTAAGTTATGCATACATTGATGCTAATTCCGTTGTACAAAATCTCGTAAACTAAACTAAATTTTCAGGTGCAGAAAATAATCATTTTCACATTGTTCCCTGCAGAAAAATACAGCACTATTTTACCTTTCAATTTAGTTTAGCGATTGTGTACTACTGAATTAGCACCATTGAAAGCAATGGTAAGACATTTATTTCAAATTTATTTATAAAATGTAATGTTGCTTGTTGGCCCCCTTTTTCAAATATTAAAGATTATGCCTTAAAATCAAAATTAATATTATTGGACTTAAGTGTTTGATCTGTTACTTTCACATTCTCTTCTTCTTTGTCAAATGATAGACGTCCACTGCTGGACAAAGGTCTCTTGGATGGACTTCCAAAGGCCTCGGTTTTGCGCCGCCTGTATCGAGCGACTCCCTGGCTCCCTAAAACATCTGATGTCATCGCGTCAGTCCACTTAGTGCTGGGGGAGGAGGGGGGATGGTATACCAAATCTGCATTTTACGGTCGCCACTCCAGCACCTTGGGACAGCAACAACTATGAGTTTTAAATATTGGATAGAATAATTCTAACCTTTTCTTGCTTATGAGTTTTAATATTAAGCCACTAGTAAATATATGGTAGGGTAAATGTCTATTACTTACTAAACCTACTTCATTGTAGGTTCTAACAGTACTTATGTATTGGTCGGTGGTCCCTGGTGTAAGTAGGGTAAAGATCTCTATTACGCAGCACTCCTTATTATGATGGTAGCAGTTGACGCGGCCACACATTTACATTTGTGTTGTGTCATAGAACGCGGCCGCGGCGGCGAGCGGCGCGCTATCATTCTTGTTGTGTTCTGTGTGTTGTAGTACAACACAGCCGGCGCCGCATCTCGACAAGTGAGTATTACTTTTATAGTTAAAAAAAAAAACTTATAGTCATAATTTATTGATCTACTCATCGCCCACCCACTATCGGACACGGGTAATCTCTCAGAATAGGCATGATCACTGATTTTGAAAAACTTTTGGTTGATCGAAAGTTAATCTACTATACAGTGTGAGTCTTCATAATGTGCACATATTAAAATGAGGGAAACTATGCTTAATTTTATCAACGAAAAACGTTTAAAAAAACAAATTATTAATGAAATGGAATTTTTAATTTTTTTTTCGCTACTGTGACCCTTGTGTAAACAATACGGTGTAACGTTTAAACTAAATGATCTATCATCAAACGCATTAATGATTAGGGTTAGGGACGCTTTTAGGGTTTTTGAATTCCGCGGGAAGTCTTTAATTTTCCAGGATCAAATGTAGCATAGGTGTTAATCTAAGGTATGAGCTGTCTCCATTCCAAATTTTGGCCAAATCGGTCTATTCGTTGTGGATTGAAGTAGTAACAAACATTCATTCATCCATCCATCCATCCTCACAAACTTTCGCATTTATAATATTAAGTAGGATTACGAAAAAATATTTTATTTCTATCTTGTCATAAATAAATAAATAAAAATTGCTTTTCCGCAGTGATAGTCTTGACTTTTCATAAGTGCCACAAGTCAGTTATATCTGAAATAAATAATTTTGATTTTTTTTATTAATAAGTATACCAAAAACAAGAAATTACAAAAGAAATGTTAGAACCTTCAGCCGAAACCATACACTTAGTGTGAGCCAGTTTAGGTAGTGAGTCGTTTATTCGCTGTGTGTGGTGGTAGTGGTAGTAGGTAGAGCTGGTATGAAATTCAAAATTATTTATTTCACGTAGGCCAACCTGTGGCTCTTATGACAAGTCATGACTCTATTACCGGTTCGGAGAGGGAATTCTGCTGAGAAGAGTAGGCAAGAAACTCAGCAGTTGCTCTTTTCAAAATAATTATTTTACAATAATATTATGAAGCTATTACATTGTAATAAGTTTTTTATATTATCTTGTGGGCAGCTGGATGCCAAGCCGATTTAACCTATACAACTTTGTTACAATAAAATATAATATTTCCACAATGAGGGGAAGTTCAAAAAAAAAAAAAATACTACAATTCAATTCATGTTATGTTGGTGTGTTGTCGCAGTGTGCACTGCGTGTTCGGGTCGGTGGTGGGCGGCGCGGCGCTGGTGCGGCAGCTGGAGGCGCTGCCGGTGGACCGCAACGCGCGCCCGCTGCAGGACGTGACCGTCGCCAACTGCGGCCAGCTCGTGCGGCTCAAACACGGTATTTACCGCGTTACACCCGACGCACTATTGTCGTACCCACTAACACAAGGCGCGGCGCTGGTGCGGCAGCTGGAGGCGCTGCCGGTGGACCGCAACGCGCGCCCGCTGCAGGACGTGACCGTCGCCAACTGCGGCCAGCTCGTGCGGCTCAAACACGGTATTTACCGCGTTACACCCGACGCACTATTGTCGTACCCACTAACACAAGGCGCGGCGCTGGTGCGGCAGCTGGAGGCGCTGCCGGTGGACCGCAACGCGCGCCCGCTGCAGGACGTGACCGTCGCCAACTGCGGCCAGCTCGTGCGGCTCAAACACGGTATTTACCGCGTTACACCCGACGCACTATTGTCGTACCCACTAACACAAGGCGCGGCGCTGGTGCGGCAGCTGGAGGCGCTGCCGGTGGACCGCAACGCGCGCCCGCTGCAGGACGTGACCGTCGCCAACTGCGGCCAGCTCGTGCGGCTCAAACACGGTATTTACCGCGTTACACCCGACGCACTATTGTCGTACCCACTAACACAAGGCGCGGCGCTGGTGCGGCAGCTGGAGGCGCTGCCGGTGGACCGCAACGCGCGCCCGCTGCAGGACGTGACCGTCGCCAACTGCGGCCAGCTCGTGCGGCTCAAACACGGTATTTACCGCGTTACACCCGACGCACTATTGTCGTACCCACTAACACAAGGCGCGGCGCTGGTGCGGCAGCTGGAGGCGCTGCCGGTGGACCGCAACGCGCGCCCGCTGCAGGACGTGACCGTCGCCAACTGCGGCCAGCTCGTGCGGCTCAAACACGGTATTTACCGCGTTACACCCGACGCACTATTGTCGTACCCACTAACACAAGGCGCGGCGCTGGTGCGGCAGCTGGAGGCGCTGCCGGTGGACCGCAACGCGCGCCCGCTGCAGGACGTGACCGTCGCCAACTGCGGCCAGCTCGTGCGGCTCAAACACGGTATTTACCGCGTTACACCCGACGCACTATTGTCGTACCCACTAACACAAGGCGCGGCGCTGGTGCGGCAGCTGGAGGCGCTGCCGGTGGACCGCAACGCGCGCCCGCTGCAGGACGTGACCGTCGCCAACTGCGGCCAGCTCGTGCGGCTCAAACACGGTATTTACCGCGTTACACCCGACGCACTATTGTCGTACCCACTAACACAAGGCGCGGCGCTGGTGCGGCAGCTGGAGGCGCTGCCGGTGGACCGCAACGCGCGCCCGCTGCAGGACGTGACCGTCGCCAACTGCGGCCAGCTCGTGCGGCTCAAACACGGTATTTACCGCGTTACACCCGACGCACTATTGTCGTACCCACTAACACAAGGCGCGGCGCTGGTGCGGCAGCTGGAGGCGCTGCCGGTGGACCGCAACGCGCGCCCGCTGCAGGACGTGACCGTCGCCAACTGCGGCCAGCTCGTGCGGCTCAAACACGGTATTTACCGCGTTACACCCGACGCACTATTGTCGTACCCACTAACACAAGGCGCGGCGCTGGTGCGGCAGCTGGAGGCGCTGCCGGTGGACCGCAACGCGCGCCCGCTGCAGGACGTGACCGTCGCCAACTGCGGCCAGCTCGTGCGGCTCAAACACGGTATTTACCGCGTTACACCCGACGCACTATTGTCGTACCCACTAACACAAGGCGCGGCGCTGGTGCGGCAGCTGGAGGCGCTGCCGGTGGACCGCAACGCGCGCCCGCTGCAGGACGTGACCGTCGCCAACTGCGGCCAGCTCGTGCGGCTCAAACACGGTATTTACCGCGTTACACCCGACGCACTATTGTCGTACCCACTAACACAAGGCGCGGCGCTGGTGCGGCAGCTGGAGGCGCTGCCGGTGGACCGCAACGCGCGCCCGCTGCAGGACGTGACCGTCGCCAACTGCGGCCAGCTCGTGCGGCTCAAACACGGTATTTACCGCGTTACACCCGACGCACTATTGTCGTACCCACTAACACAAGGCGCGGCGCTGGTGCGGCAGCTGGAGGCGCTGCCGGTGGACCGCAACGCGCGCCCGCTGCAGGACGTGACCGTCGCCAACTGCGGCCAGCTCGTGCGGCTCAAACACGGTATTTACCGCGTTACACCCGACGCACTATTGTCGTACCCACTAACACAAGGCGCGGCGCTGGTGCGGCAGCTGGAGGCGCTGCCGGTGGACCGCAACGCGCGCCCGCTGCAGGACGTGACCGTCGCCAACTGCGGCCAGCTCGTGCGGCTCAAACACGGTATTTACCGCGTTACACCCGACGCACTATTGTCGTACCCACTAACACAAGGCGCGGCGCTGGTGCGGCAGCTGGAGGCGCTGCCGGTGGACCGCAACGCGCGCCCGCTGCAGGACGTGACCGTCGCCAACTGCGGCCAGCTCGTGCGGCTCAAACACGGTATTTACCGCGTTACACCCGACGCACTATTGTCGTACCCACTAACACAAGGCGCGGCGCTGGTGCGGCAGCTGGAGGCGCTGCCGGTGGACCGCAACGCGCGCCCGCTGCAGGACGTGACCGTCGCCAACTGCGGCCAGCTCGTGCGGCTCAAACACGGTATTTACCGCGTTACACCCGACGCACTATTGTCGTACCCACTAACACAAGGCGCGGCGCTGGTGCGGCAGCTGGAGGCGCTGCCGGTGGACCGCAACGCGCGCCCGCTGCAGGACGTGACCGTCGCCAACTGCGGCCAGCTCGTGCGGCTCAAACACGGTATTTACCGCGTTACACCCGACGCACTATTGTCGTACCCACTAACACAAGGCGCGGCGCTGGTGCGGCAGCTGGAGGCGCTGCCGGTGGACCGCAACGCGCGCCCGCTGCAGGACGTGACCGTCGCCAACTGCGGCCAGCTCGTGCGGCTCAAACACGGTATTTACCGCGTTACACCCGACGCACTATTGTCGTACCCACTAACACAAGGCGCGGCGCTGGTGCGGCAGCTGGAGGCGCTGCCGGTGGACCGCAACGCGCGCCCGCTGCAGGACGTGACCGTCGCCAACTGCGGCCAGCTCGTGCGGCTCAAACACGGTATTTACCGCGTTACACCCGACGCACTATTGTCGTACCCACTAACACAAGGCGCGGCGCTGGTGCGGCAGCTGGAGGCGCTGCCGGTGGACCGCAACGCGCGCCCGCTGCAGGACGTGACCGTCGCCAACTGCGGCCAGCTCGTGCGGCTCAAACACGGTATTTACCGCGTTACACCCGACGCACTATTGTCGTACCCACTAACACAAGGCGCGGCGCTGGTGCGGCAGCTGGAGGCGCTGCCGGTGGACCGCAACGCGCGCCCGCTGCAGGACGTGACCGTCGCCAACTGCGGCCAGCTCGTGCGGCTCAAACACGGTATTTACCGCGTTACACCCGACGCACTATTGTCGTACCCACTAACACAAGGCGCGGCGCTGGTGCGGCAGCTGGAGGCGCTGCCGGTGGACCGCAACGCGCGCCCGCTGCAGGACGTGACCGTCGCCAACTGCGGCCAGCTCGTGCGGCTCAAACACGGTATTTACCGCGTTACACCCGACGCACTATTGTCGTACCCACTAACACAAGGCGCGGCGCTGGTGCGGCAGCTGGAGGCGCTGCCGGTGGACCGCAACGCGCGCCCGCTGCAGGACGTGACCGTCGCCAACTGCGGCCAGCTCGTGCGGCTCAAACACGGTATTTACCGCGTTACACCCGACGCACTATTGTCGTACCCACTAACACAAGGCGCGGCGCTGGTGCGGCAGCTGGAGGCGCTGCCGGTGGACCGCAACGCGCGCCCGCTGCAGGACGTGACCGTCGCCAACTGCGGCCAGCTCGTGCGGCTCAAACACGGTATTTACCGCGTTACACCCGACGCACTATTGTCGTACCCACTAACACAAGGCGCGGCGCTGGTGCGGCAGCTGGAGGCGCTGCCGGTGGACCGCAACGCGCGCCCGCTGCAGGACGTGACCGTCGCCAACTGCGGCCAGCTCGTGCGGCTCAAACACGGTATTTACCGCGTTACACCCGACGCACTATTGTCGTACCCACTAACACAAGGCGCGGCGCTGGTGCGGCAGCTGGAGGCGCTGCCGGTGGACCGCAACGCGCGCCCGCTGCAGGACGTGACCGTCGCCAACTGCGGCCAGCTCGTGCGGCTCAAACACGGTATTTACCGCGTTACACCCGACGCACTATTGTCGTACCCACTAACACAAGGCGCGGCGCTGGTGCGGCAGCTGGAGGCGCTGCCGGTGGACCGCAACGCGCGCCCGCTGCAGGACGTGACCGTCGCCAACTGCGGCCAGCTCGTGCGGCTCAAACACGGTATTTACCGCGTTACACCCGACGCACTATTGTCGTACCCACTAACACAAGGCGCGGCGCTGGTGCGGCAGCTGGAGGCGCTGCCGGTGGACCGCAACGCGCGCCCGCTGCAGGACGTGACCGTCGCCAACTGCGGCCAGCTCGTGCGGCTCAAACACGGTATTTACCGCGTTACACCCGACGCACTATTGTCGTACCCACTAACACAAGGCGCGCGCTGGTGCGGCAGCTGGAGGCGCTGCCGGTGGACCGCAACGCGCGCCCGCTGCAGGACGTGACCGTCGCCAACTGCGGCCAGCTCGTGCGGCTCAAACACGGTATTTACCGCGTTACACCCGACGCACTATTGTCGTACCCACTAACACAAGGCGCGGCGCTGGTGCGGCAGCTGGAGGCGCTGCCGGTGGACCGCAACGCGCGCCCGCTGCAGGACGTGACCGTCGCCAACTGCGGCCAGCTCGTGCGGCTCAAACACGGTATTTACCGCGTTACACCCGACGCACTATTGTCGTACCCACTAACACAAGGCGCGGCGCTGGTGCGGCAGCTGGAGGCGCTGCCGGTGGACCGCAACGCGCGCCCGCTGCAGGACGTGACCGTCGCCAACTGCGGCCAGCTCGTGCGGCTCAAACACGGTATTTACCGCGTTACACCCGACGCACTATTGTCGTACCCACTAACACAAGGCGCGGCGCTGGTGCGGCAGCTGGAGGCGCTGCCGGTGGACCGCAACGCGCGCCCGCTGCAGGACGTGACCGTCGCCAACTGCGGCCAGCTCGTGCGGCTCAAACACGGTATTTACCGCGTTACACCCGACGCACTATTGTCGTACCCACTAACACAAGGCGCGGCGCTGGTGCGGCAGCTGGAGGCGCTGCCGGTGGACCGCAACGCGCGCCCGCTGCAGGACGTGACCGTCGCCAACTGCGGCCAGCTCGTGCGGCTCAAACACGGTATTTACCGCGTTACACCCGACGCACTATTGTCGTACCCACTAACACAAGGCGCGGCGCTGGTGCGGCAGCTGGAGGCGCTGCCGGTGGACCGCAACGCGCGCCCGCTGCAGGACGTGACCGTCGCCAACTGCGGCCAGCTCGTGCGGCTCAAACACGGTATTTACCGCGTTACACCCGACGCACTATTGTCGTACCCACTAACACAAGGCGCGGCGCTGGTGCGGCAGCTGGAGGCGCTGCCGGTGGACCGCAACGCGCGCCCGCTGCAGGACGTGACCGTCGCCAACTGCGGCCAGCTCGTGCGGCTCAAACACGGTATTTACCGCGTTACACCCGACGCACTATTGTCGTACCCACTAACACAAGGCGCGGCGCTGGTGCGGCAGCTGGAGGCGCTGCCGGTGGACCGCAACGCGCGCCCGCTGCAGGACGTGACCGTCGCCAACTGCGGCCAGCTCGTGCGGCTCAAACACGGTATTTACCGCGTTACACCCGACGCACTATTGTCGTACCCACTAACACAAGGCGCGGCGCTGGTGCGGCAGCTGGAGGCGCTGCCGGTGGACCGCAACGCGCGCCCGCTGCAGGACGTGACCGTCGCCAACTGCGGCCAGCTCGTGCGGCTCAAACACGGTATTTACTGCGTTACACCCGACGCACTATTGTCGTACCCACTAACACAAGGCGCGGCGCTGGTGCGGCAGCTGGAGGCGCTGCCGGTGGACCGCAACGCGCGCCCGCTGCAGGACGTGACCGTCGCCAACTGCGGCCAGCTCGTGCGGCTCAAACACGGTATTTACCGCGTTACACCCGACGCACTATTGTCGTACCCACTAACACAAGGCGCGGCGCTGGTGCGGCAGCTGGAGGCGCTGCCGGTGGACCGCAACGCGGGCCCGCTGCAGGACGTGACCGTCGCCAACTGCGGCCAGCTCGTGCGGCTCAAACACGGTATTTACCGCGTTACACCCGACGCACTATTGTCGTACCCACTAACACAAGGCGCGGCGCTGGTGCGGCAGCTGGAGGCGCTGCCGGTGGACCGCAACGCGCGCCCGCTGCAGGACGTGACCGTCGCCAACTGCGGCCAGCTCGTGCGGCTCAAACACGGTATTTACCGCGTTACACCCGACGCACTATTGTCGTACCCACTAACACAAGGCGCGGCGCTGGTGCGGCAGCTGGAGGCGCTGCCGGTGGACCGCAACGCGCGCCCGCTGCAGGACGTGACCGTCGCCAACTGCGGCCAGCTCGTGCGGCTCAAACACGGTATTTACCGCGTTACACCCGACGCACTATTGTCGTACCCACTAACACAAGGCGCGGCGCTGGTGCGGCAGCTGGAGGCGCTGCCGGTGGACCGCAACGCGCGCCCGCTGCAGGACGTGACCGTCGCCAACTGCGGCCAGCTCGTGCGGCTCAAACACGGTATTTACCGCGTTACACCCGACGCACTATTGTCGTACCCACTAACACAAGGCGCGGCGCTGGTGCGGCAGCTGGAGGCGCTGCCGGTGGACCGCAACGCGCGCCCGCTGCAGGACGTGACCGTCGCCAACTGCGGCCAGCTCGTGCGGCTCAAACACGGTATTTACCGCGTTACACCCGACGCACTATTGTCGTACCCACTAACACAAGGCGCGGCGCTGGTGCGGCAGCTGGAGGCGCTGCCGGTGGACCGCAACGCGCGCCCGCTGCAGGACGTGACCGTCGCCAACTGCGGCCAGCTCGTGCGGCTCAAACACGGTATTTACCGCGTTACACCCGACGCACTATTGTCGTACCCACTAACACAAGGCGCGGCGCTGGTGCGGCAGCTGGAGGCGCTGCCGGTGGACCGCAACGCGCGCCCGCTGCAGGACGTGACCGTCGCCAACTGCGGCCAGCTCGTGCGGCTCAAACACGGTATTTACCGCGTTACACCCGACGCACTATTGTCGTACCCACTAACACAAGGCGCGGCGCTGGTGCGGCAGCTGGAGGCGCTGCCGGTGGACCGCAACGCGCGCCCGCTGCAGGACGTGACCGTCGCCAACTGCGGCCAGCTCGTGCGGCTCAAACACGGTATTTACCGCGTTACACCCGACGCACTATTGTCGTACCCACTAACACAAGGCGCGGCGCTGGTGCGGCAGCTGGAGGCGCTGCCGGTGGACCGCAACGCGCGCCCGCTGCAGGACGTGACCGTCGCCAACTGCGGCCAGCTCGTGCGGCTCAAACACGGTATTTACCGCGTTACACCCGACGCACTATTGTCGTACCCACTAACACAAGGCGCGGCGCTGGTGCGGCAGCTGGAGGCGCTGCCGGTGGACCGCAACGCGCGCCCGCTGCAGGACGTGACCGTCGCCAACTGCGGCCAGCTCGTGCGGCTCAAACACGGTATTTACCGCGTTACACCCGACGCACTATTGTCGTACCCACTAACACAAGCTTTCCACTTATTTGCAGGGACATGAGAAGTTAAGTTCACCTTGGCTATTATTAAAAAAATACTTACTGTGGTATCGTAATGGTACAGTTACCCTAACACTTCTTAGGTTTGTCACTGGGGTCATCTTCATCATAGTCTCCATAGTTGAATCAACGCAATGAATGAGAAGGGTTTAAGGCCATTGTCCACCATGCTGGCCAAGTGTGGATTGGTAGATTTCACACACTATTGAGAACATTATGGAGAACTCTTTTCCCCTCCAAATCAATCTTAAAGCTTATGTTAGGAGTGTGTTCGACGAATGTTTAGTTCCATAATATTAATTACATTATTATTTGACCACTTAAGTTTTAATAGTATTGGAACATCAATTACATCTTTCAAATAAATCATGTGATAATTATCATTGGACGCTAATGAAAGCAAATATTCTTCCTGAAAAATAAATAAAGCTCTGTTTACCCAAATACGAAGTTATTAAGTTTATTGACACGAAAATCGATCTATTTTTTAATATATTTTACCAGGTAAAAAACGCAAGCCGGATAAGGAAAAAGAAAAAGAGAGTGGAGAAGAGTCAGACCACTCTCATAAGAAAGAGAAAAAGAAGAAAAAGGATAAGAAAAAGAAGCGGTAAATTTTTTATTTTTATTTATTTGTCAAAAAAGCCATCTTTCCAATTTCATTCCAATATGATCAGGATGACTTTCATACAGATTTTTACAGATATATATTTGGATTAATAGTAACAATTAATCAGTTTTACACACAAATGGATAATCTACACTTATTTAACTTACGCTGTGTCACCATAGCCAAATTTAATACCTTTAAACAAGCAATTCTTGTATATATATAATCTGAATCTCGGAAACGGCTCCAAAGATTTTCATGAAATTTAGTATGCAGGGGTTTCGGGGGCGATAAATCGATCTAGCTAGGTTTCATTCTTAGAAAACGTCGTTTTATCCATGTTTTCAGGCAATGAAAAACCCCTACAATAACATTAGAATACGAAGGTAAATTTCGCCATTATCTTTAATGTTCCAATAGCTCAGTTAGGAAATCGGGCGATACCGAAACCAGAAGACCCCGGTTCGAGTCCAGACGATTATTTTTTCCCCTATGAATTTTATAAATCTATATATATATAAAAGAAAGTGGTGTTAGTTACACTATTTATAACTCAAGAACGGATGAACCGATTTGGCTGAAAATTGGTGGAGAGGTAGCTTAGAACCAGGAGACGGACATAGGATACTTTTTATCCCGTTCGACCGCGTTTCCATCATGTCACTATAAAACGTGGTATAAGAAAAACGCATCTGACATGGAATAACAAAACGCAAATGGCAGTGGAATAACACAACGTAAATGACAGCTAGACGTAATTTTGTCTTTGGTTAAGTATGGTAAAAAATTTGTCAATTATAAAAAGTGTTATAATAAAGCATTACTGATATTATAAATGCGAAAGTGTGTTTGTTTGTTGGTTTGTCCTTCAATCACGTCGCAACAGAACAGCGGATTGATGCGATTTTTTGCATGGGTATAGTAATGGATGTAGTAGTGGTTCCTCAGACCGGGAGAGCTACGAGTACTTTTTATCTCGGATAATGAAAGAGTTCCCGCGGGATTTTTAAAAACTAAATCCATGCGGACGAAGTCGCGGGCATCAGCTAGTTAATTATATATATTTTTTTTTCTAAATAAATAATTTCCAAAAAACACGATTTACCAAAAAAAACGAGCAAAGCTTTAGCACCCAGGTACTAATGTTAAATATGTATTGAAAAATTCAAAAATATTTATTCATGTAGGCCCAATTTGTGGCTCTTAAATAACAAGTCAAGATTCTATCACCCGTTCGGAAAGCATATTTATTCTGCAGAGAAGACTCAGTAAGAAAACCTGTTTCAATGTCAATTTTATTCATTGGTTAAAGTTTACTTTTATTTTATTTTTATTATTCTGTACATATTAAATTTAATAAATATAATAATAGAATTAGTGGACAAAGGAAAAGCTTATCTTTAAGTTGAGATTTCTTCCAGCTTCCCTTGAAAGTGAGTAAGGTGAAATTATAAAATGGTATAGGTCTGAAATGTACATCCCTACAATATACTAAAAAATAACATATATACATACTATACCTAAATAAATAATATAGCTACAAATACACACAAATAATATATAAATAATACATACATAAATACATATAACAATATACCTTATATAATACATAAAGAGAGATACACTAGCGGCACGCTATGATGGCCGGTTTGACGTTTGTCCGCTCATGAAGTTCCGTATTAATTGATAACGACTTTGAAGGAAATAATTGTATTACTTTATTGACGATAGTGATGTGCAGAGATTCATAAATTTTATCGAATGTAGTTTTAGGTTTAGGACTCAAAATTTATTTATTAAATTGATTTCTAAAATGTATACAAGTGTAGAAAAATCAGTTTGCACCATTTAAGGGGTGAATGTACTTGTGAATATGAACAATTTTCAAAATGCAATGCTAAAATTATTAGAAGAAGCTTGTGAACATGTGACTAAAGGAGACTGGGAAAAGGTTGTGAATAGAACTGTTAAATTAATAAGGGAAGATTATGAAAGAGATGTGAAAATAGATAATATTATAGAAAACGAACATATAATTATTAATGTAGGTGATGATAGCAGTGACGACAGTGAAAATAGTAGTATGGACGAATCTGATTAATTATGGCCTTTTGTGGCACCTTTTTTGGTATCTTTTGTATTCATATGTTTCTTGTGTGCATATAAAGTATGTATATTCATTTTCATTCAAATATTCAGTTCGTTCAAATAAATTAAATAAACATATACATTTTTGTTTTATTAAACCTATTTAATCAGGTACAAAAACAAAACTTAATTGTTTTTTGTTCGAGAATAAATTGACATTCCACATCACTATTGTAATGTGTCAAACCGGCCATCATAGCGTGCCGCTAGTTTAGTGCTCCTTTACTCTAAATTTAAATGTTTACTTTGTGATTGAGTTTAACATTTTTGACTATAAAATAATTTTCTATACGATTACTTGGCAGTCATCATTCTGAGCGCTCAGCTGATGAGGAAGTTCCGGAAGCGCCTTCTCACCCCCTCGTCAGCACATCAAAGATTGATCCCCGGGAAATACCCGAAGTGCCCACCAACAGGTTCCTGATGCGAGGCGGCCGTGACCAGGACAAAGATAGGAACGACCCTAGGAAGGACAGAGAAAGGTATATACTGCTTATTTGTGTCTAAGTGATGTCTTAAAATGAGTATTTGAATATTAGTTTTCAATTCGATGCCTTAACATGGGTAGCTTAAGTATGTCACACACTCTTTTAAACATTTCTCTGGTGGTGTCGTGTGATGCGGGTTGTTACGTTCCCTCAAATATGGTTGAGCGAAGCAATGGCTGGGTCATGTGTCATGCTCGTGAACGGGTACCGCAGGCGGGAATGGAGCTACTTTATGTCTGCCCATCTTAAGATATAAGTTAGTCTGTTCTGTATGCATTTTTGGAACTTCCCTCATTGTGGAAACACTGCATATATAGCATAATATTTACTGTATTGTAAATTTGTTTTGAAAAGAGCAACCGCCGAGTTTCTTGCTGGTTCTTCTCGGCAGGAAGGGCATTCTGAACCAGTGGTAGAGCCAGACGATTCAAAAGCACTCGTAAAAAGTTTATTTGAATAAAAAATAATTCTATTCTATTCTATTCTATTTAAAATGACTGCTCGGCTCCAGTCAATTAAAGATGCTCCATCTTTAATTCAACCAAAATCTTTATTTTTTGATTAAGGCTTGTAAGATGTAAGGTCTTAAAAAATCAGTTAAGGTATTGTAAACATTAATATATGTATAATCCTCAGAGTAACTATTAGTAGGTATAGAGTGCTAATATCGCTCTGTTCGCCCAATACGCAGTGTGGACAGGTGAACTATAGTTACCTATATTGATAGATACGTGTCGAATAGGGATGGGTAATAATGCGCCGCAAGCGCAATAGGGTATTTGACTATAATAAAAATATCGTTTCAACTGGTGTCATCCTAAGATTATTATCTAAAAACATTATTCCATGCGACAAAACTAAATAATAAAGCTTTATTTAATTAGAAAACATTAAATAAAATTGCTATAATTCTGGCCATGGTCACGTGATCGAAAACGTTCCGTGATCTCGAATGACGTCACAGTCCACACCACCTATGGAATTCTCATTTTGTCAATACATTTCGACGTGTTTGTGCGGCGTAATAGGCTAATTTCGTCTGTTTTTCATCGTAACTATTTTATTAAATACCAAATAGTATGCGACACGCGGCCTAAACACATATTATAAAATTGTCATTGTTTGAAATGTGAACTGTTACGTCATGAGAGCAAATGGAACGTTTCGGCGGCAATTTATTTTTTTGAATTTATTTCTCGATTTTTATGAAAAATAATGAAAATTATGCCGAAATATATGTTTCGTTAGCTTCAGCATAGCATTATTAACAATTTAAGATGATTTTCTAAAAGTAGTCAAATAGCCTATTGTCGATGAATACAGCTGAATGGCACAATACTTACCTTACTTATGTAATGATCTGTTTTTTTTAGTAAATCAATATTGTTTTTAGGGTTCCGTACCCAAAGGGTACCAACGGGACCCTATTACTAAGCCTACGCTGTCCGTCCGTCCGTCTGTCAGCGGGCTGTATCTCGTAAACCGTAATAGATAGACAGATGAAATTTTCACATATTATGTATTTCTATTGCCGCTATAACAACAAATAATAAAAATTAAATTAAATTAAAAAAAAAAAATTAAAATATTTCCATGGGTACATGGAAATATTTTAATTTAATTTTTTTTAACGGAACGCTAAAAGAGCGAGGCCCGACTCGCACTTGGCCGATTTTTTAATTTGAAAGTATGAATGTGCTTAGATTTGTATATTATATAAAGAAAGTTAAAAATAAAACGAGCTATTTTATCTTCATATTTATTTTTGAGTTATTATTGACCCATAACCGCCGACTTATCATATTAAGCGACATTTTTACCTAAATTGAGCTTTAATACAAAATTACTTTTTAATTAATTATTAAATACAAAATTCGCTAGTTTATCGTCACTGTAATGTTAGACACACGGTTTATCGCGTCGCGACGCGTCGCCAGTCACCTTACCAGTGCGGCCGCGGCCTAAGCGTTCCGACTTGATAATATGAAAAAATAATTAGGAGTATGGGCTTAATTAAAAACTGCCTTAGCTTCTCTTCCAAGTTAGACTGCATAGTCGATCGCAATCAAGGATTTACTTGTATTGTAACTTGATAACAAATAAAAATAAAGTGCAAGAGTGCTGCGGTGTATAACTTTATTGCTCGCAGTACCAACGATAAATAATCAACCGGCAGTCGGCATCGAACGCGTCACATCACTATCCGAGTTTGTTATCGAAGCGGGGTTGCGGGGCGGTGCGGGCGGTGCGTGTCGCCTCCCGTCCCACGTCTCTTTCAACCCCGCGAAGCGTAATTTCTATTTTACTTAAAATTATAAAAACTTGACCAACCGGTGAAATGTGATGCTGGAATTTTGTTTAGTTGTTTTTCTTGTATCATTCTTACAAGTTTTTACGGCACATTTAACCATTTTTTAAATTTAATTCTGCTAAAAGCTCGCTACAGTCATTTACACCGCTAGTACTCGTATGACTACAAGCGCTTGCGAACGGACCGATCCAATGTTCTCACCGGTGTCTACAGTTCCCAGTTAGAAACGAGCGCTCTATACCTACTAATACTTACTCTGAGGTATAATCATTAATTAGTAGGTAAAATGTATACTAATGATTAATGGTATCCTTACAGTGGCTTCACAGTATATTTATAATAATAATATTAAGTATAATCTTTGTGAGACAAAATATTCATCTTTATAAACAACTAGTAGGGCGCGTGGGTGCGCGGCCCGCAAGCGGACCGCGGTTTTTCTACTCGGCAAGTAGACTTTTAGGTCTTGATCATTTTCTATCAAAAAACCACTCTTCCATCTTTTATACTCTCCGAGATAGACACCGTTGAAGTTTGTATGGCCGCCATCTTGAATCCGCCATTTTGGATTTTTTTTCAGCTCACTGCCAATTGGATGAGGTTTCGAGTGACTTTTGTTCGAGCACCCCCACCTATCTTCATTACCATGGCCGTGCTCCTCACCCACCTTCCAAACCCTCGATCATCATATTATGTCATCATTTGTCATAATGAAAATTCTTCAATAAAAACAAATCTTGAAAAGGAACCGTATCAAAGTCTTGCATGATTCCCGGCTTCTAGTCTCTTCAATATTCGCCATATATTTTGTATGAAGAAAAAAAAATTCCGCCGTCTTGGATTTTTTTCTATTCATCAAATAGACCTTTGGGTCCTGATCATCTTTTGCCACGAAACCACTCTTCCATCTTTTATACTCTCCAAGATATACACCGATGAAGTTTGTATGGCCGCCATCTTGAATCCGCCATTTTGGATTTTTTTTTCAGCTCACTGCGAATTGGATGAGGTTTCGAGTGACATTTGTTCGAGCACCCCCCAACTATCTTCGATACCCTGGCCGTGCTCTTCACCCGTCTCCGAAATCCTCAATCATCAGCTCTCTCCATATTTTTCCTCCGAATGAATTTTTGTCCTCTATACGAAACCATCGGTGAAAAAAAAAATTTTCATACAAAATTTTACAGGAGAGGTGATCAATGAGTGAGTGAATCAGTGAATCAGTCAGTGAATCAGCCCCAGCAGCTATATATATATACTAGCGTTTGCTCGGTGCGCGAGCTGCTAAAGCAGCTCGCGGGAAGTGTTATTGCTCCAAGTAGGGCGCGTGGGTGCGCGGCCCGCTAAAGCGGACCGCGATTGTTCGGCTTTATTTATTTCGCTCGGTGCGCGAGCTGCTAAAGCAGCTCGCGGGAAGTGTTATTACTACAAGTAGGGCGCGTGGGTGCGCGGCCCGCTAAAGCGGACCGCGATTTTTTTACTCATCAAGTAGCCCTTCGGATTCTGGTCATCTTTTGCCAAAAAATTTGTTCGAGCACACCCCACCTATCTGCAATAACCTGGCCGTGCTCCTCATTCACAAAAGAAAAAGAAAAAAAAATGAAAAAAAAGAAAAAAAGCAAATGTAAAATGAAAAAAAAGAAAAAGAAAAAAAGCCCTATGAACCTATCAAGATCAATGTCTTGCATAGTTCCCAACTTCTAGTCCCTTCAATATTCCCCATACATTTTGTATGGGGGAAAAAAAAATCCGCCATCTTGAATTTTTTTCCTACTCACCAGGTAGACCTCCGGGTTGTGATCATCTTTTGTCGAGAAACCGCTCCTCCATCTTTTATAGTCTCCGAGAGAGAGACGGACAAAATTTGCCGCCATTTTTTTTCCGCCATTTTGGAATTTTTTTTCAACTCACTGGCAACTGCTCGAGGTTTCGAATGACATTTGGTCGAGCACCCTCCACCTATCTTCTATACCCTGGCCGTGCCCCTCGCCCGTCTCCGAACTCCTAACTCATCAGCTCTCTCCACCTTCCTCCGAGTCACATTCTTTGAGCTCTATACAACACCATGGGTGAAAAAAATTTTTTTCATACAAAATTTTACAGGACAGGGGTCGGAAATTTGAGACGTCACAGCTCGGCCGCCATCTTGTTTTTTTAATTTTTTTCACTTTTTCTGTTAATCGTTTACTAGTTTCTACAATAATCCAAAATTTCAAAGAAATCGGTTGGAAAACAAAAGAGTTGCAAGATTCACGTCGGCCGCCATCTTGTTTTTCCGAAATGTCATAATTTTTCCCCACTCGAATCCCCCACCCGGACATATCTCCCCTACATCATTGTATCGTTTTCCGTCTCTTTCTAGGAGAACAATCGTGTCAATGAGTCAGTGAGTGAGTCAGTGGTAATCGAGCTATATATATTATAACTAGTAGGGCGCGTGGGTGCGCGGCCCGCAAGCGGACCGCGTATTTTCTACTCGTCAAGTAGACTTTTAGGTCCTGATCATTTTCTATCAAAAATCCACTCTGTCATCTTTTAAACTCCCTGAGATAGACATCTATGAAATTCTTATAGCTGCCATCTTGAATACGCCATTTTGAATTTTTTTTCAGCTCACTGCCAATTGTATGAGGTTTCGAGTATTTTTTGTTTGAGCAGCCCCCACCTATCTTAAAAACCCTGGCCATGCTCCTCACCGATCTTCCAAATCCTCGATCAGCATTACTGTCCATATCTTTTCTCCGAATCATTTGTCAGGATGAGAATTCTTAAATAAAAACAAAATTTTAAAAAGGAAACTTCATCTTGCATAGTTTGTATGGAAAAATAAATTCCGCCATCTTGAATTTTTTTTCTATTCAGCAAAACGTAGACCTTCGGGTTCTGATCATCTTTTTCCAAGAAACCACTCTTCCATCTTGTATACTCTCAGAGATAGACACCGTTAAAGTTTGTATGGCCGCCATCTTGAATCCGCCATTTTGGATTTTTTTTCAGCTAACTGCCAATTGGATGAGGTTTCGAGTGACTTTTGTTCGAGCACCCCCACCTATCTTCATTACCATGGCCGTGCTCCTCACCCACCTTCCAAACCCTCGATCATCATATGTCATCATTTGTCATAATGAAAATTCTTCAATAAAAACAAATCTTGAAAAGGAACCGTATCAAAGTCTTGCATGATTCCCGGCTTCTAGTCTCTTCAATATTCGCCATATATTTTGTATGAAGAAAAAAAAATTCCACCATCTTGGATTTTTTTTCTATTCATCAAATAGACCTTTGGGTCCTGATCATCTTTTGCCAAGAAACCACTCTTCCATCTTTTATACTCCCCGAGATAGACACCGACGAAATTTGTATGGCGGCCATCTTTTTTCCGCCATTTTGAATTTATTTTCAGCTCACTGCGAATTGGATGAGGTTTCGAGTGACATTTGTTCGAGCACCCCCCACCTATCTTCGATACCCTGGCCGTGCTCTTCACCCGTCTCCGAAATCCTCAATCATCAGCTCTCTCCATATTTTTCCTCCGAATGAATTTTTTTCCTTTATACGAAACCATCGGTGAAAAAAAAATTTTTCATACAAAATTTTACAGGAGAGGTGATCAATCAGTCAGTGAATCAGTCAATCAGCCCCAGCAGCTATATATATATTATTAACTAGCGTTTGCTCGTTGCGCGAGCTGCTAAAGCAGCTCGCGGGAAGTGTTTTACTAAAAGTAAGGCGCGTGGGTGCGCGGCCCGCTAAAGCGGACCGCGATTGTTCGGCTTTATTTATTTCGCTCGGTGCGCGAGCTGCTAAAGCAGCTCGCGGGAAGTGTTATTGCTACAAGTAGGGCGCGTGGGTGCGCGGCCCGCTAAAGCGGACCGCGATTGTTCGGCTTTATTTATTTCGCTCGGTGCGCGAGCTGCTAAAGCAGCTCGCGGGAAGTGTTATTACTACAAGTAGGGCGCGTGGGTGCGCGGCCCGCTAAAGCGGACCGCGATTTTTTTACTCATCAAGTAGACCTTCGGATTCTGGTCATCTTTTGCCAAAAAATTTGTTCGAGCACACCCCACCTATCTGCAATAACCTGGCCGTGCTCCTCATTCACAAAAGAAAAAGAAAAAAAATGAAAAAAAATGAAAAAAAAATGAAAAAAAAACAAAAAAAAAACAAATGTAAAATGAAAAAAAAGAAAAAGAAAAAAAGCCCTATGAACCTATCAAAATCAATGTCTTGCATAGTTCCCAACTTCTAGTCCCTTCAATATTCCCCATACATTTAGTATGGAAAAAAAAAATCCGCCATCTTGAATTTTTTTCCTACTCACCAGGTAGACCTCCGTGTTTTGATCATCTTTTGTCGAGAAACCGCTCCTCCATCTTTTATAGTCTCCGAGAGAGAGACGGACAAAATTTGCCGCCATTTTTTTTCCGCCATTTTGGAATTTTTTTTCAACTCACTGGCAAGTGCTCGAGGTTTCGAATGACATTTGGTCGAGCACCCTCCACCTATCTTCTATACCCTGGCCGTGCCCCTCGCCCGTCTCCGAACTCCTCACTCATCAGCTCTCTCCACCTTTCTCCGAGTCACATTCTTTGAGCTCTATACGACACCATGGGTGAAAAAAATTTTTTTCATACAAAATTTTACAGGAGAGGGGTCGGAAATTTGAGACGTCACAGCTCGGCCGCCATCTTGTTTTTTTAATTTTTTTCACTTTTTCTGTTAATCGTTTACTAATTTCTACAATAATCCAAAATTTCAAAGAAATCGGTCGGAAAACAAAAGAGTTGCAAGATTCACGTCGGCCGCCATCTTGTTTTTCCGAAATGTCATAATTTTCCCCAACTCGAATCCCCCCCCCAAACACATCTCCCGAACATCATTATATCGATTTCCGTCTCCTTCTAGGAGAACAACCCTGTCAATCAGTGAGTGAGTGAGTGAGTGTGTCAGTGGTAATCGAGCTATATATATTATAATATATATAGTAAAGAGGTGATGCACACAATTGACTTACTAGAAACTGTCATAAACTAGAAACACTGTCATGTCGTTAGCGCAGAGTGCAGAAATCCTTTGTGGGGCTGAGTGTACGCTTACATAATTCCAAAGGAAATAATAGATTTGCCATTACACAAATTTAAACAATGTGTAAAAATACATTTGTTAAGTTGAGGTTATTACAAAGTTAGTGAATTTCTGAATGACAAAGTTGCATGGAAACAGTTTAACTTACTAAATTGTATTTTTTATGATATTGTTGTATTACATATTTTGTTTTGAAAAAAGCAACTGCTGAGTTTCTTGCCGGCTCTTCTCAGCAGAATCAGCTTTCTAAACCGGTGGTAGATTCATGACTTGTCATAAGTGCTAAAAAAACATGAAATAAATGATTTTGTTATTATTATATTATTAAAACTGCTGTGTTTAAGGCTGGGAATTAGAACAAGTGCCTTTCTATTTCATATTTTTACAAGAAAAATGAAGATTTAATTCTTTTTTATTTAATTCTTGTATGTATCCTGTTATTTCCTTTCTTATTTTACAGCTTAACTTTTTCTTAATTGATCAAAAAATGGTTTAATTTTCAGCTTTAGTAAATTTTTAATGTAAGTTATATCTTGATAATTTATTCTCTAAGTTTGTTGAGAAGGATTTAATGTTGTATCAATATCACTTTTGTGTGATAGATAAAAGTTAATATATCAGTGCAATATTTTTATAGTATAATATAATATTTTTTATTTCATTTTATAATGCCACGCATCGCAAAGCTGAATTGATGCGTACACGAGTCCATACAAAATGAAACTTTTATATAGAAAAATGCGAATCGAAAGCTTTAGGCCTATTATTTTTTTTATATTATATTATCTTATCTAAATCGAACCAAGTAGTTCCTGAGATTAGCGCGTTCAAGCAAACAAACTCTTCAGCATTATACATTAATTAGTATAGATATTTTAATTCTTCTATCATATACTCAAAACATATATTTTTATTGTTTGAAGGATGCGGTACCGCGAACGCGAGCGTCACTCTTACACGCGAAGCGGAAGAATCATAAAAGGCCGCGGAGTGTTTGTAAGTATTCCATCGTCATACTGTCATACTAAATTCATACTACTATACATGCTAGCAGTGATAGCCTAGTGGTTTGGACTGTGGTCTCCTGTTCGGGGGGTCGCAGGTTCGATCCCGGGTACGCACTTCTGACTTTTCGGAGTCAAGTGCGTTTAAGCAATTAAATATCACTTGCTTCCACGGTGAAGGAAAACATCGTGAGGAAACCTGCACACCTGAGAGTTCTTCATAATGTTCTTGAAGGTGTGTGAAGTCCGCCAATTTGCATTGGGCCAGCGTGGTGGACTATGGCCTATAACCCTTCTCTGAGAGGAGACCTGCGCTCAGTAGTGAGCCGTTGATGGGTTGCTAATTATGAAAAAATGATGATACATGCTAAAAAGCGGCGATAGCCTAGCGGTTACCACTTCGGCCTCCACGTCGGTGGGTCGGCGGTTCAGCCCCAGACACGCCTTTTCGGATGCTCGTTTAAGGTGGTAAAAGCATGCGACAGGCGATTTTCGGTGAACTCTGTGATGTTTACAATTTGAAAACTATAATTCCAATTTGAATAATTTCAATGCAATAAGTAATTTGGGTATCTTAACTAAATTCGCTTAGAGATAGAAACACGATTGGAAAAAAAATCTCGATAGAAAGTTTTCCCAAACTTTGATCCAATAATCTCCTTTTTTAGGTTTAAATCTTGTTTAAACAAAAACGGTAGGTTTTTTCCTGCTATTTTTTTTATTTGTGTTGATATAAATAATTACTAAAAGCGGTGAGAAAAATTCTTTGATTATTGGCATCCATAATTTTTTAAATCAATTTTAAAGATTTTTTTTCAATTCCCGACCCCTGAATCCATAATTTCCATCTCTTTCCTAGCACTGCAAAATATATAGCTCTATCCCACTCGTACGATCCAAACAATTTAGGATCGTTATAGCCCCTTAAGCAGTTAAATATCACTAGCTTTAATGGTGAAGGGAAATCTCGTGAGGAGACCTGCACGCCTGATCATCATTCATCATTAGCAACCCATCAACGACTCACTACTGAGCTCAGGTCTCCTCTCAGAGAAGGGTTATAGGCCATAGTCCACCACGCTGGCCCAATGCGAATTGGCGGACTTCACACACCTTCAAGAACATTATGAAGAACTCTTAGGTGTGCAGGTTTCCTCACAATGTTTTCCTTCGCCGTTGAAGCAAGTGATATTTAATTGCTTAAACGCACTTGACTCCGAAAAGTCAGAAGTGCGTACCCGGGATCGAACCTGCGACCCCCCGAACAGGAGACCACAGTCCTAACCAGTAGGCTATCACTGCTTTTGCACTGCATGCCTGATAGTTCTCCCATAATATGTGTTATGTGTTTGCATTAGGCCAGAACGGGGGACTTAGCATACACCCTAGGTCTGCATAGACCCTTCTCTGAGAGACCAGCGCTCGGTAGTGAGCCGTTCGTTGATGGGTCGCTGATGATGATGACGTAATGAAGGCATGTGTTTTTTGCAGCGCTACCGCACGCCGTCGCGCTCCCGCTCCCGCTCGCGCTCGGCCACGCCGCCGCACTGGCGCCAGGCGCAACGGCGGATCGTCAAGTTGGCGCACTTGGAGGTAAACCATTGACCTCTTTAACTAACACTGGACTGGCTGGATATACAGGGTTAATAGGGTATTTGACTATATTAAAAATATCGTTTAATTTGGTGTCATCCTAAAAGATTATTATCTAAAAACATTATTCCATACGACAAAACTAAAAAATAAAGTTTTATTTAATTAGAAAATCTATATATATAAAAGAAAGTGGTGTTAGTTACACTATTTATAACTCAAGAACGGATGAACCGATTTGGCTGAAAATTGGTGGAGAGGTAGCTTAGAACCAGGAGACGGACATAGGATACTTTTTATCCCGTTCGACCGCGTTTCCGTCAAGTCACTATAAAACGTGGTATAACAAAAACGCATCTGACATGGGATAACAAAACGCAAATGACAGTGGAATAACAAAACGTAAATGACAGCTAAACGTAATTTTTGTCTTTGTTGGTTTGTCCGTCAATCACGCTGCAAAAAACCTACGGATTGACGTGATTTTTTTGGATAGGTATAGTTGAGAACCTGTAGAGTGTAAAGCATCCCGGAAAATCAAAGAGTAACCTCCATAATTTCCATCTCTTATTATATTATATTTATATTTTAAAAACTGAATCCAAGCGGACGAAGTCGCGGGCATCAGCTAGTAATAAATAAAATTGCTATAATTCCGGCCATGGTCACGTGATCGAAAACGTTCCGTGATCTCGAATGACGTCACAGTCCACACCACCTATGGGCTGTGGAATTATCATTGTTTGAAATGTGAACTGTGACGTCATGAGAGCAAATGGAACGTTTCGGCGGCAATTTATTTTTTTGAATTTATTTCTCGATTTTTATGAAAAATACTGAAAATTATGCCGAAATATACGTTTTGTTAGCTTCAGCATAGCATTATTAACAATTTAAGATGATTTTCTAAAAGTAGTCAAATACCCTATTGCACTTGAAAGTGAGTTTAAGAAATTAGTCGGAGCTTCGCGTTTGATGTGAATTACTCACAATTTTTTTTTTACATAAAGAATATCAGCCAAGTTGAAGTTGACTAATAGTCTCCTTTCCCCTCCAAATAAGCGGAAAGCTTGTGTTAGGAGTGGGTACGACAATAGTGCAACGGGTGGGATTCGAACCTGCGACCTTTCAGTTTTCAGTCCGCATCTAACCGTTGGGCTATTGAGTCGATATTCGGACTAATTTCTTAAACTGGACACTTTCAAGTAAACATTCTCATATAAACCTGTGAAGATGATACTGCCATTGGCGCAATTAGAATGCCATAAGCCTACTTTGTCGTATTAGTTTACAAATTGCGAAAAACCAAATTAAATTTGAATTTCGCGGGCAGGCCCGTTTAGTTCGCCTTAACGTAACTTTTGCACTTTAAATAGATGGACCGAGAGCAGCCAGAGCAAGATGTGTCAAAGGGCAAAAATATTGAAAAACAACACAGCAGTGAGTATATATAACGTTCAGCAGAGCTAGCATGCGACGCTCGAGAAAATTTTCTCGACGCCTTTTCTCGTATTATCTCTATATCTCTATCGACACTAACATGGTTGCACACATGATTCGTCTCGTTACGTCAAAAGTAGAGATAAAATTATTTTCTCTATTTTTCTCTACGAACGCTAACATGGCGCCGCATTGGCGACGTAAGTTTCTCGAATTTTGAAGTTTAAAAACGAGATATTTCTCGTCGTACTATCTTGTGAACGAGATAGATTTCCATATTATATTTTCTACTTGTTTTCAATATATTTTAATTATAAAAACTTAACGATGGCGGTAAATTATATTATAATTAAATATTAACGGTGTATCAAGAACGAGAGGCGCGTAAAATCCAACGCAGGCGGATAAAGGATAGATTTATGTGACCCATTCGATGTAGGCGATGGAGAGTTCCAATCGCTCTGGCGGATCTCCAAGCCGATGGCTTTATAATATGTTGTGGAGGATTTGAACCCTCAAACCAGTGACGGCCTGCCCGCCCATCTTAAGGTAAGTGGAAATGCTTAGTGCTTGGAGTTGTAAGTAGGTACCTACTTGAAAAATACTAATTAAACAATACAGGTATTGATACTGAAGAATTATCTAATTGTAGGTTTTGTGCTCCATTCAATTTCTTGCCAATGGAGGGTACCAAAGGCAAATTGGGCAAGATCACACCATCTGCCAGGCCCAAACTACTGTCAGCAGTTTTCTTGCTCAGTTTTTGACATCCATTTATAGAAGGTAAGTCCTACCTAATCATTTACTTTTAAATATAAAAAAATTATACCTCTAGTGTTCATCTACATGAAATATACCTACTTACCTACTTAAGTATCAATTTCAGACTCTTGGCTGAGTGGGTACATTTTCCGCACTGAATCAGCCCGGAGCAGTGTGGCTTTAGGATTTGAAGCCAAATTCAATGTGCCAGGAATATTGGGACTCCTCGATTGTACCCGCGTTAAGTTATTTCCTCAATCCGGCCCACAAGGAACCCAATTTAAAAATAGAAGAAAGGATGCACACACAATTAATTGTACAACTGGTATGCGTCTTTTATATTTCTTTCATTAGGTACATGTTTCTTGCAGAGAACTACCAGAGTAATAACTAAATTCATCACCAAACCCACCTACCACCAAAACTATACAAATATCTCCTCTTTATTATTTGTTGTCATAGCTATTATTTTAACTGCCTAGCTATTAGGGTTCACAAGCAAAGTTCACAAGATACAGTGCATCCCACATGACCCAGTGCCATATAGAAACAAAAACTATTTTTTTTTGGTGATATATTTATGCAACTTCACAACTTTCACACAGACACCAAACAGACAGATGGAAAAGAAAGTGATCCAAGGTTTCCGTTTTTTTCTTTTGAGGTACAGAACCCACATCATCATCATTATCAACCTTTATATGTCCACTGCTGGACATAGGTCTCCTGCATGGACCTCCACAGGCTTGTCTTGCGCCGCCTGAATCCAGCGGCTCCCTGCGACTTGTTTGATGTTGTCGGTCCACCTAGTGGGGGGTCTGCCAACACTGCGCTTATCGGTGCGGCGTCGCCACTCCAGCACCTTGGGACCCCAACGACCATCAGCTCTTCGAACTATGTGCCCCGCCCATTTCCACTTCAGTTTCGCGACTCGCTGAGCTATGTCGGTGACTTTGGTTCTCCTGCGGATCTCTTCATTTCTGATTTGATCTCGCAGGGATACCCCAAGCATAGCTCTCTCCATCGCTCGCTGAGTGACCCTGAGCCTTCTTGTGAGGCCCACAGAACCCAAAAAATTGTTAATTCTTTTTCACATGTTTGCTATTTTCGCCTACCTATAGCTTGTCGTGTTAAAAATTACCACAGGAACCTAACTTTTACTTTAGTTTAGAATAGAGTGCTGCAGGCTTTCGAAATTTCAATTTTGTGTCTTTGTCTATTATAAAGGGAACTGTTTACAGTTTTTAATTCGCAATTAATTTTTAAATTATTGTTACAGATCTGTGATTCTAACTGCAGGATACTGAGTGTCAATGCGCGCTATCCTGGCAGGGTGCTTGATGCCTTTATATGACAACATTCATCCATACGAGGAAAAATGAAAAGGCTGCATGACATGAGAATTACTTCCTCTTGGGTATGACAATAATACAATACACACATAATTATTTAAAGTAAAAATTCAGACATTGTAAAATAAACTAGATAGTGATAAAAAAATATTTTAATTATAAAAAAAACATGAATAAGAAGCTGGAGGCTTAACTTGCACTAGGCTATTGTTACATGAAAATATAAGAACTAACAGAAACCTTTTAGCCTTATCATAATCACAGCCTGTTAGTAAGTAAAATGTCTGATTCTTTTCTAATAATTGAAAAATCTGACTGTTTACTTACATACATAATATAATCTGTTGTAAGCTTGAACTTGACCAGTCTAAATAATAAAAAAATCTTAGGCATACAGAATACTTTTATCATAAACATAATCTTTATCTGTCCTTCTGCATATAAAATATATTACAATATATAATATATGTTGTGGTTTTGGTTTCTGTTTGTGGTCACATATTTCTGTAGCTGTTTCTCAAGGAGACTATATTTTTCTCTCACGTTATTTGCACCACTCTTTATAACGTTCTCCACATCTTCTAGGTAATTTGTGTTAAAGCTGCTGTAGTCAGCTTTGAGCTGTTCTGTCACAGAATTTTTAATATGCGTCCGGGAAGTTTTATTTGGGTGTTTTTTGAGAGAGCTTCTTACCATTCGATGATTTGTGTTAAAATTGAGCTTAGATATAACTGCGGTATCTGTAAATGCCTTTGGGTAGCTGCTTATTACGTAGTCAATCTCGTTTTTGTATGATCCATCCGGAGAGATCCAAGTCCACTTATTTTTTATCTTTTTCTTAAAAATTGAGTTAATCACAGTTAAGTTGTGTTCCATTAAAAAGTTGATTAGCTTCTCTCCGTTTTGACTTCTCTTTCCTTGTCCATACTTTCCAAGAACATGTTCCTCGCTGTTTTGCCTTCCACCCACCTGAGCGTTGAAATCTCCCATTAAGATTATGTGTTTGTCAGAGTTGGTTTTTACTGCTAGTGAAATTTCCTCGTAAAAGGCTTCTATTGCTGATTTTTCCGCTTTTTCTGTAGGTGCGTATGCTTGCATTATTGCCCATTGCTTCTTGTATCCTGGGAATTTGATGATCAGCAATGCCAGCCTTTCGGAGATACCATTTAGTTCTTGTATATATTGTTTTAGAGATTTCTTGATTATGAAGCCCACTCCTCTTTGGCCTGGCGTTTCTCCCTTTTGAAATAGGATGTAATCTTTATGCTCCTCAATTTTTTCGCCTAGTCTCCTCATTTCGCTTATACCTAATATGTCTAATCTTATGTCTTCTAGTGCTTTTTCCAGCTCCATCAAACTTTCGTGTGTCCTGAGGGTTCTCACATTTAGGGTTGCTACATTGAATACTTCGCATCTTTTGGTTTGTCGGGCTGGTGACACTACAGGTCCACTTCGGATTGTATTCTGTTGTGTTTATGTCTTTAAGTTGTATAATGATATGCTGACGTTTCTATTTGTATTTGGAGGGTTTTGGTCTGCTTCTCCCACGGTGACCGGCCGGATTGGGATGCGATTTTTGTTTGTTTGTTTTGACATGTTTGTGCATTTTGACATATTTTGGTTCCGGGTGCCTATGCCCATCATTAGTTTTTTGGAGTTTCTGCAGGTGAAGCTGTTCTTCCCTTCATAACGTATTTGAGTATGCTAGGTTTTATCATTTCCTTTGCTGAGCTTCCCGCTTGTGATAATACTGGTTCACTTTCTAGGGTCACTTTTTTCTGCATTGGTGTGTTTGGGGAGGCTGACTCACCTCGCTTCCTTTTTTCTCTGTTTTTGTCTGAAGGTTTCTTCACTACCAGTTTATCATAGTTAATGTAGGCAATATTTCCTTTCTGTTTCTCTGCCATTACTTGTTCCTTCAGTTGCCTCCTTATTTCTAGTACCTCCTTAGGAAAGTCCTCGTTTACATAAATTCCTGGTGGGAGTTTCGACTTATTCTTAAGTATTGTATGTTTTTTCCAAATAGTTGTGACTGTAGCAACGACCGGGCGGTTTTTGTTCTCAGTCTTTTGGCCTATTCTATATATATTGCCTATCTCTTGGCTGTCCATAGGTGTTCCAGTTTCAATTATAATTTCTTTTAAGTAATCTACTAACTCGTTTTCTGTTTTGCCTGATTCGTCTATTCCGTAGAATACTAGATTGTTCTTCCTCTTATCTTTTTCAAGCAAGATAATTTTTTGTTCCATAGTTGCTACTTTAATTTTCAGGACTTCGTTCTCTTCTGTTAGGGATTTCAATTTTATATCTATCCCTTCCATAACGCTTTTCGTCACTGCTGTTGTTATTTCTAAAGTTTGTTGTTTCATCTTTTCCTCCATTTTCATTAGTAATAGTTCTATGTTTGCATCCATTTTTGAGGTAATTTTATTTCTTGTTGTGGCAACACTACTTTGGTAGCTTTTGGAATTTGTTATTGGCAACTCCACAAGTGACGGTGACGTTTGACAGTTTGATGACAGATGGTCTCTTGTCTATGATATGATCGTGATTCTCACTTTTTAGGTTGTGTTGTCAAATGAAATTTGATATTTTCTTGCCCAAACTTGTAACTTTGCACTGTTTTCACTTGCGGATATTGAATTATTTATGTTTCTGTGATACTTTTGTGACTCGGCACAGCTGTTCGATCACTATTTACCACTGGTTTAAATATTTAATTACGGAGCTTCGTGACGCACTTGTTTACAGTATGGCCACCGGAACCGGACATACTACCGGACAAATATCAACTTAGTGACAAAACTCTAGAACTAATCAATGAGAGAAAAGAACTAATATCCAACCAAATAGGGAAAGAAAACATAAAATTTATAACAGAAATAAGCAAGAAAATAAGAGAGAACATAAGGAAAGACCGAAAGATGAAAAGATTACAAACCTTAGAATTCCACATATCAAGAACAGGAGGCGTTAAAAAAGCATTAACTGAATTAAAAGTGACAGGGAAAGAATGGATACCAAGACTGAAAAAGAGATCGAAGACCACCTCGAAGCGAAAAACTATTAAGGATGCAGCAACAGATTTCTACCAACAGTTATACGCAGAACAAGAACCATTCAAAATTAGTAAATGTTGCAATACAGACGACGAAGAAACCATTCCTAGCATCTTACAGAAAGAAGTGGAGCAGGCCATTACAAGCCAAAAGATGGGCAAAGCACCAGGGCCAGATAAAATAACTAACGAATTAATAAGAGGAACAATGGAAGAGTTAGTACCAGTTCTGACTAAAATATTCAACGAGATCTTGACAAGTGGCTATATTCCAGAACAATGGACCAAATCCCATATAATATTATTATACAAAAAAGGCGATAAGGAAGACATTGGTAATTATAGGCCCATAAGCCTAATGTCAAATGTATACAAGGTTTTTGCAAAACTTATACTAAATAGAATCACCCCAATGCTAGACGAACAGCAACCGATTGAACAGGCGGGATTCAGAAAAGGTTTTTCAACTTTAGATCATATCCACACAGTCAAGCAGGTGCTGGAAAAATACAATGAATACAACAAAACCTCATATATAGCCTTTATAGATTATGCCAAGGCCTTCGATAGCATAAAACACGAGTACATATGGGAGACATTAAAACAACAAGGAGTACCGGCTGTATACATTAACATCATAACAAAAATCTACTCAAACAGTAAAGCCAGAATCCAATTAGAGTCTCTAGGTAGAGAATTCAACATAGAGAAAGGAGTGAGACAGGGGGACCCGCTCTCACCCAAACTATTTTCCGCAGTTCTTGAGAATATTTTCAGAAAATTAGACTGGGAAAATTTCGGTCTAAATATAAACGGGAAAAAATTGAACCACCTCAGGTTTGCGGACGACTTAGTCCTTTTCGAGGAAAATCCCAAAAATTTAGAAGTCATGATTCAAGGTCTAAACAATGAAAGTCTGAAAGTCGGATTAAAAATGAACGCCGAAAAAACTAAACTTATGACAAATGACCAAAAAACGAACATAAAAATTGGATATAAACATCTCGAATATGTCGAACAATACACATACCTGGGACAGATTATTTCTATCACGGAACAAAATATAAAAGAGATAAATCTGAGAATAGCTATAGGGTGGAAAAAGTACTGGGCCCTAAAAGAAATAATGAAGTCTAAAGACCTTGGAATGGCGATAAAAACAAAAACTTTTAACACATGCATACTGCCGTGTCTGACTTATGGCTGCGAGACCTGGTCATTGACCAAATCGCTCAGGGAAAAACTAGCAATATGTCAAAGGGCAATGGAGCGAAGTATGACAGGCGCACGAAGACAGGATCGGATTAGAAACACCATTCTAAGATCGAAAACGAAACTGACGGATATACTCAAAAGAATAGACAAACAAAAATGGCGATGGGCAGGGCACATGATGCGTGACAAAAATGAGAAATGGAGCAAGGCTACAACAGAGTGGTACCCAAGAGATGGAAAACGAAATAGAGGAAGGCAAAAAGTAAAATGGGAAGACGATCTGAAACTGACGGCAGGTGCAAAATGGAGAAGGGTTGCAAATAACAGAAGCCAGTGGAAGTTTTTGGAGGAGGCCTATGCCAACAGGCACACTGAAATTAGAGACATATTGTAAAATAAACTAAAATTTATTTATGTATAGTGCTAGATTATGTTGAATTGTTTACCGATTTCAGAATAAATGGCTTTATTATTATTATTATTAATATATAGTTTTCATATAAATTCTACTTGACTAGGCTATTAATTATTACATGTATAAGAGAATTATTAACATAATCATTCATCATTATCTTAATATAACCTAGCTTGAACTTGACTTAGGGCCGATTTCACCAATAAAATAAGTCTTATCCAAGCGTAAATTTGATATTATGGCAGATTTTTCAATAGAAAAACTGTCAGAATGCCTAATTTATTCCTCGATTAAACATCACTCGATGTTGGTGATATCGGCACTTAGTCACTAAATATTAATAAATATCTTAGACATAATATCGTAGTCGTCGTCATCAACCCATCATCGGCCCACTACTGAGAATGGGTCTCGTCTCAGAATGAGAAGGGCCATACACATCTTGGAGAATATCATAGATAGCTCTCAGGCCTGCCGGTTTCCTCACGATGTTTCCTTAAAAAAAAAACATTAAAGTTAATTCTGTTAAAGCAAGTGATATTTAATTGCTTAAAGCGCACATAACTCCGAAAAGTCAGAGGTCTCGCAGTCAAATCCCGGACCCCCATTAGGAGGCAGACATCCTAACAACTAGGCTGTCACCGCTTTTTATCCTTCTACATACAAAATATTAACTTTCTTTCTGTCTGTTGCGTCTGTCTGTGCGCACAATCCTACAATAAGATATATAAATACAAAGTTACAAATTATAATTTTGTCACAAACATTTAGATACTTTGTTTATTATTGCAGGTAATTCTGGGTATCCATTAGAACCTTGGCTAATGACCCCAATTCTGCATGCAGAACCCAACTCTCCTCAACAGAGGTGCACAGATTGGCACTGCCAGGTACGGAATGCAGTGGAGAGGACAGATGGCTATCTCAAAGGTAGCCTAAAATAGAGATAGATATAATAGAGCAGCGAGAAGACAGTGAGCCTAGTGGAGTAGAAGAGCCAAGGCATCTGCCTCATCTGCATCTGTCTCCCAAGCCAAACGAGCAGAACTCATTGTAAAATTATTTCAACTTAATGAAGATTTGCCCATTATTATTAGGTTATTGATTGATTATTTATTGATATTATATTTATGGGTATATAGAGCATAATTTCATACTGAAATCACATCTGACAATTTATTTATCTGAAGAAAACAATAGATAAATAGCTAAATAACCTTGAATTGGGGTTGAATCACCTGCACTTATTAGCTGACTATTATTATACACTACCACTACCGCTTTGAATTTGTATTAATATGATCTATTTGAACTTTGTTACAGATATGTAAATGAAGAGCGAGTACACCCTGTCACAATCACATTATGAAGAGGATTTTATATAAAAACAATGTAATAAACCAATGATATGACATAATATGGCCAACACACCATGAATACAACTTCAACTGATGAGGTTTCTAAAAATGAAGAAATGTTACTACATCGGATATTTCTTCTTTCTTTGAATAGAATATTACAATGTAATAGCTACATAATAATATTGTGAAGTTATGTTTTGAAAAGAGCAAATGCTGAGTTTCTTGCTGGCTCTTCTCAGGCGGAATCTGAACCGAACCGGTGGTAGAATCATGATTTGTCATAAGAGCCACAGGCTGGCCTATGTAAATAAATATTTTTGAATTTGAATTTGACTTTCTTTTGATATCACTATATGTATAAGAAATATAGAGCATGATGAAGTTGTTTTTGCTTGTACTGAAATACAATAATTGGTTATGGGACTCTTTATTATCCATGTCACAAAATTAATACTTACGTTTTTTTCCCACGATTTTCCATACTCTAGTAGTTCTATAAATTATTAAAAACAAAAAAGAAATCGTGTATTAAAACCAATTAACAATAACAACAAACCCACAGAATACCACAGATTAGGTACTAGTTACTACGTAATAATCAAATTCAAAACATCAATGTCAATGAAAATGTCATTTTTAAAGATTTCATACAAGTCGTAATTCATAGTTCCATGATTTCATACATGGAACTAGTAAATTTCCATGGTTTCTGAATGAACGAAATCGGTGTTGCAACATTAGATTATCGTATGGTGTTGTGAAATGGCTACACCGGTCTGTCTACATCTAACTGTCACGAGAAAGCCAAGTCTTCGACGAGAAATTAGTCACTCGTTGTGTGCATGTTAAGGTAAACGAGAAATCACTCTACGTCGAGAATATCTCTCTCTCTCGTCGCGAGATATCACTTCGACGCGTATGCTAGGCCTGCAGAGCTCTCGTTCTATCAATGCTAAGTCTTATGTCATTTATGATTTGTAAAAAAAACCGAAACCATAGTGAAAATGCCTTTTTCATCATACCTATTCGAAAAACTCAAATTGGCATTAGAGAATAGCGGGAGTCAAATTCAATTTTGTTCTTATGGGTGTTTGAGCTTTCTCTCTTTGGATTGGTGGTTTATGCTTTAGTATGTGTTAATTACTAGTTAACCAAGGAGGTGGAACACATAATGTATGACGAAGCTAAACTGGCTGGTTATTTGTGTTTTATTTAAGCTCTCAATATAATGTCTTTACATAGGAGTTTGTGTTTTATTTAAACTGTTATATTACAATGTCTATACGAACGAGTTTCAAATAGGTAATGTGATTAAAATCCAAAGTTATGAAAAATAGTGTGCATCACGAGGGCCCAAAATATTTTGTTCTCGGGCGGCGTATATTGAATTTCTCTACGCTCAGGATTCTACTTTAGAATCTTGGGCTTAGAGAGGGTATCAAATTAACGCCCTCGAGGAACAAAACACTTTGGCCCCATGTAACACAAATTAACGCCCTCGAGGAACAAAACACTTTGGCCCCATGTAACACAAATTAACGCCCTCGAGGAACAAAACACTTTGGCCCCATGTAACACAAATTAACGCCCTCGAGGAATAAAACACTTTGGCCCCATGTAACACAAATTAACGCCCTCGAGGAACAAAACACTTTGGCCCCATCTAACACAAATTAACGCCCTCGAGGAACAAAACACTTTGGCCCCATGTAACACAAATTCTTGCGCAGATATTTAGACTATGCATCGCGAACGCTCTCTTGTTCTATTGCTATGGTTTTGGTTTTGTTAAGTGGCAACATTGTTAACTTTTTGATGCCTATTTTACAAGTATACTTATTATTGCGTGCAATGCGCACTATGATAAATATGAATAAATTGCTCCTAAAAACTATACAATTTACGTTTTTCGTAATACAGAAGAGGGTGAAGAAGGTACTCCGGAAAGGCCAAAAGAGAAGGAGGAAGGCGAATGCGATACTCCCGTGGGTATGTAAAGCTTATAATTGTTTTTTTTTTATTATTGTAGGTATTCAAAGAAAAAGTAATATTTCTTATATTATCTGAGCTGCTATTTGCAGGTCGATTGTGTAGAAAGATTTTTTGTTTTGGCGGGTTATAGAATAGAATAGAAATATTTTTATTTATATTTTTATTTTATGCGCGCATTATGTCGATTTGCCTCGTCATTATCTAGGTTTATTGATATATAAAATAGTGAAAAAAACAAAAATTATTTTAAAGTAAAAGTATGAAAATTCTAAAACAATTTATCATTATTAGACATAGTTTATTTATTCATGAGTTGAAATAACTTTACTTTGCAAACATACATTATAGTAGTTTTCTCTCAAAAAAACTTTTCCCAAACGTATGTTCAACCCTTTTCGCGCGCTTGATTTCGGTGAAAATCATCGTGCCTTTCACCCAAAACATTCGACTGCGCGCAGGTGGCGGAGGGAAGGTCCAGCCGGCCGACGGTAGTGTGCGCGCATGCACTCACTACACTGCTCCTCACTGAGCCTATCTCTTTCTCGCACAATGTTAGGTGAAATAGCAAACAGCCCCCTAATTGCGTAAGAATTGCCGATCAAATCGTTAAAGTTCGGCATCAAAGTAAAATAAACCATAAAAGCATTGAATTAGAGCTCAATTTCGTGTATCCACTCTCATACGTTTAGGTATGTACGATACCCTAAACGGTTGAGAATGGATACACGAAATTGAGCTCTATTTCAATGTTTTTACTTTGACGCCGATCTTTGACGATTTCATTGGCAATTCTTACGCAAACGCACCTCAGGTGACCCACGTGCGCCAGCAACTTCGGTCGAGCGTACTGAGACCTCTTAAGTAATCTAATCCTTTTGTGTAGATACATCCCGTCACGAGAGGATCGACTATAACGCGCTGGACTTCGAGGAAGACGTCGAACATGACGGTATGTCACATCACCTCTTAGGGCCGATTTCACCAACGTAAAATTAGACGGCACATAGGAAAATGGCTTTATACGGGTATACTGTATGACTTGCTATGAAAAAAAAATACGTGTGGCACTCGGGGACTGCCGCGGTAAAGCTATTGCATAGCATTCGTCTAGTCGCACGCACACAAACACTGTGCCGAAGTCTGCCGAATTGAAACGACGTTAGACGATGCTGTGTTAGGTTTATTTTCGTTACGGAATTTCTTGATTCGGTCGCCGTGCTCAAAGCCCGCGATAATAGCTATGCAATAGCTTAAAAGGGATTCCAGCACTACCCTAATGGACCGAAAGTTGGCGGTTCTATCCTTTCCACCAACAAAAGCATTCCCAAGGAGGGTTGACGTCAGGCAGGCGGCCGGTCGTAAAATGTCAAGCGGAACCACTTACAACATGGCTTACAAGACATTCTCTGTTTTTAAAAATGTTATTCCTACAGGTGTATATGGTTTCGTAGAGGGGACCAAAATTCATTAGGAGGAAAATTATGGAGAGAGCTGATGATTGAGGATTTCGGAGACGGGTGAGGAGCACGGCCAGATTATTGAAGATAGGTGGGGTGTGCTCGAACAAATGTCATTCGAAACCTCATCCAATAGGCAGTGAGCTGAAAAAAAATCCAAAATGGCGGAAAAAAGATGGCGGCCATACAAACTTCGTCGGTGTCTATCTCGGAGAGTATAAAAGATGCAAGAGTGCTTCTTTGGCAAAAGATGATCAGGACCCGAAGTTCTACTTAATGAATAGAAAAAAAATCAAGATGGCGGAATTTATTTTTTCATACATAATATATGGCGACTATTGAAGAGGCTAGAAGCTGGGAACTATGCAAGACTTTGATACGGTTCCCTTTCAAAATTTGTTTTTATAGAAGAATTCTCATTCTGACAAATGATGAGATATGATGATCGAGGGTTTGGAAGATGGGTGAGGAGCACGGCCAGGGTATTGAAGATAGGTGGGAGGTGCTCAGACAAAAAATACTCGAAACCTCATCCAATTGGCAGTAAGCTGAAAAAAAATCAAAATGGCGGATTCAAGATGGCGGCCATACCAATTTCATCGGCGTCTATCTCGGGGAGTAGAGTGGTGTTGTGATAGAAAATGATGAGGACCTGAAAGTTTACTTGATGAGAAGACAAACCGCGGTCCGCTTGCGGGCCGCGCACCCACGCGCCCTACTAGTAAGTTAGTTATATAACTCATTGCAGTGTACTTTGGGAACGAAGTTCCTTTTCGGACGGTACGGAGTACGGACTTGCAGATGGGGGGCTAAGCGAAAAAAGTGTAAGAATTTATGACATGTCACGACATTTGTGTGTTGCCTTCGTTTATTACACACGTTGCGTCATAGTTTTGGTGGCGTAGCGGCTAAACGAAGGAGTGAAACTATGGGTTTGGTGGTTCGAATCCTGACTTCAGATTATTACTTTATTTATTTTTATTATTAATTTATTATTAAAAGGAACTTCGTTCCAAATGAGTGTTCCAAATGACGCATTTTTTTGCCGTTTGTTATCTTTTTATGCAGGCATAGCCATCTATCAACAAGTAAGCCAGCATAACACCGTTTTGCAGTTTTAAAGAAATACCAGCCCGAATGACAGTGTTATTCGATGGAAAGGCGATAAGCCACGCCGCCGTCGCTGAAATGCTTTAGGGTATAACTGGAACTTCGTATATAACTGTTGGAGCCTCCACCTATCATCGGCGGAGGACTAGATTAAATAAGATTAGGAACAATGTAATTTTGTGTCAGATTAGAAGCCTCTTACCTGCCTTAAACCTAACCTAACTTAATAGAACCTAACTTAACCTTTAGATACCTTTTCTGTACCAAAATTATTATTTAAGTGAAATTAGTATCACATCAATTTACGTAAAATGTACAAATGTAACATACAATCGGGAGTGTCGTCACGGACGCGAACGTCAACTGTTCTGCGTCTCAAATCTTTTGTTTATAAAATAACTTATACCCCATATTTCACTAAGTAAACAGTATTAAAGTATTTATAAGTGGTAATTTTTTCGCAAATAAGTGTTTGTGAGTCGTGGCAATTGCATAAAAAGGAATTATCAGTGAAAAACGAAAGCGGTTATGCGCTCATCGATCAGCAGATAGCTCAACTTACCCTCCGTGCATAAATTGTGTACTTAAATTGTATGTAGATAAATTCCTTACGGTGTAATTATCTATATTGACTGTGAATCCCCAGTGACAATTATTTTACATTGTTATTTCTAGATAATTGGGATAAGTGATTTCGTTATTAACTATTATGGCTAACAAATGTAAGGTATGCAAAAAATTCATTTCCCCGGTAGATGGCATTAAGTGCTCGAAATGTGTGGCATTGTTTCATCCAAGCTGCCTAAAATTGAGTCCGGGGACTCGAGTGTCTAGCAAATGGTGTTGCAACACTTGTAAAGTTTGTAAAATAGATGACAAGGTGTTGCCCAGGAGCCCCAGTAGTCATAGCTTGTCGGAGGTACACGATCAGGATAGTGATAAGCATATGCCTAGTCTTTCGTCGGAGACCTCTCCTAACGGTCTTGCGGAAGAAGTACGCCAAGTGATACGGGCAGAGATGAACTGTCTCAGAGAAGAGCTGACACGTATTTGCTCGACAATTGCTGACTTCAATAAGCGTGCAGACGCAATTGAGACGAGATTATCAGCCCTGGAGGAGCGATTTTCTGCTGATCAAAGACGGGAGGAATCTAGATTAACAGCCTTGGAGGAACGGGTGTCTACTTGTGGGAACCGAGAACGGAATGAAAGTGTAAATGAAGTTATTACTCAGTTGCAAACTCAGTTAAATGATCGAGAGCAGGAATATTTTTTGAATGAAGTGGAAATTTCTGGTCTTCAGAAAAAGAACGGCGAGAATCTTGTACATATCGCTAGTTTGATTGCGAAAAAGTTGGGGGTTGATCTTGAAGAGAGAGATGTTGTGTCGGCTGAACGTGTGGGCCCGCGGCATGGAGTCACGGAGGGGCAGAATCAGCCGCGGCCGCGGGTAGTCGCCGTCAGGCTCGCCCGGCGTGCGCTGTGCGGCGATTTGCTGCGTGCCGCTCGAGTGCGCCGTGGGGCTGACACGAATGGAATTATTGATGGAACCCCGCGTCGATTTTATATAAACGAGCGCCTTACCCGTGCTAATAAGCAACTATTTTATAAGGCTAGAGAGGAGGGTCGTCGTAAGGGCTGGCGGTATGTATGGACGAGCGGCGGACGTATTTTCATACGACGTGACGCCAATGCTACGGCACATCGTATACGCTCTGAAACTGATATAAAGAAGTTTTTTGTGGATATAGTTGGTTAAGAGGAGTAGGTTTGCTATTATTAATCTCAGTAAGGAGTATGTACATAGAGAAAATACCTACTTATTTTATGCATGTACATAGAAGAGGAAGTTTGTTGTTATTATTGTTGTCAAACTTTTTAATGTATTATGTTTTATATAGTGGGAAAGATAATTGTAATATAGATGCCGGAAGTAAAGCTGCCGTATTGCACATTTCAGCGGATATAATTATTAAGAGACAACAAACATATTATTATTACTTTACACAAAACAAATATAGACCTAGAATAAGGTATTTTAATAATATTTATGTTCGTAATATTAATCGTATGTTTATTACCGTTATAAAAAATAAAATAAAGTCTTTCATCTTCAGTAATTTTTTTAGGATAATTATTATTTATAATGTTATATATTCTGGATTCCAAATAATATATGGTACACATATTACTGCAATATGTAACAATCAATATATTTGCTGCATTATTATAATAACCGTTTATAATATTATGTTTTATATAAAAGTATTAATTATATTATGTATGAATATATATAATAATTCATTGTTAATTTTACATTATATTTCTTATTTCATTTTTTTAGCTGGGATTGTAATGAAAAGTAGTCAAATACGCGGAAAATAAATTGCTAAAGGTTGGTTTCCTTAATGCTGGTTCTTTAGGAACCCGGCATGAGGAGTTTGTAGTGGCTATGGATCGCTTTAAAGTGGATATTATGGCCATTAATGAGACATGGCTGCGCGCGGGGGGGGAGGGGCGTGCACCTTCAGTTCCGGGGTATCGCTTGCGACACGTCCCACGCCCGGACACTGTCCGCGGGGGACGGGGAGGAGGAGTTGGGTTTTACATTAAGCGTATAAACGTTCGCGCGTGCGAGGTGCCGGGGCATGAGTCAGTCGAGCAGATGTGGATAAGTTTAAAGGTAAATGCTTATAGGATAGCGATTGGCACGGCGTACCGGCCGCCATGGCTCGATACGGACCTTTTTCTTGATGTAATTGCTGAGAGTGTTCAGTCTTTGTCAAATTATGATTACATATGTGTTCTGGGGGATTTCAATATAAATATTTTAAAAACAGATGATACTAAGACTAAAAAACTTATTACATTTTTGGGTACAGTGCAACTGACGCAAGTAGTGAACAATGCGACTCATTTCACAGATAATAGTGAAAGCTTAATTGATATAATATGTACGGATATTCCAATAATTAAAGTCACTGTTTCACCAATACCTACTCTTAGCAATCATGCATTTCTTGTCTGTGAGTTGAATCTTAAGAAAATGAAGACACCACCTAAATTAGTAACGTATAGACCGCTTCAAAATATTTCCTTAGATTTATTTAATACGCACCTAGGTATGATACCATGGACCTTGCTATCATCCATTGATGACGTTAATTTGCTTGTGGCGTCTTTTTGTGGTTATTTGAAAGTTCTTTTTGACGTTCATGCTCCCAAGCGAACTAAACTCACCAAGGATCGTTATGAACCGTGGATCACAAGTACTGTTAAGCACATGATGAAGCTCAGGGATGAAGAGCATCTCAAATGGCGTGATATGAAAACGGATGCGAATAAAAATAACTACTTACAATATAAGAAATTAGTAGTAGAAGCTTTGGATAGGGAAAAAAGTGCGTATTTTGCATATAACATAAATAATAAAATTAACCATCCTAAGGCACTTTGGTGTAATCTCAAAAATTCTGTGCTCCCAAAAAAAGCTATGCACCTGCCTTCTTTTTTCTGTCCTAATGAAATCAATAGGCACTTTTTAGCTATTCCAGGTAAAAGTGACGTGTCTATCTCTCAGCTCACTCTATACAAATTTGATAGGTTTGCAACTACAACTTTCACACTACGTTTGTCTAATCAGGTAGAAATTTTTAAAATTATTAAGAATTTACATTCTAATGCGGAGGGAAACGATGAGATGACGCTAGACATGTTGCTCATGACGCTTCCGCAAAGCCTTGACGTTATAACATCGATTGTCAACGCGTCAATCAAAACGGTGACCTTTCCGGAGGCGTGGAAAGTAGCAGTGATACGCCCAATCCCTAAAACTAATAATTCTGTTGACTTAAAAAACCTGCGTCCTATCAGTATATTGCCTTGTGCGTCAAAAATTTTGGAAAAGGTGATCTACTTGCAAGTTTATAAGTACCTTGAGCATAATAATATGTTGCCAGAATTGCAGTCAGGTTTTAGGGCTGGAAGAAGTACGGCAACTGCGCTTTTAGATGTGGTGGATAATATACTGACGGCCCAAGATAAACGAATGTGTACAATCCTGGTTTTGTTAGATTTCTCGCGTGCGTTTGACAGTACATATTAATATAGCGTTGTTACTGTCAAAATTATCATATTACGGCTTCGATATAAATGCGGTGAAGTGGTTCAATAGTTATTTAAGTAATAGAACGCAGTATGTTGAGGTTACACAGGAAGATGGAAGAAAATGTTGTTCTGATGTTACTGCGGTAACCCGCGGTGTTCCTCAAGGGTCAATTTTAGGTCCCCTCTTATTTATTTTATATAGTGCCGATATTGTCAAGATTATTAAAAATTGTAAATTCCACATATACGCTGATGATTTACAGGTATATTACTCTTTTGAGCCAAGTGAGTACCAACATGCAGTACAGATGCTAAACGAGGATCTGGAACGGATAGCAAACTGGTCAGAGAGGAACTCATTGGTTCTCAATCCGTCTAAATCTAAGCTTCTCATTTTTGGAACTAGGGCACAAATTAACAAAATCAATTTTAACTCTGCCAGTGTTTCTTTAATGGGAAGTGAGTTGAAGCGTGTGTTTGAAGCTCGCAACTTAGGTTTGCTCATGGATTCAGAGTTAAGGTTCGAAAAACATGTAGCCGCAGTTGTGCGAAACTGTTTTTTTCGATTAAAAATGATGTATAAGTTTCGTAAATATATTAGCCAGGATGTGCGGATTCGTTTGGTGGAAGCCTTAATTTTGTCAAAGCTGAACTACGCTGATGTGGTCTATGGTCCTCGATTGCTGATCAGAACGAGCAAGCTGATTCAGCGAGTTCAGAACGCGTGTGCACGATTCTGTTTTGGCATCCCTCCTAGAACCCATGTAACACCTTACTTAAATAAACACAAGCTTCTAAAAATGAGATTTAGGAGGAAGGTGCACCTTGCGAGCTTACTTTTCGGAGTTTTTAGGAGTGGTAAACCATCCTATATTTACGATAAGCTGGGAAGGATGTACGAGGGTCGGGATCATTTTAGGGGTTTACGTAAGCCTTTGAGTGTTCCGCGTCACTGCACAGCTGCATTTAGGGGCAGCTTTAAATACGCGGCGACCCGATGTTGGAATAATATTCCTCCACCCATTCGGGACTGCCGCAGTAAGTATGCTTTTAGGCGTAATTTAAAGCAATATTTACTGTTAAAGCAAACGGAATATGAAAATGTCGCTGTAGATATTTCAATCATATAGTTAGATATTCAATATGTAGTTTAGTAAATTTTATTTGTACAACTGTAGTATCCTATTAATATTATAAATGCGAAAGTTTGTGAGGATGTTTGGATGGATGGATGGATGTTTGTTACTCTTTAACGCGACAACGAATGAACCGATTTTGCTGAAATTTGGCACAGACATAGATTATAGTCTGGAATAGCACATAGGCTACTTTTTATCCCGGAAAAGCAAACAGTTCCTGAGGGATAGCATCGCTATTTTTTACGCATTTGTCCTTCAAAATACGCGCAATGGAGTTTTAGATTAACGTGATTTTTTTGCACAGGTAAAGTTAAGAGCCTGAAAAATGACAAAGGCTACTTTTTATCCCGGGAAAACAAACGGTTCCTGCGGGATATTAGTATACTACTTTTCACACATTTATCTTTCAATTATGCGCCAACGGAGTTACAGATTGACGTGGTTTTTTGGATAGGCATAGTTGATGACTTGAAAAGTGACAAAGGCTATTTTTTACCCTGGGAAAGCAAACAGTTCCCGCGGGATATAAGTGTTCTACTTTTCACATATTTGTCCTTAAATTAGGCGCCAACGGAGTTACAGATTGACGTGGTTTATTGGATAGGCATAGTTGAGGACTTGAAAAGTGACAAAGGCTACTTTTAATTCCAGGTAAACAAACAGTTCCCGCGGGATGTATGTATGTATGTATGTATGTATGTATGCATGCATGAATGTATGTATGTCCTTATGTATGTATGTATTTATGTATGCTTGCATGCATGCATGCATGCATGTTTGTATATATGTATGTGTGTATGCATGTATTTATGTATGTTTGTATCCTCCTCCTACTAACAATAAATACTTTAACTATATCCTATCCTACTTATTATTACTCATATTATCCCACTAATATTATTAATGTGAAAGTTTGTGAGGATGGATGTCTACGGATGTATGTTTGTGTAGATGTCGTATACGGATGGATGGATGTATGTTCTCTGAGATAGGGGTTGAACTATTTTGACTGTTATACTCCATAACTTCGTTAAATTTGAACTAATTCTTATTATCACTTTAACCGGCTTCAAAAAAGGAGAAGGATCTCAATTCAACGGAAACTTTTTTTATGTATGTTCACCGATTACTCGAAGACGCCTGAACCGATTTGGAAAATTCTTTTTTGTTTCAAAGGGTAAACTTCCCAGATGGTCCCATTTAAATTTTAAGAAATAAGTCGAGCGTTTTTAAAAAAATCTACAATAAATGATATACTTTGTAGTGGCGCGGGCGTTTAAATGTATGCTCCCGGGACAAAAAGTAGCCTGTGTTATTTTCCAGGTCCTCAACTTTACCTGTGTAAAAAAAATCGGCCAAGTGCGAGTCGGTCCTCGCTCTTTTAGGGTTCCGTTAAAAAAAAATTAAATTAAAATATTTCCATGTACCCATGGAAATATTTTAATTTAATTTTTTTGATATAATTTAATTTTTAAGTGTTGTTATAGCGGCAATAGAAATACAAAATACTTATGTGAAAATTTTAACTGTCTATCTATTACGGTTTACGAGATACAGGCCGCTGACAGACGGACGGACGGACAGCGGAGGCTTAGTAATAGGGTCGCGTTGGCACCCTTTGGGTACGGAACCCTAAAAACCACGTTGACTATATGCACTTACACTTTATATGGTGAAATATTATAACTGCGAAAGTGCGTTGGTTTGTCCTTCAATCACGCCCCAACAGAGCTACGGATCGACGTGATTTTTTGCATGGGTACCTATAGTTGAGGACCTGAAGAGTGACAGGCTACTTTTTATCCCGCAAAGTCAGAGTTCCCGAGGCATTTTAAAGGCTAAGTTCACGCAGACGAAGTCGCGGGCATCAGCTAGTAATATAATATAATAATATTTTAATTTATTATTTTAATTTAGTTGCACGTAATCTATTGTATAAATCCTCTTTTTCTTAATAATATATTATATTTGTATAATTTATTTACACGTTACGTTTGTTGATTCTCTTACTCTTCAGCTAGACTTCCGTTATTATTTCATTGTTATTATTTTTCATGTAGTTTAGGTATAAGTACTTTATTGTCGTTTCGTTTGCTGTGATGTCACCCGGGTCACAGCTGAAAATCAGCGTCCGGCATTATGTATGCATAATGCAGGGCATATGGCTGAGCTGTACACCCTTTCTGGGTGGTGTCACAGACAAATATATTATCATGTACAGTTCTATGTGTATAGTTTGTCTGTGATACCATCGTCCGAATAAATGAATTTTCTTTCTTTCTTTCTTTCTTCTATACACAAGTTATAAAATTTAAAAGGCTATCTGTACCATTATAGTGTGCGTTTTGGTGAATAAATAATAATCTATCAATAATCGACATAAAACACGGAGCCTAGTTAAAGAATTAATGAGAAAGAACGAAGAAATATGTAATTCAATATAATAAAATCGTAGCTTATATGAAAATGAATGAAAATTACCCACTAGCAAGAAAAGGCTAGAATTATTTTGCTATAATCCGCCAACAGAAAAATCTGTACGGTCAAACATGCAGTTACAAGCTAAGAATTGCTCACCTTCTCAACCAAACAAGAAAGCCAAGTTCCCAATAAAGCAATGCCACCACCACACAAGACTTTTATACTACTCGACGCACGTTTCGCCCCGACACCGGAGCATCCTCAGGAGATGTGGACTTTACAACGCACTATTGTCTAGTCTAGACTAGACAAGCGGTGCTTATCTTGTAACCGCATGTTTGACCATACAGATTTTATCTGTTGGCGGATTATAGCAAAATAATTCTAACCTTTTCTTGCTAATTATGAACTTCCGTAAAGTAACGCCTTCTATCCAATAATTACCCACTATTTTCTGCTATATAATACGCCTAATCACTAGATTACTAATGTTTAAAAAATATATGAATTAGTTACAGAAACAAATGATATGAATGACAATGATAATGAATTTTTATCTGTTATTGATAGACGATCGCGAGCCTTCCAAACGAAAGCCGGATCGCAAAAGGCCAACCCAGCAGTACTGGACCGGAGGGGAGAGGGCCGACATGTTGGCCCGAGCTCTTGGCGTCAATCCCAAGCAGAGGTAATCACTTCCCAACTGAAGTCCTAGTGTAGTTTTTAACCGACTTAAAAAAGGAGGAGGTTATCAATTCGTCGGAATCTTTTTTTTATGTATGTCCGATACTCGAAGACGCCTGAACCGATTTGGGAAATTCTTTTTTTGTTTGAATGGGTATACTCCCCAAGTGGTCCCATATAAATTTTATCGAAATCGGTCGAGCTGTTTTTAAAATATCGACAATAAATTATATACTTTGTATAGTGTGTGTGTAATGTAGTAAAGTGGGTTTGAAGTCGGTTGTTTAAAAATATTTTTTTATATTAAATTATTCAAGTTATCTGTCATCTCTCTCTCTCTCTGCATCGTACTCCTCATTGCTGAGGGTCGTGACCCTTTCCATTATTCATATAATAGTAGTAGCTTTCTTGGGATAATAATACGGAAGGATCTGAGAGCTGATCATACCAAAAGTTATCTTTACACAGACAGATTACTCACAGTTAACGTTAAATTGAAAAATTACGTTCAAGGCTTTAGGAAATGTGTTGCTGAAGGGATCAACCCTCAGCAATATGTCGCAATCATATTTGTATTTTATTCTGGCTAGTAAAATAATTGGCACTTTTTTTTAATTATTATGATTTTTCAGCTGCTCATGCATTATAATTAACATGACGGACTGAATAAATATAATCTGTATTTCACAGGGAAGTACTGATCAGAGACACCAGTATCAGAAATCCAAGAGATGCCAGAGATAATAGGGAGTATTATGAGCCGAAACGCCGCGAAGGTCTAGCTTCCACTGTCAGCCATGTGATGCCCAGGATGTCCTCCTCTATTGCCACGGTGGCCCATGACGAACCGAAGTTTGAACCACCGATGATGGATGACAATAAGGGATATGACCCTTTCAGCATTTTGCGTAGTACGTTTAGCAAAAATAAGGAAAAGAAGGAACTCGTGTAAGATTTAAATGTATTGGACTATTTTTAGTACATCGTTTAAGTTCCGATTATTGAGAATATATGTATTTTGAGCATCGTGGGTAAGTTTTGAGTTATTCTAGACATATTTTACATTCAGGAAGATTTCCGAATGTTCTGGGTAAATTATGAGAATTCTGGAAACATACTAGGTAAGTTAACATTAAAGTACTAAAACAATTATTTTAACAATAATAATCTTTTATGCGTACAGGCAAGAAGTTCATCAGAACAGGCGGGAAAGAGAAAAGGAAAGGCCAAGAGTAGATGATAGACGCGACAGACATAGAAGTGAAAGGGACCACAGACATGCCGAAAAGGATGATCGAAGTAAAATCTTGGAAAACCCAGATATAATGAAACGCAAACAACTAGAAAATGATGCTGACAAAGATAAAGAGCGTAATAAATATTCTGATGTACAAGATCGCAAAGATAAAGATAACAGAGATAGATCTAAAGATAGAAATGACAAAAGAATATCCCAAGAAGAAGAAAAAAGAGATGAAGTCAAAGAAAAATCCGACAAACGATCGGAAAAAACTAGCGCTAGAGATGTTTCAAGGGATAGAGAAAAGCAAGATAGATCCAAAGAAAGAGATGATCGAAGAGCTAATAAGAAAGATGAATCAGCAGAAAAACAAACTCAATCTAAGGATAGGGAAGATAGATCAAAAGATACCAACGACAAAAGAGATCAATCGCAAGAAATAGATAAGCGTGACAAATCTTGGGAAAGAGCTAAGAGAGATAGATCAAAAGATATGGATGATAAATCGAAAGACAAGAGAGATAAATCAAGAGACAGAGATAACAAGAGGGATAAGTCGTGGGATGACAAGCGAGACAGATCTAGGGAGAGAGAAAATATATCCAGAGAAAGGTATGTAATGATAGGAATTCTCTAAACAGTAGATTGTTTTTAGTAAATATGGAATAACTTAAAAATTAATTATTAATTTATTCATAGGAACGAAAAACGCGACAGGTCCCAAGAAAATAACAGACGTGACAAGTCTCGTGAAAGAGATAGCAAGAGGGACAAGTCTCGTGAAAGAGATAGCAAGAGGGACAAGTCTTGTGAAAAAGATCGAAAAAGGGACAGGTCTCGAGAAAGAGATAGCAAGAGAGACAAGTCTCGTGAAAGAGAGAGCAAGAGAGACAGTTCTCGTGAAAGAGATAGCAAGAGGGATAAATCCCATGAGGATAAGAGAGATATCAAGCGGGACGTATCTTATGACGATAAGCGAGACAGCAGAAGTGATAGAGATAGAAAGAGGGACAAAGCGTATGAGGACAAGCGGGGTAGATCGTACGATGATAAGAGGAGGTCAGGGGAAAGGGACAAATCTAGAGACCGCGATGACGCAAAGGGAGATGTGAAACCCCACTCGTCGTCTACTAAAGAGAGGTTTGAATTTTACTTATTTGTTTTCCGTAATAAAAAGTAGTCAAAAAAGTGTTTGATTGTTGGTTTGTCCTTCAATCACGCCACAAAAGAACTACGGATCGACTTTTCGATCGACGGACTTTTTTGCATGAGTATAGTTGTGAACAGAGGCTACTTTTTATCCCGGAGAATCAAAGAGTTCCCGAGGGATTTTAAAAACTGAATGCACGCAGATAAAGTCGTGGGCATCAGCTAGTAAATTATAATCCTTAATTCACCTGCCTGTGAAAGGTCAGTAAAATAAATTTTTGGCTGTTTCAAAAATTACCAACAAATACACTTTATTTATTGTATAGATAACTTACAACGATAAAATCGACTAGAATAATTGGGGCGTTTGAGTCTTTTCCCACCGCCCCCTCTTATTGCTCCTCTAACCACCATCCTCGCGTCTGTTTGATCTCATCACTGAGAATTTCGAAAAAGTTTCAGCCGAAGACCGTACTTCCATTTGTTTTAGTCAAGTTAAAACGAGACAGATTTATATCTTTAGCCCTGACACGAATCTGTCTCGGACTCTTTGTATTTGCGTTTAAAGTAATGTACAAAATCAAATATAGAGGCCTTAATAACAGTTATTTTACCTTTACCACAGGTCCACTTCGCGTAGTCGCGATCGCAAGAGCCAAGAAAGACCTGGCGATGATGATAAAAAGAAGGTAGTTTGGTTATACGCTTAAAAAACTTATTCTCACATAGGTAGATCAGCCCCCCGATTGTCTAAAAGTTACCGATCAAAATCTTATTCATTCCATGGCATTAGCGTCGAAGTAAAATAAACCATAACAACGTTAATTTAGAGCTCAATTTCGTGTATGCATTCTCATACGTTTAGGTATGTACGATACGTTCCATAACGCTCCGTGTTAGAATCTGTTGTACTGAATATGAGACTTTAAATCGATACAGTCAAAGAATATTTTACTTTGACGCTAATGCCATGAAATGAATAAGATTTTGATCGGCAATTTTTGGACAATCGCACCTCAGTTTTCAACGCCGACGAAAATCTTTGGTTCAAAATATTTCTTATTGTATCGTCAAAGAAACTAGTTTTCGCCCAGTAGCTTCGTGGGAAACCCGCCACTGTAATGTACTCGTTTATGCCAACACAATCGGTTACGTCGGCGTTGAAATCTATAATATTACCTATATTTGTCTGTGTCACCATCATATCATACTAATATTATAAATGCGAAAGTGTGTTTGTAGGTTTGTTGGTTTGTCCTTCCATCATGCTGCAACAGAGCTACGGATCGCCGAGATTTTTTGCATGGGTATAGTTGAGGACCTGGAGAGTGACATTAGACTACTTTTTATCCCGTAAAATCAAAGAGTTCCCGAGGGAGTTTAAAAACTAAATAAACGCGGACGAAGTCGCGGGCATCAGCTATTTATACATAAATGCATTGAGCTCTATGATTAATCTGTGATTAATACTGGAGTCTGCCATCATATTTTTTGAATCTATTTGATTGGCGCCATTTTGGCGCTGTAAGCATATACGAGTGTCTCTGGAACTAATAATATTGCAAATGGCGCACCAACCTCTTTAATTAATTTATGATTTCTTAGATTAATTATTGTAGACCACTATAATTTATCTATGATTTCATAGATTAATTATAGAGGTCGATGCGCCATTTGCAATATTAGTTCCAGAGACACTCGTATGTCAAATGTGGCGCGTCAAATTGATCCATAATTAATTATTAAGCTGCCATTCATATAGGGACAGCAAATCCAGTGTTAATCTTAGATTAATTATAGAGATTAGTGCATAAATGTCATATGTCAAATGTCTTTCTCTACATCGCGATGCGCTGTCATTTTGGCTTTGGGCATTAATAAGCATTTTTGTTTAGGAGGAGGAAAGAAACGAGGCGCGGAAGGAGTTGATGGAGATTGTGCGTCTCATCAAGTCGCGCCAGAAACAGCGCGAGAACAAGGCTCCTGGTTAGTTATTTATTTATTTATACAGCTTTATTGCTTACATAAATACAGAAGTTAATGTTATACATGAATACTTGTATACAAAAGGCGACCTTATCACTAAGAGTGATCTCTTTCCAGGAAAGGAGGTTGGCTAATTTTGACCCAGCATTTTTAAAAACCGTTCAGATTCAGTAAACATTTATTTTAATTAATATTTTTCAGAGTATTTTTCTGTGTAAATCCCATATTTTTAAAGATGGGGATCAAAAATATAATTATTCAAAAGTACACATTATTAATAACCGTTACATGGCAATACAAGTGAATATCTTTTTTCTCCCAACTTTAATTGATAGACTTTTAATTTTTTGTTAGTCTGGTTTACTAGAACAAGTATGAGAAGTAAGTTGATTCGTGAACGTGTGCGTTCAGTGTTTAATTCAGTTCGTCTAGGTCAGAAACTCTATGGAATTCGCCAATCTCCTTACTTCCGTTTACTAGTCGATAGCTCCCTCTAAGTGACTTCTCTTTCTCTTCTTATCTTGTCTTATAAGACTTTGACTTCTCTTTCTCTTCTTTCTTATCTTATAAGAACTACAATTGCGCTGCAATATATTAGAGCCAATTTGTATGTTTTTTATTGCGAAACAGGCTTGCGCGTGACGACAATAAATGAAGGAAAGCACTGATGAGGAAAATCAAATTTAATTTGGTTTTTCGCAATTTGTAAACTAATACGACAAAGTAGACTTATGGCATTCTATTGCGCCAATAGCAGTATCATCTTCACAGGTTTACATAAAAATCTTTACTTGAAAGTGTCCAGTTTAACAAATTAGTCCAAGTGTCGTTGACGTGAGTTACTCACAAATTAATCGATACTCTAATTTCTTAAACTGCATTTGCATTTATAATATTAGTATGAAGTATGATACGTTCTTAAAACCAACGAGGTCTGACGTATCATCCTGGATACATCAGTTGTCACAGATCAGAATGTACCTTAATATTTGTTTCCGTGTGCAGAAGTGAAGAAGAAACGTCGCTCGTCGAGCCGCTCGTCCGGCTCGGGAGACGAGAAGCCGCGGCGACGCCGGTCCTCGGAGCGCGCCGCTCGCAGTCGCAGCAGGTAACTTTTTAACCGACTTCAAAAAAGGAAAAGGTTATCAATAATTGAAAAAAAAAAAACGTGTGGCACTCGGGGACTGCCGCGGTAAAGCTATTGCATAGCATTTTCTAGTCGCACGCACACAAACACCGTGCCGAAGTCTGCCGAACTGAAACGACGGTGTTAGGTTTATTTTCGTTACGGAATTTCTTGATTCGGTTGCCGCGCTCAATGCCCGCGATAAAAGCTATGCAATAGCTTAAAAAGATTCCGATGAATTATTCGTCGGAATCTTTTTTTTTATTGTGTATGCTCACCGATTACTCGGACGCCTGAACCGATTTGGAAAATTCTTTTTTTGTTTCAAAGGGTATACTTCCCAGGTGGTCCCATTTAAATTTTATTGAAATCGGTCGAGCGGTTTTTAAAACAATCAACAATAAATTATGTACTTTGTAGTGGCGCGGGTGGTTGAAGTCTGTTTTTATAAAAAGAATTGTTTATATTAAATTATTTAATAGTAGCCTCCACTATGGCTACGGTCGAACTACGCGTCAGCATCGAAATTAGTGATATGCATCTACTTTTTCAGTGTATGCAACTGTTAGCGACATCTAGTAGCAACACGTTACAGTTGTTGATCTACTTTCCAAGACCGCTAACAGTTGCATAAACTGAAAAAGTAGGTGCATATCACTAATTTCGATGCTGACGTGTAGTTCGACCGTAGCCATAGTGGAGGCTAACACACTTGGACGCGATTCCCGAGAAATGTGGGTTCGAATCCCGCTGGCTTCGGAATTTTTGATATGTGTTTATAAATTTATTCTGATATTTCCTTATGGATGATTATACGAGTCTGCCCGCGAAATTCAAATTTAATTTGGTTTTTCGCAATTTGTAAACTATTACGACAAACTATACTAGCGGCACGCTATGATGGCCGGTTTGACGTTTGTCCGCTCATGAAGTTCCGTATTAATTGATAACGACTTTGAAGGAAATAATTGTATTACTTTATTGACGATAGTGATGTGCAGAGATTCATAAATTTTATCGAATGTAGTTTTAGGTTTAGGACTCAAAATTTATTTATTAAATTGATTTCTAAAATGTATACAAGTGTAGAAAAATCAGTTTGCACCATTTAAGGGGTGAATGTACTTGTGAATATGAACAATTTTCACTATGTGGACAAACCTCTGAAATCGCAAAAAAATATCAGCTGTTTCATACAAAAGGTAAAATTTTTATTTTTATATGATATATACCACAACTCGGCATTTGGTTTTCTAAATTGAAAATTTTTAAAAATGGAATCTAATACGATCGTCACATAAGATCGCTGGCTAGCACAACTACTACCTCCGGCAAACTCGCGTCAATGCTCAATGCAAAACAAAGCAGTTTCGAATTGACGTTGCTTCGAAAAGTATAAACTGTCAGTGCAATGCGATTGTGATATAGTTTTGACCTGGCTTTGGATTTCAAATATTGATACTGCATTACTGTTGACCCTTGCTCGTTAATTTGGACTCTGTTCAAGCCCTTTGTTGTGGATTTCGTCGATATGACCGAACGTACGCAGAGAACTGTTCTAAATAGTCAGACACGTGAGTTCGTAATACGCCTTCGTAACTATTTCGATCGTGAAGCTCAAAATGGAGGGCCAATTTTACCTATAACGTCAGTGGTTGAACGCGTAGCTGATGCGCTTAATATTGGACAACGAACTGTTAGACGGATAACTAAAAAAAAATATGGCGAGACTGGCACAGAAGAAAATAAACTTCACACACCAAAAAAGAGAAAACGAGCAAAACCAGTCGTAGGCATCGATAGCTTTGATGCCGATGCTATCCGAAGACATGTTTACGGCTACTATTTACAGAAGGAGTATCCAACAAGAAAAAAGTTGGTGCATTCACTGAAGGAAGCTGGATTATTCTTCGGTGGGGAAAGTTCTTTAACGAAGATTTTGAAGACCATTGGATTTCGATACAAAAAATGTAACAAACGCAAAATATTGATGGAAAGATTTGATATAGCGATGGCAAGGTATACTTTTTTACGGCAAGTGAAAGAAATCAAAAATTGGCAAAATGTTGTGTTCTTGGATGAAACATGGCTTAATGCTAACCATACTGTAGGCCGTTCTTGGAACGATGACACAGCAGCATCTACTTCCAAAGTTCCTGTAGGAAAAGGATCGCGACTTATAATTTGTCACGCCGGAACCATCAACGGGTTTGTCGAAGGTTCTCTCATGGCTTTTGCGTCAAAAACCACTGGAGACTATCATGAAGACATGAATGGAGAAAAGTTTACTGAATGGTTTACCTCAATGTTGTGTAGCCTCCCTGAACCATCTATTATAATTATGGACAACGCCCCATACCACTCGATGCAAATTGACAAGCCACCTGCCCAATCCCAAAAGAAAGCTGATATCGTCGCATGGCTTCGTAAAAATGGCGTAGATGCAAACATGAATATGTTAAAAGCGGAATTAGTACGTCTTTTAAAAGAAAACAAACCAACCAAGATCCGATACGTCATTGACGAAATAGCATTAGAACATGGGCACAGAGTTATACGGTTACCGCCTTACCATTGTGAGTATAATGCGATTGAGTTGGTGTGGGCTCAAATTAAGGGATATGCTGCAAGACACAATACAGAACCCCCATTTACCACAAAAAAAATGCTAAAATTATTAGAAGAAGCTTGTGAACATGTGACTAAAGGAGACTGGGAAAAGGTTGTGAATAGAACTGTTAAATTAATAAGGGAAGATTATGAAAGAGATGTGAAAATAGATAATATTATAGAAAACGAACATATAATTATTAATGTAGGTGATGATAGCAGTGACGACAGTGAAAATAGTAGTATGGACGAATCTGATTAATTATGGCCTTTTGTGGCACCTTTTTTGGTATCTTTTGTATTCATATGTTTCTTGTGTGCATATAAAGTATGTATATTCATTTTCATTCAAATATTCAGTTCGTTCAAATAAATTAAATAAACATATACATTTTTGTTTTATTAAACCTATTTAATCAGGTACAAAAACAAAACTTAATTGTTTTTTGTTCGAGAATAAATTGACATTCCACATCACTATTGTAATGTGTCAAACCGGCCATCATAGCGTGCCGCTAGTGTAGGCTAATGGCATTCTAATTGCGCCAGTAGAATTATCATCTTCACAGGTTTACATAAAAATCTTTACTTGAAAGTGACCAGTTTAAGAAATTAATCAAAATACTGAGTTGGACGTGAGTTACTCACAAAATAGTCGATATTTTGATTGAGTCGATTGAGTCGATTTAACTGGACACTTCCAAGTAAAGATTTTTATATAAACCTGTGAAGATGATACTGCCATTGTCGCAATTAGAATGCCATAAGCCTACTTTGTCGTATTAGTTTACAAATTGCGAAAAACCAAATTAAATTTGAATTTCGCGGGCAGAACTGTGTCTTCCACCTTAAGTGTAGGACACTAACTAACTAACCACCTTAAGTTAACTTAACTAACTAGGACTAAGGTTAACTCTTTAATAAAAACAAAAATCGGTATATTATTATGTTTCGTTTCACAGAACCCGCTCCCGTCGTTCGCGCAGCCCTCGCTCGCGGCGCCACCGGCGCTCATCGTCTTCCAACTGATCGATAACGAATACGATCACTAAGTTTATTCTAAGCTAAAATTACGCTGTTGGGTTGGTCCACCTTCGCATTTCATCATTATCTCAATACACGTGAACGGATCGTCTCTACGATACGATATTGACTCGCCTACATCCATCTAGTGGGAGGCCCTAAACAGGTACACTAAATGCATTGGCTGAACGCATTGGGCCACTCTGTAGAATAGAATAGAATAAAAATATATTTTATTCAGACAAACTTTTATAAGTGCTTTTGAATCGTCGATGAATCTACCCCTGCTCCCCGATTGTGTAAGAGTTGCCGATCAAAATCGTATTCATTTGATGGCATTAGCTTTAAAGTAAAATATTCCTTGACCGTATTGATTTAAAGTCACAAATTCAGTACAACCGATTTTAACATGGAGCGTTGCGTGCAAGAAGCATGGGGCGTATCGTACACACCTAAACTTAGAAATTGAGCTCTAATTCAATGCAATTATGGTTTATTTTACTTTGACACTATCAAATGAATACGATTTTGATCGGCAATTTTAGACAATCGGGGTTGGTTCGGACTTCGGAATGCCCTTCCTAGCGAAAAGATCCAAGAGCAAGAAACTCGGCTGTTGCTCTTTTGAAAACAATTTTATAATAGGTACTACTATTAGGTACTATAGGTACTAGGTAGGTAGGTAGGTATGCTATATGCAGTGTATGCCGTGTTTTCACAACCAAAAATGTATACCTACTTACAATTCAATACATGTTAAGATGGATGGATGGTCTGTGCTAATCTAGTCTTTGACAAAAAATAACTGGTCAAGTGCGTCTCAAAATACGCAAAGGTTAGGTTAGGTTCTGTAATCATGCATCATCATGAAACTATTTTTAATCTTTACTATTACTACTATACACTAAACAATATGAGCGACGCGTTATCTTGGTCAACTATAAATCGTTAGATTCGTAAATGGTACGGGTCTTTATTTCGCAAACGGTAGTATTTTTTTGGAGATCTGTTTAAAGAACCTTGTAATGATTTTAAAATTGCTATTCAACGATATCTCCCTCGACGGCGTAACATAATTTTTTTTTTAATTTTCATGCTTGGGAGGTAAGTACTCTAAATAAAATATAGCATGATTTGCGTACATGTGTTTTTATCAAGTTTATCTCTTTCTTTAAGCGAATAAAATGACTAAACACAGACAGAACGAACGAAATTAAAGGACTCTTTATACCGTAAAAACTTTTTAGTGATGTAAAATTTATAATTATTAGAATATTAGTATCTTATTTTCTTTTTTATTATTATGATAAAATAGGCATCATACATTTTTGCATAAACACATACCTTCTTTATGACGAGAATTAATTCAAGTGTTTTTATTAGTTTTAAGACTTTTAAGCAATTCGATAAAATTTGGCTAATTCTGTAGTAGGTACACAATCTCAAAACTAAATTAAATTGACAGTTCTAAATATAGTGCTATCCCTTTCCGCAGGGAGCATTATGGTAGGGATAGCACGATCTCTAAACTGAATTGACAGGTCTTAATCTAGTACTATCCCTTTCCGCAGAGTGCATTATGAACGGGATAGCACGATCTCTAAACTAACTTGACATCTAAATCTACTGCTATCCCGTTACACAGGGAGCATTATGAACGGGATAGCACATGATATAGAGCAGTCAAGAATTGGTTACATTGCATTATTATTTGTGTGTGTGGCATTTTAATAAGTTAGTCAAATAAAGTTAATTCAAAACAATCTGGTTTTATTTTTCTCCTTGATTTCTCACCTTTCCATTTTCCTATTAGTGTTTAAAAATTCTTAATTCTAATCTAGAAAATTGGTAGCTTAGTGGTTAGCACTGTGATCTCCTATTCAAGCGTTCTGCAGTTCGTTCCCAGGCGCGTATCTCTCATATCACGAGTTATGTACGTATTATGCAATTAAATATCACATGCTTCAACGGTGAAGGAAAACAGCTGAAGAAACCTTCATGATTTGGTCGTGGCTATTAGTTACCACCCTACCGTCAAAGACGTACCGCCAAGCGATTTAGCGTTCCGGCACGATGGCGTGTAGAAACCAATTAGGGGTATGGGTTGAATGTTCACTGCCATACCCCTTCCAAGTTAGCCCGCTACCATCTTAGACTGTATCGTCACTTACCATCAGGTGAGATCGCAGTCAAGGACTAGCTTGTCATCGAATAAAAAAAAAATGATACCTGAGACATCTCCAAAATGTTCTCAAAGATGTGTGGAGTCTCCTAATCCGCACTTAGCCAGCGTGGTAAGACTATCGATTAACAATCATTCGAGGAGACCTGTGCTCAGAAGCGGGCCGGCGCGGTGCGGCGATAGGATGAATGAATATTTCACAAATAAATGTATAAAACAAATAGCAACTTTATTATTGCCTATAAAATATTATGGTCAAGGCTATTTTTAATTGAAATTTTAACGCCTGGCAATAGTAATTCACGATTGATTTTTCGAAGGAAATATTATACCTACCATAACATTTGCAAAAAAATTATCTTTATTTGCATGTTCCTTATCACTGTACATAGTAACACAAAAGGTACACAAAACAAAGTCTGTCTGTCTGTCTGTTCGCGAAAAACTCAAAAACTACCGAACGGATTTTCATGCGGTTTTCACCAATAGATAGGGTGATTCAGGAAGGTTTTAGTGTATAATTTATTAAGGTTTTGTGTAAATTAGTTGAAATATGACTATAATTGTTGAAAATGTTGGAAAAATTCAAGCGCTTGGGAGCTTACATCGAAAACGCTGCCTAGAGATATAAAAAACAATTTATGGTGGTGGTATGGTGGTTACTGGTTATCCCACCATACCACCACCATAAATTGTCTTTACAGAAAAGTCCGCGATGGCATATATTTATCTTTTAAGGATAATTCTAGGTATACCCAATTTAACTTCTAAAAAAATAGTCACATACCATTCGGTAATTGGAAATCTATTTAGATGGATACAGTATTAATCCTTATCAACTTAAATACGTTAGTTATCATAAGCATTTCATGCATATTATGATAATCCTTTACACCATATATTTTAAATGAATATCTTAGGAGTTATCGCAAAATAAAAACGAACGCGCGCCAATATAAAATATACGCGGATTTCAACCCGACGATGGCGATGACGGGACTCATGCGACCAGTGACCACCCTCGCGCGCGGCCCGTTGTTGCATATTATATTATAAGCCGAGCGATACTTCTTTTATAAGCCTACGTACTGTTCAATATGCTGTTCAATAGGTAGGTATAACTTAAGTATGGAACATTTCAAGGAGTTTGCAAAGCATAGGTGTAATATGCTCTACTACCCGTGCGAAGCCGGGGCGGGTCTCTAGTGTAAATAGCCTTTAATATTATGTTCATATTTTAATAGGCAATACAATTGCGATTTGTTTTTTCATAGACAATATTCGATAAAAAATACTTTTTCATCATACCTATTCGAAAAACGAATATTGGCTTCAGAGGATAGCGGGAGCAAAATTTAATTTTAACCCCATGGGACTTCATTTCTCCCTTCTGATTGGTCCGTGCCTTAGTAGGTATGTATGTGTTTATTATTACTGCGTTCGTTGCAGAAACCTGTCAATCGCTCATTCCGTTCGAAATTCAAAAATGTTTGAGAAGCTGTTGTCTTCGATAAGTCACGTGATCAATTTGTCGATCGGATATATACGCCCATACTGTATCCAACATAAATCTTCTTCTTTTCTTCTTTATCAACCGATAGGATAGACGTCCACTGCTGGACAAAGGTCTCTTGCATGGGTTACCACAAGTCTCGGTCTTGCGCCGCCTGAATCCAGCGACTCCCTGCGACTCATTTGATGTCGTCGGTCCACCTGGTGGGGGGTCTGCCAACACTGCGCTTCCCGGTACGGGGTCGCCACTCAAGCACCTTGGGACCCCAACGACCATCAGCTCTTCGAACTATGTGCCCCGCCCATTCCCCACATAAATATTAATGTTAAATTATTTCATAATAATTTATTTGTGTTTTATTTAAACTTTCATTATACGTTTAGGTATATCTACTATAGTAGGTTGATACTACTAGCTTTTTCTCATTGGTAATGATGAACAATAGTGTGTGTCATTCGGGGCCAAAATATTTTGTTCTCGGGCTATATTGAATTCCTCGCTGCGCTCAGGATTCTACTTTAGAATCCTTCACTTCGCTCTGAATTCAAAATAACGCCCTCAGGGAACAAAAAATTTCTTTGGCCCCATTTAACACAAATAACTATTAATCTAGTAAACAGACGGGTGAAGGAGGACTCTTCGGATCTTAGACCAGTATCTTAACTGCTAAAAGAAAATGTGGGGATGAAGTAGGTAAGGATAATATGTATTAATAGAGTGGTGTGGTCGCGGTAGTGTCGTCCAAAATCCCTCAGTGCCTGAAGACAAGTCTTTGAGAAGTGCGTGCTGCTAGTTATGACTTATTTATTCGAAATTTTGTCGCCATAATAACAGCTATGGGCCCCATGAAGGCTCAAGGTCACTCAGCGGACGATTGAGAGAGCTATTTTCGGAGTATCCCTGCGAGATCAAAACAGAAATAAGGAGATCCGATGAAGAACCAAAGTTACGGACATACCTAGCTCAGCGAGTTGTGAAAATGGGCGGGACACATATTTCGAAGAGCTGATTTTCGTTGGGGTCCCAAGATGCTGGAGTGGTGAATCCGCACCGGGAAGTGCAGTTTTGGCAGACCTCCCACTAGGTGGACCGACGACTTCAGACAAGTCGCAGAGTGCGGCTAGATACAGTTGGATCAAGACCTAGACCTGTGGAAGTCCATACAAGAGAACTTTGTTCAGTAGTGGACGTCTATCGGTTGTTATAGAAGAAAGTTTTTGGAACGAAGTTCCTTTTTTGGATCGTTTGACGGATGGAGGCTAGACGAAAAAAAGTAAGAATTTACCCTCACGATACTTGTTGCCTTCGTTTATTACATACCTGCCATTATAGCATTAGTGGAGTAGCGGAGCGAGCGTAATAATGAAACTGTCGGTTCGGAGGTTCAAATCCTGACCTCAGATTTTTATTTATTTTTATTATTAACTTTATTATTTAACTTCGTTTCAACAGAGTGTTCGACGACACACGCATTTTTTATTCTAATAAACTTTTACACGGTGTTTTTGAGTCGTGTGAATCACCATATTATTGTACCTATAAAATCAGCTGTAGGTATTAGTATTCTCTAAAATTGATTACATCAGTGCACAGTCATTGCATCAGGTCTGGTCATGGCGTTCTTGCTGCATCAATGCATTTTTTTTAAAGAATATCAACCAAGTTGAACTTGACTAATATTCTCCTCTCCCCTCCAAATAAGCGGAAAGCTTGTGCCAGGAGTGGGTACGACAATAGTGCAACGGGTGGGATTCGAACCTGCGACCTTTCAGTTTTCAGACCTTTAACCGTTGGGCTATTGAGGCTTAAATTTAACCAATAGCGGGAGAGTATCAGCCAATCAGAGGTCATTGTGGTTGTTGCACTGATGCAATCACTTTTAGAGAATACTACCAAACGCACTGCCGATGCCGGTTACTTTTAGAATAGAATAGAAATGTTTTTTTTATTCAAATAAACTTTTTTACAATGCTTTTGAATCGTCGATGAGTCTACCAATGCACTGGTTCGGAATGCCGTTCCTGCCGAGAAGAACCAGCAAGAAACTCGGCGGTTGCTCTTTTCAAAACAAGTTTACAATATAATAGATACTATGCTATGTATGCAGTGTTTACACAATGAGGGGAAAAGTTCCACAAAAGCATAGGTAACTAATTATAATGCAACACATGTTGAGACGGTCACACAGAAAGTAGCCCCATTCCCGCCGGTGGCACCCGTTCACGAGCATGACGCATGACCCAGCCATTGCTTCGCTCAACCATATTTGAGGGAACGTAACAACCCGCATCACACGACTGTAAGTAGTATTATAATAGGTAGGTGGTTACTGGTTAGTTCTATATTATTCTATCGTTATCACACCCACGCAGTCACATAGAACATTCAAACCCTCGTAATCAATTTGGGAGTTAGGTATGCCATAGATATACCTAGATATAGGCTGGAGGGGAAGCGAAGGGGTGTTATTTATTAATTTCAGTCCGTTACGAGGCTTAGGCGGAATGCTACGAAGCTTTTAATACTCAAAGCTACGAAGTGAGGAATCCGGAACCCAGTTAGAAGTTATTTTTTAACAGACTTCGAAAAACTAGCAGGTTCTCATTCAATATTCATGTTCACCGATTACTCGAAGACACCTGAACTAATTTGGAAAATTATTTGTTTGTTTCAAAGGGTAGGTATACTTCCCAGGTGGTCCTATTTAAATTTTATCGAAACGAGTGGTTTTAAAAAAATCAACAATATTTTATATACTTTGTAGTGGCGGCGGAGGCGGTTGAAGTCTGTTTTTATTTTTATTTTATTATAGACCTAGACGATGCCCGCGACTTCGTCTGCGTGGATTAAGGTTTTTAATTCCCGCGGGTACACTGTGATTCTCCGGGATAAAAATGCAGCCTATGTGCTATGGGTATGAGCTGTCTCCATCCTAATTATCAGCCAAATCGGTTCATTCGTTGTCGCGTTAAAGAGTAACAAACATCCATCCTCATAAACTTTCGCATTAATAATATTGAAGAAGGAAGGATGTACATCCTACATCATTCATCCAATATCGATAATATATTATGTCGATTTAATAATTACTAAAGGTTGGCTATGTATGCATATTGTACTTAAAAGAGTGATTAATTGATTATTTTAAAAAAATGTGCGATCTCGTCGGTCCACCGAGTGGGGGGGGGGGGGGGGGGTTTGGTTTTTTTTTTTAAATATAATAATCTCACCTGTTCTCTGCGATAACTTGACCTATCGGCTGAATTAATAGCATTCTTGCTGCACCAGTGCATTTGACCAAATTGATGCAATCAATTTTAGAGAATACCACCGCTGGAGCTACATAGGCTACTTTTATCCTTAAAAAAAAAGGGTTCTCGAGGGAGTACACCTAATAACGGTAGTATAACGTCGCGGGCAAAAGCTAGTTTATATTATTAGTGTGGGAGACGGGAGGGGGGTCTAAAGAAGTAGGTACGTGTCTGCGGCATTTATTATAGACGCTACGTCACGAGGCGCTGCCGCCTAGCACCTGATGACCTGACCTACCCTCACCGCGCGCCGATTGAACGACTCGCAGATATATTTGCAACTCGAACTTGAGTTTTTTGCTCGGGTCTATAGCCTACTAGCTTTTGCCCGCGGCTTCGAACACGTCAAGTTTGATTTTTCAAACCCCTATTTTACTTGTTACATTCCCTCAAATATGGTTGAGCGAAGCAATGGCTGGGTCATGCGTCATGCTCGTGAACGGGTGCCACCGGCGGGGATGGGGCTACTTTCTGTCTGCCCGTCTTAACATGTGTTGAATTATAATTAGGTATGCTTTTGTGGAACTTCCCCTCATTGTGGAAACACTTCATACATAGCATAGTATATTGTAAACTTGTTTTGAAAAGAGCAACTGCCGAGTTTCTTGCTGGTTCTTCTCGGCAGGAAGGGCATTCCGAACCAGTGGTAGACTCATCGACGATCAAAAGCACTTGTAAAAAAGTTTATTTGAATAAAAAACATTTCTATTCTATTCTATTCTATAACTACTCACTGGGGTAGAGTTGCATTTGATGCAGTTGACGGTTTCAGTGGACTCCACATGCCTCATGCCGGAAACCTCGTGAGCCAGATCTATTTATATACGTTCGTTTTTCTCTGTCTCCGCTCTCACGAGGTTTTCGTCATGTGGAATGGTGATGTCCACTAAAAACACCCTCGACTGGCACGGTCCATTCAGCACGATGTCAGGCTTATTCGCCAGAATCGTCCTGTCCGTGATGATGGACCGGTCCCAATAGAGCCGGACTCCGTCACGCTCAAGTACCGGCACCGGTGTGTACCTATAGTACGGCACTCTCTCATCCAGGAGCCCGCACTGCAGAGCAAGCTCTTGGTGAAGGATTTTGGCCGCTTGGTTATGCCTGTGCAGATACTTCATACGTGCAGATAGTGTTAGCAAAAGCCGAACATCCCGAGAGCACATGCCTGAGTGCCTCACCGGGATGGCGACACGCTCGACACATGTCGTGAGTGCCATCCTTCAGGATGTACTTTCGGTAGTTCCGCGTCTTAACCACCTGATCTTGTATTGCACACACAAAACCCTCGGTTTCCCCAAAGACGTCACCGAAGCGCAGCCATTGCACGGACCCTTTTTTATCTACGAAGCGTTCGTGCAACTCACTCTCCTTCCATACGGTCTCCCGGTTAGAGGTGCTTAGTAGTCTTAGTACCACCGGTTTCTGCCTCTCGAGTTTGGCCAAAGATAGGGGAGTGAGTCCTTTATCATATTCTTCTCTTATATATCTTTATCTTTGCATTAGACACTCCCTCTTCGTCTCAAAATAGGTTCTGAGGTTGGATATCTCCCGATTATGCATGGTCTTGACGCTTAATACGCCTCGACCTCCACATTTTCGGGGGATATACAGCCTCATAACAGACGATGGTGCATGCGGTAGAGAGTCATAGTCGTGCGGACTCTTCTATCCAGTGCGTCTAGTTCGGTCTGAGTCCATTCTGAGCACGCCAAACATGAGAACGGGCATGACCCAGCCGTTATATAAGCTCGGACCGTATTGGTGCTTGAAAAATAGCTTTTAAGTACAAATTTTTGTCAGGCGTCCAAAAAAAATAATAATATATTATTAAATACAGAATTACATCTAGGTACAGCCCGTTCACAGTTATTTTACCGTATGTAGTCCTTGACAGTGTTTATATTTTGTAGATTATTCGGCTTGGTGACATAAATTTCTCAAAAAGGGAGGATGTTAAGGAAGGTTTTTTATCAATTTATGTGTCACACTGGCTGTTTAGAGTATTCTATTTTTGTTTAAATTATGATTGTCACTCTACTATGTCTTATAATAGATGTAATATTTATCTAATTGAATTTATAGATCCTTAAACGGACTCTATTAGAAAGAAGGTATTAAGTACAGTAACCTACTGTACTTAATACCTTCTTTCTAATAGATATTATATTTATATATTATATAGAATAGTAGGAAGTAGGAAATTAATATGTGTTGCTACTTTCAACATAATAATATGTACTTTAATTCCTGTGGTGTCTAATACACTTATGGCTAAAAAGTTGCCCTCTGGGATAATCGCGCAAGAAGCAGCACGTTCCTTGTCGCAACACAATCATTGTCCAATTTCACTTACAGCGCACTATGGGACCAAACTGTGCGTCTCAAAAATCCGTAACTTTTTTATTATTTGAAAATTGAAATAAGTAAACTAGTGATTTGTTTTTAGATCATCTTTAATGTATATGCTATAATATAATAACAATGGAGTAGCAAAAAAAAATTATTTCATAAAAAAAATACTTCAAAAAAAAAACAAGCATTTTTATGACATTTTACAATCAAAATAACATTAAAATTTTATTTTTTTGCTTTGTAAAATAACTGAAGCTGACAATTTGCTTAAAATTTTATCATATTGGAAGGTTGTTAAAAATTCAGAAGGTTCTTGAATCTTGGCTTCTTCAAAAAGCTCTTTTGAAATAGATTCGGATGACTTTTTTAAACAGGATATTTATGAATCAGAAGTGTACAAGGGAGCATGGAAAACATCTTCATTTGTCGCTGACCTAGAATACTTACATAATGTCATAATTTTAATTTATTAATAAGATTTTGTTTTGATTTTTGTTGACCGAGTGTCATGATTTTCAATTAAATAAGATATTATTTGACCTAAATTATGTAGCACGAAACGGGAAATAAGGAAGTAGTTAGGAATAGAATTTAATTTTTTTTTTTTCTTTTATTTTAGTTTATTATGACAATTTGACTTTATACAGTATACTACATTAAACCTAAAACTCTAAAATTAAAACTACCTACTACATTAAAATTAAATTTATTCTAAAATTAAAACTAAAATGAAAATTAAATAAAATCTAAAACCCCATCGAAGCCACTGCAGTGTGGCATGGTACCCAAGATGCTGGCAGCATTACCCCTTTGGATGGCCAAGCTAATCCTTTGGGCAAGGTAGCTGCCAGCTCTTGGATCCCCGGTAGACTCGATCACCTTTTTAGTTAGCTCTACAAAAAGCGCTCGAGCCTCCGGGCCCCACGGCCCCAGGGTCTCTACACCAAAAGGCACAAATATGAAACCACTGTCAAGTTTTTCATATTTGCGCCTCTTAGCCTGTTCGGCGCTAGTAGCCGCTGCACCCGCCACAGAGGAGGTCGCATGGATGTGGGATGCAGCTAGAGTATCTACACAGGTGACATCCCACACAAGCGACCTCCTGTCCTCCAAGGAACAAGCGTCATACCATCAGGTCTCCTGCCATCACTACGTGCCAAATTATTGAATTTAAATTGACTTGAAAATGTATTAAAACGGAAATGTAAGCTGATTGGTTGAATGGAAGGGGAAATTGTAATCATCATTTCCATCCATTTTGTTAGTCTAAAAATATAAAAGGAAATGTGAATTAGTTTAAAGTTAGTTCTCGTTCAGCGTGGGAGCCGACTGTGGCTCCATAAGTGTTTTCGATATAAATACTTTAATATTTTAAAAGATATGCTGTCGTGGAGTTTCTTTGCCCTTTCTTCACGACTGTAGCACCTTGCGAAACGGGCATTAGAGTCATTTTTATAATAAATGGATCTATACTGAACAACATAATAAAATACAGATAGAATAAATGTTGATGAAGAAGTTTTCTTTACAGGTGCATTGGTTAATCTTATTTTTTTGTAGTCCTTATTTCGTGATTCCTGGGCATCTTCAGCTAGATATTTTATAGGCAGCACAGCAAAGTGCCTTATTTTTCTCCATGTATTAAAATCTTGTGAACTGATGAGGGCATGTAATTGTAATACCAACTATATAATTGAGTAGTAGTTTTAGTGTATTCGCCAAACTTTTCCGAATTGACAGGCATACCTGATGCCAAGGTCTGTAGAATAACACAGAGTATAAACAGCCTTTTAATAAGTTCTTTTCCGAAGTGCAATGGTAATTCATGAAAAATCGCCGAGCTGTATTGCCATCATTGCTACTTCCACTTCCTTGTCGAGGTTTATCAATACGCAACCCCATTTGACTTCGAAACCGATCGTGCACAAATTGTTTTTTCTCTGCTTTGCTGTTTTTATTTTCTGGAGTTGATGCCGACCATTTTTTAAAAGAAAGGTTATAAGAAATGTGTAGAATCAAAGTGCATGCAAAGTCGACAATATTTTCTCACAAATACACACATCAAAAGTGTCTAGGGATCAACATATATTTTTGCAATAACTTTTCTCCTGATTGATATTAATTAAAATTTTCTTTAAGGATTCATCAAATAAAGTGTTTTCGTTTGTCACAGTAACGATAAACCAAGTCACCTTTGCATTAATAAAGAAATTTGCCATTTTCCTAATAAAGGGATTTTTGACATTTGAACCACTAACATTAAAGTTCGAAAAAAAGACTGAAATAACAGTTTTCTTTAAAATTTTATTGGGTAACTTAAACAATTAATAATCCGTGTTTCTACCGCGAACACTAACAACACAAGAACATCGGTTTGGCATACTCAAAATGAGTTCATCCAAATCACGCTGTGGAATGGCCGCCCATGTTCGTTGCAACAACAAAAAAAGGTCTTCTTGCCACTGGATACCCTCCATATTCGGCAGAGCTCTTCTCTGTAGCATATCCCATGCATGCTCAATCGGGTTCAAGTCTGGCGACTGAGCAGGCCAGGGCAGGACATTGATGTTAGCTGCGGCGAGAGTCTGTCTTACAACTCTTGCGGTGTGCGGTCGTGCATTATCATGCATTAACTGAAATAAGGGACCGATTTGCACTTGTAGAGGAACGATGACGTCTGATACAATCGTCTCAGCATAAATTTGAGCGTTGAGGTTGCCTCTGATCCAAATCAACTCAGTTCTTCCGCCGATCCAAATACCCGCCCATACCATGATGGTTCCACCACTATAAGGATGGACTTCCTGGCAGGATTTTAATCGCTGATTATGAAATTATGAAATGCACCAAAAAGGATCCATATAAATTTATAAAATCATAAATTTATTACAAAGCCACATCTCAATCTCAAGAAATCCGCATAAAAATGCTTGATCCCTAGACACTTTTGATGTGTGTATCTTTGAATATCTTCAGACTTCGTTCCTCTGTCGATGAAAAAGTCACACAGTACGAGATACAACGAATTCGCACATTTTGAAAAAGAACTGTATTTACACAACGTTTTAATAGCAAGTGTTGGTATTCTAAAGTCATCATCATCTCCCTCTCCTTTTACGACGCTATGTGGGGTCGGGACAACATGGCTTATAAGCCATGTTGTAAGTGATTCGGCTTCGGTGATTGTAAAGTATGAACTGAAATTCAAGGCATTTTAGTCAGCCCCTACAAGTAGCGGGTGCAAAATTATTATCAATTGTGCACCCAAGAAAGGTTTTTTGATTGTCACTATCATAAATAACCACTGGCAGTACACGTGGTCAGCACTGATAACATTATTTCTCATAAAAGTATCACAAAACATACAAGTGACCACAATCAAAAAGCAAGTAGTTAAGTATTCTGCAACATGATAATGTTTTTGCTTTAAATAAATCGAGAAATGTCTATTTAAGCTAAAAGCTATGAAAATACTTATAAAAAATGAAGATATTCGATTTTTCCCTATTTCCTTAATTCCGCATTTTTACCATTCGACGCACATTAATTTTTTTACGTCATTTGTTAAGAAATCCTACTTCCTACTTCCTACTAATATTATAAAGGTGAAAGTTTGTGTGTATGTTTGTTCCTCTTTCACGCAAAAACTACTGTATGGATTTGGCTGAAATTTGGAATGGAGATAGATTATAACCTGTAATAACACATAGGCTACAAATTATCCCGGAAAAATCCAAGGTTCCCGCGGGATTTTGAAAAACACTGATAGATGGCGCTGATTGTACTTAAATCACGCTTACATTATCCGCAGCATCGAGAATAAGAAAAAAATTCCAATTCAACAATCAAGTAAGATAAACACAGTTATTGAAGTTTTTCATTAGCAATAGAAAATTTCTTAGGGATTATAGGGATGGATTACGAAATAAATAATACAAATAGTACAAGGTATCGATTTGTCCAGTCATAGTGAGTACATTGCTAGATATTATAATGACTGATGGTCATGTGTAGATCCTATTTCCTATCCTATTAATATTATAAATGCGAAAGTTTGTGAGGATGGATGGATGGATGTTTGTTACTCTTTAACGCGACAACGAATGAACCGATTTTGCTGAAATTTGGCACAGACATAGAATATAGTCTGGAATAGCACATAGGCTACTTTCATCCCGGAAAAGCAAACAGTTCCTACGAGATAGCAACGCTATTTTTTACGCATTTGTCCTTCAAAATACGCGCAATGGAGTTTTAGATTAACGTGATTTTTTGCACAGGTAAAGTTAAGAGCCTGAAAAATGACAAAGGCTACTTTTTATCTCGGGAAAACAAACAGTTCCCGCGGGATATTCGTATGCTACTTTTCACATATTAATCCTTCAATTATGCGCCAACGAAGTTACAGATTGACGTGGTTTTTTTGATAGGCATAGTTGAGGACCTGAAAAGTGAAAAGGCTACTTTTCAAGGTATTTTTTTTAAACAGAACCCTAAAGAGCGAGGCCCGACTCGCACTTGGCCGATTTTTTTTTTTTTTTTGTTATAGCGGCAATAGAAATACAAAATATGTGAAAATTTCAACTGTCTACCTATTACGGTTTACGAGATACAGGCCGCTGACAGACGGACGGACGGGCAGCGGAGGCTTAGTAATAGGATCCCGTTGGCACCCTTTGGGTACGGAACCCTAAAAACCACGTTGACTATATGCACTTACACTTTATATGGTGAAAATTTATAACTGCGAAAGTGCGTTGGTTTGTCCTTCAATCACGCCCCAACAGAGCTACGGATCGACGCGATTTTTTGCAGTGTACCTATAGTTGAGGACCTGGAGAGTGACAGGGCTACTTTTTATCCCGCAAAGTCAGAGTTCCCAAGGCATTTTAAAGGCTAAGTTCACGCAGACGAAGTCGCGGGCATCAGCTAGTTGTTTATAAGCACATAGACAAGTTTAATGTTTTTAAAATTATTTTTTTACCATTTTATGGTCACGAAAAAATGATGACATTTGATGATTAAAAAAAATTCGTTAATTAAGTTTTTTAACCGTTTAAATCGGTTTTGTTTATATTTCGATTGTTTATTAAGTTAACAATTTGTTATAAACAATTTTTAGTAAACGGTTTATTTTTTTCCTGAAAGCAAAAAAAAATACAAATATAACCATAGCTGCTTTCATTTCGGTATCGTGTATTAGCTAAAAATTTTATAAAAAATCAAAGACAATTTCTATTTAGTACTTTGTTATATTATATGGATATATTTGTAATTTTTTACTTTCTACCCCGTAAAAATTCATCGTTCCCGCAGGATTTCGAAAAACCGAAATTCACGTGTTACTTTTTCACGCCACAACTTATGAACCGATTTGGCTGAAATTTGGAATGAAGATAGATTATACCCTGGATTAACACATATGTTATTTGTATCCAGTAAAAATGCATGATTCACCAAATCAGGTAGTAAAGGTGTATTTAATCCTTTGCTAACTGAAATCTACCAAAGCCACCATGATCAAAACTTCATAGTCGGGGATCGTCACGCAGAGAAACTTTCAGCTTTTATAAAATGACAAACGTCTGATCTTCCTGGGTTCCCATAATCATTGAAAGAAAGAAGAAAGAAAGAAAATTCATTTATTCGGACGACTCTAAATTCTCTCGTATTCTTAATTTCAAAATACAAAGAAAAAATGTACTTAAATAAAAATTTTATTTAAAAAAAACATGCTTTTAGTAGCTGGCTACATCATCAGATTCTGGATATTATATCTAGAATCTAGGACAGTACTTACTTGTCAAGACGAATCAAACCAAGCCCAAACTTTAGTAGGTACTAAAGAGCTGTAATTTGGCAAGGTTTTACATATTAATTAGCTAAGCCGACAAATAGTTGTACAATAAAATCTTGAAAAAACTTTTTACAACAAAAAAAACCTTTAAGTGATATTTTTTTACTCGTCTATTCCATTGTGTGGGGTATCGTTGGATAGGTCTTTCAAAAATATTGGTGGTATGTATGAACATTATTATTATTATAATGCGATTATCGATTTGCTTATGACAGAAAATGCGTTGAATGGACAAGGATCGTGAGGGGCGCGAGCGGGGACGGGGGCCACGGGGCCACGCTGGGCGCGCGCCGCGCGGACATCACGCCGAGCACAATAGTGATGGCCCACGGGGAATGTAATGGTATCGATGATGGCATGATGTCATCGAGTCGTAATTAACTACAATCTTATTTGTAGGACAGGCACTGCAAGTTATAAAATAGTATTTAGACATTCTGAAAAGTTTTAAAGAATTTTTGAGTAGTTGTGGTGAGCGATGGTTACGAATTATGAATTAAGGAAACTTATTTGTACCTAAATAATCAATAACACTTTTAAGTTTATATGGAAATGGTTTAAAAGTGTAAGCTAGCGACGAAAAATTTACCCAAAACACTTTCACATAGTGGAGGCTTAAATTATCTTTTAAGTTTGTTAAAGTTTGGACTTTCGCATAGGTAGGGATGATAATAGTTATTTATAATATTGGTAGGAGCACTCATAGCTGCATATTATGTTCAAGCACAAGTAAGTATTTGCAAAGCTCTATTGTATGGGAGTTCGGATTTGTAATGGTGAAACTTGTATCGATGTGGCTCTCAGCGTGCCTACACGGAGGCCGGAGCGCCGGGCCCGCGCCGCGGCCGCGTCAGTGCGCCGGAGGAAGCGGGCTGCGCCGCTTGTGTACTCGCAGCCCGCCGCGTGTTATCGTGTGTGTGTGCAAATGATTCTGTTTTTATGGCGCTCATATATCAACTACTGCGAGTTTTGGTGCTGGCTGTGACCGCGGCGGCTGTCGACGGTCAGTTTCTGTGCTTTATTGTTGTTGCGTACCACGTGGTCTGCCCTGGAACGGGCAGTGTTTACGGCAGCAGACGCATGCGCGCCGCTTGTTTGCCTCTCCAGGTCAAACACCGGCCTAACCTACGAAGCCTCTATACGTAATTATGACCCGCCGAGTGGGTAAGTTGCGACACAGATCGAGATGCAGCCGATACATCGATTGCGGTTATCGAATATCGATAAACAGCCGCTGGAGAGCCTCTACTTTGCTCTACAATTTTCATCGTTTTATTGTTTTTCACTTCCCTATTTTTTATTGCGCATATTACAAAAGTTGCTATAAATATGAAATAATTAGTATTAAGAAAATAATGAATGAATTAATGAAAAAAAAAGAATAAAAAAACAAACAGATTCATTCAGAATCAGACTTACCTCCTTAATTAGATATTATAATAAAACAAAGGCAAAAAAAAGCTATACATAATCAATGAACACAAGTCAATCGGTGTAAAATTAAAATGAAACGCAATCAAAACATGAATTGTGTGTCCTTGTATCGCACGGATACGATCGCTTGTTTTTAAGACTCGTTCGTAATACTACGCTGCTTCTAGCTGTACCTAGGTACCTATGTAGAAACTAGAAATACTATAGGTACAGACCATAGCTTTAGCTTCCTTTTTGATTTGATTCCTGTTAAACCACGTGTACCGGAGTTGCGTTAATGTACGAAGTAACTGCCTCGTTGGTCTAGTGGTTAGCTTGTTCGACTGCGGATGACGTCCGAGGTCTCGGGTTCGATTCCCGGGTCGGGCCGTTAAATAAAATGTATTGGGCTTTTCTACCAAAGAAATTCTCAGTACTAGCCCGGAGTTAGGAAGTTGGCAGTGAGTCACCCCCGTGCCTCGGAGAGCACGTAAAGCCGTCGGTCCTGCGCCTGATCTCTCTCCGGTCGTGTCGGATTTCCGTCCCATCGGACTATGAGAGTGAGGGAATAGAGAGTGCACCTGTGTTTGCGCACACACTTGTGCACTATAATATCTCCCGCGCAGATGGCTGATCTCTAAAGAGGTTGGCCGCCGTGATCGGATTCGGTCGGGAGGACATTATTATTATTACTAGTGGTTCGCCCCGAACTGAGACCTCGCGGTAACGGTGTCGATATACAATATCAATATCAATATCAATCGATACATGATAACCAAAACTGACATATATTATTATGCCCGTTTTCACCAAACATACCTAAATCATCCCCTAAGTAGGAGTCTCTTAACGTAGGTAGCTCCTAAATACAATCCTAAGTCCTAAAATCCGTCTCAATATCCTTTTAGGTGTCCCGTACAGGATCGTGATAAATAAGTTGACAGAAAACATCACCTAACTTATAGGTAGCCCGTAAAGGTTAGGGAACGTTAGTGAAAACATTGAATTATTATGTAGGTACTAACGAGTGAAACCGGGTTACGGGCATCTGTACAAATCGTCATCTATCGACGCGAATAGAAAATATACAATATTTAACTAAAATTTAAGTAAAAAATAATTTTAATTGAGTAATATGGTACAAAAAAAATTATAATACAATTATTGTATTATATTATGTAACTAAATAATATTGGTCGACGCAAAACTGTTTTTGGGATAGGTCGTAGTCGTAACTCGTAGTTCCATGGGAATAGTTACTGACTGCGCCATCTATTAGCATTATTGTGAAGCTATGTTGATGCTATATGAATTACTGATGCCCATTAAAAATTAAATAATCTCGTTTCTTTATAATATTCATATAATTTTAGTATTTGTTGTTCAAGTACAGGATATAAGTGACCTAAAAAAATAAAATCAGTTTGAAAATCCATAGCGGATTTTCCTAGAGAGCGTCTTCAAGCGAGCGTATAAAATCGCCACTTTGAAAGCCCCCCGTTTCGTCAATTTTAAGGGAAAAATTTAAAAAAAAATATTTTTGTGCTCGGTTCAAAATTATCTTTAAAATGATACGTAACAATTTTATGTAAGGCGATAAATTTTTTTTTACTTCGCATTCACTTCTATGAGAGCCCCCCTGAAATAAAGGTTTTTATAATTTTTTATCCAATATTCGGCTGAAGGCCATCAGTTTACATATTATATCTAAATTTGAAGTAATTACGTTCAGTAATTCAAAAGTTATAAGGCTCTGACAGACGGACAGACGGACGGACGGACGGACGGACGGACAAGTGCAAATTCACTCTAGTAGACTCAGAGACCTCGCTTCGCTCGGTCAATTATTAATGTACGAAGATGTCAAACCACCACATCTGACCGTATCTGCCTATGGTATCTGCATACCTACTTACTTATTTACAAGTTTACGCCAACATGTCACGTTGCTATCGTTATTCGTTACACGCTCCTTCAGAGGGTAGGTACCTACTACCTACCTATCTAAGTGCCGATTTCACCAAACGTCGAGTGACGTTTATCCGAGGAATAACTTGGGCGTTCTGACAGTTTTTGTATTGAAAAGTCTGTCAAAATATGAAATTTACGCTCGGATAAGACTTATTTTACGTTGGTGAATTCGGTCCTTAGAAATCCATAAGGAAGTCCTTATGAAATTCACACATAATAATTGGACAGCTCAACATACAATAACTGTCTAAACCAATTTGACAGCTCTTATTTGATTAATAATTTTCAGTCTAGTTGAATTCCAATTACTTGGTAGGTATACCTATATTTTTCAAAGAAGACGAATGAACTACATATTTATAAGAATTGTTACTTAGGTGCGCTAAAATAAATAAAAAATAGTAATATATTATAGTAAAAATAACTCCTCGGTTCTGAATTGAGATCTATGCAAAAAACGGCTCTCTTCATAGTTCGCTGAATGACCCTTAGCCTTCTTATGAGGTTGTTTGGTGTCTTGGTCTTGTGAATTTGGGGTCTAGGAAACTGACACAGTATAGCTTTTGTCCTGAAAATCTAATTGTTGTTTCAGTGGTGCCAATGATAAGTGAATGCAAGTAACTTCCGCGATTTCTTGCAGAATTCGTTAGCAGATTAGCTCAGACTTGCTGCGTGTATTAATTTATACAGTGCAAATGACTAATTGCTAGAGCTAACTTCTGTATTGTTATTGGACACTTGTTTCGTTTTAAAAAACAAGTACACCCGAGCTAACTTGTCATTGAAACTATTGTAAGTTCCGTTTAGGCGCGAAATGATTTTGTTGACGTCATAGAAAGAATAATTGACACATGGTACTAGGAATTACGAATGATTTAACATGGTTTGAGTTATGCTACAATAACTGTCAAATCTGACATCACTTTACGAACCACGCAGGTGTTATACGCGAAAAATATTTTGTCCAAACTTTGAGAACACGCGCGTGTATTTATTATACTAGCTTTTTCCCGCGGCTTAGCTCACGTTAATTCCGATTTTTTCAAACCCCTATTTTATCCCCTTAGGGGCTGAATTGTCAAAAAATCCTTACATAGCAGATGCCTACGTTATACCTATTAGCTATCTGGGGCTACCTGTCCTGTATGCCAAACAGCCCGATCCATCATGGAACTAGGAATTACGACTACGTCTCGATCCATCGAGTGGTTTGAGCTGTCGCGTCGTCAGTCGCCTTTTCCTTTTGTATTATATTAAGATGCATTTGTAAAATTCTTGAGCGAAAGGTAAATTATGTGTCACTATAGGACGAAATACATAAACAATAAAATTCAAATACAGGATCGTTAATCATTATTCATTATACATAAATGACCGCCAGAAATTCCGTTGCCATAAAAAAATTATGCCTAAATCTCTCATGGTCCAGCCATCCTATCAGCCATCCTATCCACACATCCTCTATTTTTCGATCTACGGCCAAAAGTCCCGACTCCCGATTGTAAAACTCCAATAGTTAGTCATTTCTTGCCAAGTGTAGTGACTTTATTTACTTGAAAACACTCATTCCAATTCCAAGCTCTGTTTGGAAAAAAAACCAGAAAATAAATAGGCAAAACAATTTATTGGCAATAAAGCACAAGGTGACCGAGTTAGTCCAATAACTTCTCCAAAATATTAGCAGCTATTACCGAAATCAAATAACTAGCTATCAGATTATGTGAGCATTCATTTTCCTAATTTAGGCATAATAATATACGGTCCAATTTAAAGCCTACGTAAATATGTTGATACTTATGTACAGCTACATAAAAAGGGAACACTACGTATACAGTATACGCAATTATAAAATGACGTCATACTGTAGCGTTGACATAAAAAAAAATTAAGTGGCACTCGGGGACTGCCGTGGTAAAGCTATTGCATAGCATTTTTTATCAACTTATGCAATTATAATATTTATGCAATATTTTTTTTGCATAATAAAAATTAAAAAACAAACAAACAAGAAAAGCGAACTGTCACTACTTCGCGAGTGAGATTCGATCCTGCGACATCATACACCATACGGTAAAGAAAACGGCCTTTCGCCCACTGCGCCAAACAGAGCTACTTGTAAACCTCTAAAATGTTGAAGGGTTACTGAACGACGGTGTTAGGTTTATTTTCGTTACGGAATTTCTTGATTCGGTCGCCGCGCTCAAACTGTTTGTCCTAGTTCAAAGCCCGCGATAAAAGCTATGCAATAGCTTAAAAAATGACCACGACTGTGACGGAACTTTTCTTTTCTTATCTGGCAAGGCTTTTCGTGGCAATGACGCGGACGTTTTGAATTTCGAAGGGCGTAATTTTTGATTTCTTATTTTTCTCCTCTTCGAAGAAAGTCATTGATTAATAATGATAAATAGTTTGCGCTATGCAAACTTTTCCTATTTTACTCATCGTAGAAAACTACACGTGAACAATAGTAACCAAACAACAATATCATCATCATCATCATTTTCAACCCATCATCGGCTCACTACGAAGGCTACTGAGCGAGGTCTCCTCTCAGAGAAGGGTTATAGCTTATAGGCCATAGTCCACCACGCTGACCCATTGCGAATTGGCGGATAAACCACAAAAACTAACTACCTAATTAAAATTCAACAAATCAGTTTAAAACGTAAACAAAACACAAAGTTTGAAAAACACTGTATTGACAATCCCGAGTAGAACGTTGCTATCTGTACTTAGTGGGTCTGACATGAGGCGGTGCGTGGAAGCGCGAGGGAGGTAGCGGCCTACTTAAATTGAACGTGTAGGAAATAACATAGTAAGTACTTGGTAGGATTATGTTCAACTAGATCAATGCGAGATCAAATCAGAAATGAGGAGATCCGTAGGAGAACCAAAGTCACCGACATAGCTCAGCGAGTCGCGAAACTGAAGTGGAAATGGGCGGCCACATAGTTCGAAGAGCTGGTCGTTGGGGTCCCAAGGTGCTGGAGTGGCGACCCCGCACCAGGAAACGCAGTGTTTTCAGAGCCCCCACTAGGTGGACCGACGACATCAAACGAGTCGCAGGGTGCCGCTGGATCCAAGCGGCGCAAGACAGATGCCTGTGGAAGTCCATGCAGGAGACCTTTGTCCAGCAGTGGACGTCTATAGGTTGATAAAGAAGAAGAAGAAGATCCGTGGTACTCAACCTTTTTTTCATGTTAAACTAGCTGACCCAGCGAACTTCGTACCGCCAGCAAAAATATTTAGTGGTTGGTCACCCTTATCATTTAGGGCTATGAAAAATAGATGTTGGCCGATTCTCAGACCTACCCTATATGCACACAAAATTTCATAAAAATCGGTCCAGCCGTTTCGGAGGAGTAAGGTAACTAACATTGTGACACGAGAATTTTATATATTAGAGATAACAAACACGTGTTAGCGATACAAAATATCGCGAGCCGTAAAAAGAAAAAATATTAGGTAATGATTTCTAAGCTTTTTGTGATTGTTACAAAACTATGAACGAACTCATCGCGTATACTTTAACCGACCGCCCTATGGCCCGCGGGCCGCAGGTTGAGTATAGTGGAACTAGATGATGCGTTGTTTACGGTGGAAGACATGGTTCTCCCCGCGAAATTCAAATTTAATTTGGTTTTTCGCAATTTGTAAACTAATACGACAAAGTAGGCTTATGGCATTCTAATTGCGACAATGGCAGTATCATCTTCACAGGTTTATATAAAAATCTTTACTTGAAAGTGTCCAGTTTAAGAAATTAATCAAAATATCGACTAATTTGTGAGTAACTCACGTCCAACTCAGTATTTTGATTAAGTAATTTCTTAAACTGGTCACTTTCAAGTAAAGATTTTTATGTAAACCTGTGAAGATGATAATTCTACTGGCGCAATTAGAAGGCCATAAGCTTTGTCGTATTAGTTTACAAATTGCGAAAAACCAAATTAAATTTGAATTTCGCGGGCAGACCCTTGTCTTCCACCTTAACGGCGAAATCCTAAGTTAAGAAAGCAGCCTCCTTTCTGAGGGAATCTGAGATCGAATCCCAGGAATAATCTGTAACTTGTCGAGGCTATGTGCGTTTTATGCAAAATTACACTTTTATTAACAGTGAAGGATAACATGGAGAGGAAAGTGGAAACCGGCACGCTGAAAGTTGTCTAAAATGTTCTCAAAAGTGTAGTCAGCGTGATCGACTACTTAAGTAGTAGATATCTACAATTATATTATATACTTTTCTATATATATACTTTAATATATAAAGCTGAAGAGTTTGTTCGTTTGTTTGTTTGCTTGAACGCGCTAATCTCAGGAACGACTGGTCCGATTTGAAAAATTCTTTCTGTGCTAGATAAGCATTTATCGAGGAAGGATTTATCATCACGCCAAGACCAATAGGAGCGGAGCACTAATGAAGAATGTTTCAAAATCGGGGTTTTTCCTTTTGAGAGCTTCCGCTGCGTGCGCTGCGTAAACGGTTAAAGTTTCGAAAAAATCATGTATGACAGAATATTTCGGCTTTAAAAGTTCTAAAAAAATCCAGGACAGCATTTATGTCTATCTTTTAAGGTTGGCTCACACCTTTTTATGCCAACCAAATTTGTTCTATTGCATGCATTATTTGCGAAGGTGTTTTTAAGTTGGTGAAGGTGAAGCTAAAACTATTCCACGCGGACGAAGTCGCGGGCAGAAGCTACTTCTTCTTCTTCTTCTTTATCAACCTATAGACGTCCACTGCTGGACATAGGTCTCCTGCATGGACTTCCACAGGCTTCGGTCTTGCGCCGCTTGAATCCAGCGGCTCCCTGCGACTCGTTTGATGTCGTCGGTCCACCTGGTGGGGGGTCTGCCAACACTGCGTTTCCCGGTGCGGGGTCGCCACTCCAACACCTTGGGACCCCAACGACCATCGGTTCTTCGAACTATGTGCACATAGTTCGAAGAAGCTACTTAAGTTAATAAAATTAATTTGAATTTAAAAGAGTGGAAAGTGCTGCGGACATAAGAGTTGCCCTATTTTCATAGAATCACCCTTATATTCCTTTAAAGTCGATAGCATTCGTTTTTTAAAGATTTTAATGATAGCTACAAAGTTATTTCAGACGGAAAGACGAAGTCGCATTGAAAAGTTTTTTTTAGAGTTCCGTACCCAAAGGGTGCCGACGGGGCATCATTCAGACACGGGACCCTAATATATACTAGGGACTTTTATAGTCAGCTATAAATATTTATTGGCAATAACTCATCAATAACTGTTTCGCAAGCGATCAATGTTGGTAAAGGACAAATTCTTAACCCAATCTGTGGCAATCATGTCGAAAACGTTCGTAAGATTCTAATGGATGGCAAATTGCCCGATGATACTCACTCATTGTTCCCAAACTGTGAATTGAGAATTTTATTTACTTTTTATTGCCTACAAATTGACCGTAAAGGCATTATAAAGCTAATTTGCGAAGTGTGGCAATAAAAAATTTGCTTCACAAAGAATTTTTTGTTGTAATACCTGATCGGATTTTAAATAGTAGGGACTAAACACAATGTAACCGTTATAGACGAAGCCACCTTATCTTATTAGTATAGAATAGAATAGAATAGAAATATTTTTTATTCAAATAAACTTTTTAAAAGTTCTTTTGAATCGTCTGGCTCTACCACTGGTCCGGAATGCCCTTCCTGCCGAGAAGAATCACCAAGAAACTCGGCGGTTGCTCTTTTCAAAACAAATTTACAATACAGTAAATACTATGCTATATATGCAGTGTTTCCACAATGAGGGAAGTTCCAATATGCATAGGCATACCGACTAACTTCTATCTTAAGATGGTATGGATCGTTTAGTGAAAATCGAATGTCGTCATCATTGTTGTCCCAACTCCCGACTGGTTATCGTCCACTGCTGGATGAACCAGTAGGTCTCTATAATGTCCTCCCGACCTAATTAAGCGGAGGCCAATTTCCAGAGATTATAATAATAGCCCTGCGCGGAAGATATTGTAGTGCACCAGTGTGTGCACTGACACGGGTGCACTCTCTATTCCCTCACCCTCATAGTCCGATGAGACGAAAATCCGACATGACCGGAGAACGTAGGACTGACGTTGGGACTGACCGATGGGGGTTAATCAAAAACTGCCATACTTACCCTTTCAAGTTACCCCGCTGCCATCTTAGACTGAATCGTCACTTACCATCAGGTGAGATTTATCTTGTCATAGAATAGTTATATCTGTAGATATATTAAGTTCCTAGCTTAGATGCTCTAAGGCCTAAGGTTCCTAGCAACTTGAGATTGCATCCATCCACCTGATGGGAAGTCTTCCAACTCCTTTTGGTGCAAGATCGCAATTCGAACACCTTGAAACCCCAACATCGATAGTAATCTTACACTGGCAAGGGAATCGATGAGCCGACATTACATAAAAAACATTAAAAGGAAATTCGCAAATGCCCTAAAGAGGCCGCGAAAATTTGCGTTTCGCGAAAAAAACCTGCGCGGCGCGGTTCGGCGCGGCGTAGGTAGTAGGAAGGACTTATTTGTTACGGGCGATAATCAAGGCCAAATCATTAATTTACCTAATGAATTGTATTTAAAACACGATCAGGGCCTATACTACCAACGCCTAAAGCAGTAATATTTTAATTTTTTTTTGGAGATATAATGACAACCTTAAAGTAATTTTAGTAACTTAAGCTTAAAGTTGACATTGTATGACATGTCAAAACAATCTATATATATAAAAGAAAGTGGTGTTAGTTACACTATTTATAACTCAAGAACGGATGAACCGATTTGGCTGAAAATTGGTGGAGAGGTAGCTTAGAAACAGGAGACGGACATAGGATACTTTTTATCCCGTTCGACCGCGTTTCCGTCAAGTCACTATAAAACGTGGTATAACAAAAACGCTACTGACATGGAATAACAAAACGCAAATGACAGTGGCATAACAAAACGTAAATGACAGCTAAACGTAATTTTGTCTTTGGTTAAGTATGGTAAAAAATTTGACAATTATAAAAAGTGTTATAATAAAGCATTACTGATATTATAAATACGAAAATGTGTTTGTTTGTTGGTTTGTCCTTCAATCACGTCGCAACAGAACAGCGGATTGATGCGATTTTTTGCATGGGTATAGTAATGGATGTAGTAGTGGTTCCTCAGACCGGGAGAGCTACTTTTTATCTCGGATAATTAAAGATTCGAATTCCCGCGGGATTTTTAAAAACTAAATCCATGCGGACGAAGTCGCGGGCATCAGCTAGTATTGAAATAAAACTGCTTTATGTAACGATGCAAATGGCTTTAAGCTATGATTACCGACCCTGATGCCGATTTGTTCAAGGACATAATTGTTGAATGTAGACGTACATCTGAGGATATATCTCGGAAAATTAAAGAGTTCCCGCGGGAATGAAAAAACCTTAGTCCACATTCCACGCGAACGAAGTCGCGGCCATCTTAAGGTGGAAGATAAGAGTCTGCCCGCGAAATTCAAATTTAATTTGGTTTTCCGCAATTTGTAAACTAATACGACAAAGTAGGCTTATGGCATTCTAATTGCGCCAATGGCAGTATCATCTTCACAGGTTTACATAAAAATCTTTACTTGACTAGTGACCAGTTTAAGAAATTAATCAAAATACTGAGTTGGACGTGAGTTACTCACAAATTAGTCGATATTTTGATTAATTTCTTAAACTGGACACTTTCAAGTAAAGATTTTTATATAAACCTGTTAAGATGATACTGCCATTGTCGCAATTAGAATGCCATAAGCCTACTTTGTCGTATTAGTTTACAAATTGCGAAAAACCAAATTAAATTTGAATTTCGCGGGCAGAACTGTGTCTTCCACTGTGCTTCCACCTTAATACACTCACGTAATTAGTCACTCAAAACGTAGGAAGTTACACTGACCATAAGAGATGCTCGAAGTCACTATAAACAGTTATTGTTATTACAGTAGCTATATTTGATGAATGCGTGGAGTCGCGATTTGTCTTATTTATCTTCAGCCAGCAGGATACTTTCTCATTAGAATGGGCGTGGGCACGTGGCCAACATTCTGAATAATGTTTAGGAAATATCAGACATTGTGTCTAGGAAGCTCAGAGTCACTCAGCGGGCTGTGCTTTGGACATGAAGTGACTCGGTGTTTCTCTATCTCCACATTTTAGGTATGGAGCTACTAGCATCGAGCTGTTAGTATCGCATAGGCGATACACACAATCGACTTATTACAAATCGTCAAAAACTAGAAATACCATCATGTTGAAACAGTGATAGCCTAGTGGTTAGGACTGTGGTCTCCTATTCGGGGGGTCGCAGGTTCGATCCCGGGTACGCACCTCTGACTTTTCGGAGTCAAGTGCGCTTAAGCAATTAAATATCACTTGCTTCAACGGTGAAGGAAAACGTCGTGAGGAAACCTGCACATCTGAGAGTTCTTCATAATGTTCTCGAAGATGTGTGAAGTCCGCCAATTCGCATTGGGCCAGCGTGGTGGACTATGGCCTATAACCCTTCTCTGAGAGGAGACCTGCGCTCAGTAGTGAGCCGTTGATGGGTTGTTACACTAGCGGCACGCTATGATGGCCGGTTTGACGTTTGTCCGCTCATGAAGTTCCGTATTAATTGATAACGACTTTGAAGGAAATAATTGTATTACTTTATTGACGATAGTGATGTGCAGAGATTCATAAATTTTATCGAATGTAGTTTTAGGTTTAGGACTCAAAATTTATTTATTAAATTGATTTCTAAAATGTATACAAGTGTAGAAAAATCAGTTTGCACCATTTAAGGGGTGAATGATAGCAGTGACGACAGTGAAATAGTAGTATGGACGAATCTGATTAATTATGGCCTTTTGTGGCACCTTTTTTGGTATCTTTTGTATTCATATGTTTCTTGTGTGCATATAAAGTATGTATATTCATTTTCATTCAAATATTCAGTTCGTTCAAATAAATTAAATAAACATATACATTTTTGTTTTATTAAACCTATTTAATCAGGTACAAAAACAAAACTTAATTGTTTTTTGTTCGAGAATAAATTGACATTCCACATCACTATTGTAATGTGTCAAACCGGCCATCATAGCGTGCCGCTAGTTTAATGATGATGATGATGATAACCATCATGACGCCTGCGCAAAGTGCAAAAATCCTTAATAAAAATAAAAATAGTCAATATGTTCCTATGTATGTATGTATGTATTTACGTATGTTCCACCGTAGCGCCTAAACTACTGAGTCGATTTTGATCAATGAGGTGTCAATGGAGGCCTCGAGTCGAGGTGGCCTCTGTGGGCTACGTTTTACTATCGTCCTCAACTCGACGTAAAGAGACGTCACAACTGTTATAAATATAACTAGCTGATGCCCGCGACTTTGTCCGCGTGGATTTAGTTTTTAAAGTCCCTCGGGAACTCCTTGATTTTCCGGGATAAAAAGTAGCCTAGATGTTGACCCGAGTAATAAGCTACCACGGTATAAAATTTTGTAGAAATCTGTGCGGTAGTTTTTACGTGAAAGAAGGACAAACAAACAGACACGAAATCGTCCAGTTACAGTTTTATTATAAGTGTAGATATGTATTAGCGTTTACAATACTACTATTTTATAGGGTATTTTATAAGTATAGATTATTATGCCAATTTGCGTAAATGCTTCAAACTTGTTATCGAATAAAAAACCATGTATATTTACGACCTATCAGTCACTGAGTCTAGGATTGTATTCAAACAAGTAGTGTGTAGGCAGGCATCCTCTGTGGATGACGACATCTGATTGACTTACCACGAGTCTGCACATTTCGACATGACTTTTTGCATGACTATATTAATATTCCTTATAAAAAAAATGAAGCAATGATAGCCTAGTGGTTAGGACTGTGTTGGTGTTCTCCTATTCGAGGGGTCGCAGGTACGCACCTCTGACTTTTCAAAGTTATGTGCGTCTAAGAAATTAAATGTCACATGCTTCAACGGTGAAGGAAAACATCGTGAGGAAACCTGCACACCTGAGAGTTCTCCATAATACTCTCGAAGGTGTGTGAAATCCACCAATTCGCATTGGGCCAGCGTGGTGGACTGTGGCCTGTAGTCCACTAATGAGCGCAGGTCTCCTCTCAGAGAAGGGTTATAGGCCATAGTCCACCACGCTGGCCCAATGCAAATTGGCAGACTTCACACATCTTTGAGTTGAGAATATTATGAAGAATTCTCAGGTGTGCAGGTTTCCTCACGATGATTTCCTTTACCGTTGAAGCTTGTGATATTTAATTTCTTAAACGCACTTAACTTAGAAAAGTCACAGGTGCATGCCCGGGATTGAAACTGCGACCCCCGAATAGGAGACCGCAGTACTAACCAGTAGGCTATCACTGCTTCAATAAAAGATATTATTTAAGTCAATTTTAGTCTGAATTTATTGTTTCGATATTCAAAATCTTTCATCGAGATGAGCATTGAGCTCACTCGTATACTGCTGGCTGATAAGTTGATAACGTAACAGCTGCATCAATCTCAATTGTGGTGATTGGCTGAATTTATCGCGTTCTTTCTGCGACAATGCATTATAGCCAATAGCGAGTGAGTATCGGCCAATAAGATATGATTGCGATCGTCACATTATAGCAAACATTCTTAAGGTGGAAGACAAGGGTCTGCCCGCGAAATTCAAATTTAATTTGGTTTTTCGCAATTTGTAAACTAATACGACAAAGTAGGCTAATGGCATTCTAACTGCGACAATGGCAGTATCATCTTCACAGGTTTATATAAAAATCTTTACTTGAAAGTGTCCAGTTTAAGAAATTAATCAAAATATCGACTAATTTGTGAGTAACTCACGTCCAACTCAGTATTTTGATTAATTTCTTAAACTGGTCACTTTCAAGTAAAGATTTTTATGTAAACCTGTGAAGATGATAATTCCACTGGCGCAATTAGAAGGCCATAAGCCTACTTTGTATTAGTTTACAAATTGCGAAAAACCAAATTAAATTTGAATTTCGCGGGCAGACCCTTGTCTTCAACCTTAAATAATTCATTTAGTGTGAATTTTTGCATCTAAAATCTCACAGATTTCACCATCGCCAATTAGGATAAGATCTATGACACTCTCACGCAGCTCAGACTCAAGACAGAGGTGCGATTGTCTAAAATTATTCCATTGATCGTAATCGTATTCCGTTTCCATGACATCAAAGTAAACTAAACCATAACAGCTCATAGAGCTCAATTTCGTGTATGCATTCTTATACGTTTACGTATGTACGATACGCTCCATAACGCTCCATATTAAAAACGGTTGTACAGAATTTTTGACTTTAAAATTTAAATCAATACTATCAAGGATTATTTTACTTTGACCCCAATGTCATCGAATACGAATACGATCAATGTAATAACTTTTAGACAATTTTTACCCTGAGTTTTATCGAGACTGATTTATTATGTCGGAGCATAAATTATTATTTGTGTTTCATTTTAACTCCATCTTGAGTCTTGAGCAGAGCCCGAGTACGATGAACATAGATCAGCCTTAGACCACTCAAGACTAGACTGGAGAAGAAATTAATCAAAATACTGAGTTGGACGTGAGTTACTCACAAATTAGTCGATATTTTGATAAATTTCTTAAACTGGTCACTTTCAAGTAAAGATTTTTATGTAAACCTGTGAAGATGATAATTCCACTGGCGCAATTAGAAGGCCATAAGCCTTCTTTGTCGCATTAGTTTACAAATTGCGAAAACCCAAATTAAATTTGAATTTCGCGGGCAGACCCGTGTTATCCACCTTAAAGGTACTACCTACTAGAACTGCCAATTCTCTACTGCTGTCGCAAGTTGCGTCAAATCTTTACGATAAGGTTCAAGCTAGCTAGTAGGCAGGTCCTGCAGCCTGCGTTAGAAAGTTGCTCGCGCTAGAAACTTGGCTAATATCTGAACAAACAGGTTAAGGTAGGCTAGGATTAATGAGCGACTTAATAGCTAAGTGGTTAAGCTTTCGGCCTCTTATTCAGAGGGTCCGGAGTTCGATCTCAAGCATGCACCTCTGACTATTCGAAGCACTGAATTACCTATTCGGTGATTCGGAGTAATGAACTTTTAAAGCAATTAAATATCACTTGCTTTAAGGTGGAAGACAAGGGTCTGCCCGGGAAATTCAAATTTAATTTGGTTTTTCGCAATTTGTAAACTAATGCGACAAAGTAGGCTTATGGCCTTCTAATTGCGCAAGTGGAATTATCATCTTCACCGGTTTACATAGATAATGATATCTAAAAATCTTTACTTGAAAGTGACCAGTTTAAGAAATTAATCAAAATACTGAGTTGGACGTGAGTTACTCACAAATTAGTCGATATTTTGATTAATTTCTTAAACTGGACACTTTCAAGTAAAGATTTTTATATAAACCTGTGAAGATGATACTGCCATTGTCGCAATTAGAATGCCATAAGCCTACTTTGTCGTATTAGTTTACAAATTGCGAAAAACCAAATTAAAGAATTTCGCGGGCAGACCTTTGTCTTCCACCTTAATGGTGAAGGAAAACATCGCGAGGAAACCTGCGTAGGCCTGAGAGTTCTCCATAATGCTCTCAAAGGTGTGTAAAGTCTGCCATGTCGCATTGGGCGAGGCAGCGTGGTGGAATATGGACATAACCGTTCTCTGAGAGGAGGTTGCTGATGATGAATGATTTATGATGACCTCTCATCTTGACTTCAACTTGACTGATATCTATATATATAAAAGAAAGTCGTGTTAGTTACACTATTTATAACTCAAGAACGGCTGAACCGATTTGGCTGAAAATTGGTGGGGAGGTAGCTTAGAACCAGGAGACGGACATAGGATACTTTTTAATATTATAAATGCGAAAGTGTGTTTGTATGTTGGTTTGTCCTTCAATCAAGTAGCCAAAAGGCTACGGATCGACGTGATTTTTTACATGGGTATAGTTGAGAAACTGGAGGGTGACAAAGGCTAAATTTTATCCGGGAAAATCAAAGAGTTCCCGCGGGATTTTAAAAATGAAATCCACGCGGACGAAGTCGCGGGCATCAGCTAGTTCTTTTTAAAAAGAAGTTGCTGCTATCCGTGGAGTTCCGTCCTCTATGTCCGATATTTTATATGAGATCGTCACCAAAATTGGGCAAAATATATAATGTGATGGTATAAGCTTTCAAATAAAAAAGAATTATTAAAATCGGTTAAGATTTGACGGAGTTATGGAGTAAATTAGACAAAAACTGTCATCTCCTATCCCGGAGGAACCTTATTGTTTATCAGAATAAAACCTATCCTATAACATGTTGACCCGGAGTATCAGCTACCACTATACCAAATATTTAAATCCGTTCAGTAGTTTTCCCGTGATGCGCGCACAGACGACAAAAAAAAAATTGTTTTGGGCTCAGTATCGATAGTAAAGTGTCCAAAATATATTTAATGACGAATTCGTCCAGTAACAGTTTTATTATAATACTTGTAACTTGTAAGTATTATAGATAGAAGATAATTAGTAAGGATATGATTAGGTAGGTGTTGAACAACAATACATTCTAGCGTTCTTGGAGACTTATCCATAGATTGGTGTCTATACTAAAGCGGTGTATCGTTACAAAACTTCTAATTTCAAATCATTAAACCACTATAAAATTTTCAAGGGCTGCAAACATTATGAAATAGCTTGAAAGGGGATAAAGACCTTTTCCCATTAGTCGGGTGCCTTGTATTTCGCTAGAAGGGGCCTGAGGCAGAGGGGCGGGGGGCGGGGGGGCTATCGGCACAAGGTCAGGGGCCCGACTCACGCGCATTTTTGCACAGTTCGTCGATTGGTGTGCCGTTTGCCCATTTTGCTTTGCTTATAGGTCGATGATAGGCCTATTGCACAGTTTTTAGAAATGAATGAATGAAATGAAATATTTTTTAATGTTAATGTCATATATATACAGTTAGAGATATCCGTAGTAAAACCTAGGAGTCACCTACATAAAGCTAGGCAACCTAGCAACCTAAATCTCGAACGATGTTAGATGGCGAGATAGTCTTAACCCAAATAATCTTATCTTATCTTACTAATCCTTACTAATATTATAAATGCGAATGTGTGTTTGTTTGTTGGTTTTTCCTTCAATCACGCCGCAACAGAGCGACGGAATGACTTGATTTTTTGCATGGGTATAGTTGAGGACCTGGAAAGTGACATCTAGGCCACTTTTTATCACAGAAAATAAAAGAGTTCCCGAGGGATTTTAAAAACTAAATCCACGCGGACGAAGTCGTGGGCATCAGCTTTTTATGATTTTTAACTTTAAATGATAATTTCTGCTTTCGACTATAATATATATTTAATTATCATTTGTAAAGGAGTAACTAATTAATTATTTTCATTAACAAGTGCACTTGATAATGAAAATAATTGTTTTCACTAACAAGTGCACTTGTTAATGAAAATAATTAATAGGTGTACAGACGTCTTATATTTAAAAATCTTACATGTACATACAATATGTATGTACATGTAAGATGTATGTAGGTATATCAGGTACTTAATAAATAACAAATTGAAGTCGGTTTTTTAATCCTATCGAGTATCGTTATTAGACCTCAATAACAGATGAATGCTGAGCCCACAGATGACAGAGCTAATTTATAAGTAAACATTTCTTAAATTCAATTGAAAACAGTCATGTGGGGGTATTTCAATGGATGATCAATGGAGCAAAAACATGATTATGTCACAGGATTCTGTGATTCATTAATATGTGCAGTGGGCGGGAGTACGAAATAAATCAATAGTTTTTTGCATAGTCATAGAGTAAGTAATAGTACAGATACAGTGCGACAAGTATCAATTGCCCAACGGTTAAAGGTGCGGACTGAAAACTGAAAGGTCGCAGGTTCGAATCCCACCCGTCGCAATATTGTCGTATACCCACTCTTAGCACAAGCTTTCCGCTTAGTTGGACCATGTTGGACGGGAATGGGAAGGATATATTAGTCAACTTCAATTTGACTAATATTCTTTTTAAAAAAAAAAAAAGAAAAGAAAAGAAAAAAAAGTATAACTTAGCGCGGCTGTGCGCCACTGTGCTCAACATTATACTATTGCCATTGTATAGAACATGAGACTTTTGGGAAAAAAACATTTTTAATTTACACAATAAACGCAACAGCATACAACGAAATCCAATAATGAAATTCCAAGATGCCCATGGAGTATAAAAATTGGATGACCGAATTAGTTCCTCAAAACGCCACCGCCAACTTATACTTGTGGCACTGTACAGAAGATTCAGTATAAGAGTGGTGGAGGCGTAGATACATAATAGTAAAGAGTGCCACAGCGCCTTGTGACGACCACGACCGCTCTGTCAAGAGCGAAACAACTAAGGCTCGCTTGCAGAGACGCCGGGTTAGGTTTAACCCAGGAACAAATTTGTAATTTTGACAGAAGCTTTATATACAACATCTGTCAAAACAGCAGCTAACTCTGGCTTAAAAGAATTACCCGGCGTTTCTGCAAGCGAGCCTAAGAAGACAGAAGATTCACTCCGCAAAATCATTTATATAAATAGCGACCTTGCTTATCATTCATCATCATTAGCAACCCATCAACGGCTCTCTACTGAGCGCAGGTCTCCTTTCAGAGAAGGGTTATAATTAGGGATTGCAAAATCCGGATTTTTCTCAAATCCGGATTCTAAACTTGTCATCATTTACAAATCCGGATAGTCCGGATTTTTCGAATTTCGGTACAATTTTTTGCAATCTCAACCATTTCAAATAATTATATATTTTATAAGTAGTTTTATGCTAATTTATTATTATTTTAAAAAAGATTTTGTGTTTTATTATTTTGCGTTTTTTTTTAATAAAAATATTTTAATAAAACTGCAAAAAATATATAATTTATGTTTTATCAATATTCATAATTACAAAAAAATCTGTCAAATAAACAGAATGGTGGCATCTCTACAGCAAAGTACTTCTACTGTAGTTTTGATCATGTCTAGACAGGTCTGCAGATTTTGAAGACATTCAATTTCTGTGTCTGAGTATGTCATTGCAGTTTTAACATCAATTAAGGCTTTCTGACATGTGTGATATTAGTTTTAAGAAACGTTCCATCATAGTAGCTAAACTGATCCATCGGGTTTTGCAGTCTAGGAGTAGTTGTAACTCTTTGCTAAATTCAGTTTGGACATATTTTTGTAGCGTTGCATCATTTTTCGTTGTGAATTTTCAAATATCTTAACCACTGACCAAATTTTTTTATCAAGTTCTTAAAATCTCCATTTAATAGTCCGCGTACTCTTGTACGTTCGATTACAAATCCATCATCAATGTCTTCTTCAGTCTCTGAGTCTGAGCAGCTCTCCACTTCCCCATGTGTTTGTAGAGTGTTTTTATATGGAACGTCCAGCACAGCGTGTGCAAAGCACAATTAGTGATAAGGGCCTGATATAATACGTCCAATTTTCACCATTACAGCTGCGCCATCACTTGTCAATCCAATGATATCTTTATATAAACTCCGAATGAATTCAATCTTATCTCTATGAGGCATACCTACGCAAGTTTTCGTACGCATAAAAACCTTAAAATCCTTACTTTACTAATCCCAGATTTTTGGAATGATTTTCACCATCATCAACATTTCGGTAATGAATGTTTATATTCATAATATATCGATGGGATTTCACTGAAGTCCACTCATCAAACGTTATTGAAAACATGACGTTTTTAGACTTAAGAACTTTTACCTCTTCAATAGGAGCGGATTTTTCTTTAACATAAATGTCCATCACCATTTTTTTAATTGAATTTGGTGTTTTTGAGACGTTTTCTTTATAATTTTTTTTATTAAATTTCTGAGATCAGTCGATGTACAAAATACTTTCAGTGGTAACCCATCGAGAGCGACAATTCTTGTTATTACGTTGGATAATGAACCCTTGTTATCAAAATAGTCTGTCATTTTTTGTTTTTTTTTTTATTCAAAAAAACCGGATTTTAATATGAATTTATAAAGGTACCAAAAAAACCGGATTTTTCGGATTTTATCGAATTTCGAACAATCCGGATTGCAATCCCTAGTTATAATAAGGCCATAGTCCACCACGCTGGCCCAATGCGAATTGGCGGACTTCACACACCTTCAAGAACATTATGAAGAACTCTCAGGTGTGCAGGTTTCCTCATGATGTTTTCCTTCGCCGTTGAAGCAAGTGATATTTAATTGCTTAAACGCACTTAACTCCGAAAAATCAGAAGTGCATAACCGGTATCGAACCTGCGACCCCCCGAATAGGAGACCACAGTCCTAACCACTAGGCTATCACTGCTAGAAGTTGCCTCTCTTTCTATCGCGTAACTCTTGTCCCTTCGGACTACGTTAGCCCATTGCGTTGGCCCGACGCGACGGGCCGGGACGACGCCGGGACTTGAAGCTTTATGCCTGAAATGCGGAGTGCGTCTGGCCAGTCGTAGCCTAGAAATGTGAAGGCAAGTTAGGGACGATTACTTGGCATCAAAGAGTTCTACGAATAGAGCGGCAATTCGGAATAAGAACTGTGTACAGTTTCAACCGCGCGGGCTGAGTTAGAGAGGGGAGCCTGCATGGTAAATAAGGTTGCAATCCGTGCGACCGCGGCGGTCGCGGAGGCGTGCCGCGCCCCGCGCCCCACTCACTGCTTTCTAGTTCGTTTTGAATAAATCAAGAAATAATTTTTATTTCGTATCTCGTGTTACGAATTACGATGTTGATATCTAATTATTCACTAAAATAACTATACTTTTTGTTACTTACTTGAATATAGGCATTGTTGGCTTTTCAATTCACCATTAGGTAGCTAGAAAGTTTTATCGCATAAATAGTGCCCGCGTCCATACGTCGCGAGTGCCGCCGACCACACTAACAGTATTGTTCGGCATTAGGTACAACTCAGTTGAACATGGTAAGTGTTCGGAACACGTCATCTAGTAGGTACTACATTTATATCAGTGCTTGGCATAGTTTGGATCACACATTCAGCATAGCGTCAATGTACATAAACTGACAAGATGATGCAAACCAAGCAAAACTCCCCAAACGAGATTATAGATTTTAATTAGGCCCAATTTCACCCACTGAGACCTTACCTTAACCGAACGACAAAGGTTAGGCCAATGCATAGTCCACCACTCTGGCCATGTGCGGATTAGCAAACTTCACACACCTTTGAAAACATAATGAAGACTTCTCAGGTACTGTTGACCTGGAGGCCGATCGCGCTATTTGCATTGTCAACGAAACGTTTACAGTTCAGTTATGGATCAGTTGCGATTGTGGTGCAACTACAATTCAACTTTAATATAAATAAACACTACACTTGTAAACACTGTATTGAACTGTTGCGATCGAACTTCAACTATAAAAAAGTAGCGTCTATTGAACTGTTGCAAAAACGTTCGTTTGACAGCAGTTGCGTTCCAACTCAAGTTCAACTGAGTGTCACCTAGCTGTCAAATTGTTAGCGCGATACGAAACGTTCAAAAAGCGGTTGCGGTTCGTTTGCAGTTCAGTTACGTTTCAGTCGTAAAAAATAGCGCGATCGGCCCCCTGTGCTGTTTTTCTCACGATGTTATCCTTTCTCGATTTTATTCCCGCTTTTTTGACGTTTAATTCCAGTGGAAAGTCGTTATTTTTCCGGGATAAAGTGTAGCTTATGTGTTAATTATTATGGACATAATAAGTATCTTCATTTCCAGGAAGAAACGGTTCAGTCTAAAAAGCCCGTGGGAATTCTTTGATTCAAAATAATCCATAGCTCTGTTCCGACATGATTGAAGGACAAACAAACACCCTTGCGCATTTTTAATATTAGTAGGGATTTTGTGAAAATGCTCCCCATATCCGCAGTGTTTTGGCAAGTTTTATTTACATTGACTACTTGTCTAGTGCCTAGATCTATTTTTTAGTTTATCTACCTCCGCCTCATACAAGCGTCGGTTTTTATGCTATTTTTTCCATCGCACCAACTAGACTCGGTGGAACCGCGAGTGTTTTTATTGTAGGTATAGGTATGCTGGCTAGTTGATAGATTCAGCCGTTTCCTTCATATCTGAGAGTAGTATAGGTATTTTTTCTATTAAATTAGCAGGTGTAAGCCAATTTAATATGTTCCTCGAGGCAAGTCTATTTTGTAGTTTGTACTACTTGGAAAGAAAAGAATTATTCGCAATTTGAGTGGACCTATTAATCCACATGAATGAGAAGTTAATACCTATAATGGTGTTTGTTTATTATACTTTGACATCTTTGCTATTATGGGGTCCCAAGACTCCCAAAGTGAACCCCGCACCGGGAAGCGCAGTGTTGGCAGACCCCCTCACTATGTGGACCGACGACATCAAACGTGTCGCAGGGAGCCGCTGGAATCAGGCGGCGCAAGACCGAGACCTGTGAAAGTTCATGCTAGACCTTTGTCCAGCAGTGGACGTCTATCGGTTGACAAAGAAGATATGAGACTATAATTATAATTAGGTACATATGGGTTGCAACTTGCATGTCAGGCCGTTTTTGAGTTAAATTATAAATGTTGCCACCAAAAAATGCTATCTTGATTTATATATGGAAGGATTCTTTGACTTTTAATTAAAATTTGGCCCTCAGTCATAACCATGGGCATATGGGCAATTAATGTGCAATGTGTAATAAAACATAGGCATTTGGGTCGTTTTTGGGCGGGCAAATTTCAGAATTCTAAAAAATCCTAATTATTTATTTCATAGATAAGTACCTAATAATATTATGATAGAGTACGTTATTGACCTCTTCAGTGAATTATATCATATGTACATACTTAGGCCAACTTGTAGCTCTTATGACATGTCATAACTCATAAGTCATAACTCTACCACGCACGGGTTCTAAAAGCAGATTCTGCTGAGAAGAGCCGGCAAAAAACCCAGCAGGTACCTATTCTTTTCAAAACAAAAGTGTTTCAATATTATGTAGCAGCTACATATTGATAAGATACATTGTAGCTTATCAATATAATAAATAAATGATATTGAATTAACAGCCTATTCATCCAAATTCCAGTCGTATTTACTTTCACTTATCTTGTTGAAGAGGTAAGTACCTACCGAAAACAATTAATTTTCAAAGAGTACAGTAACTACGTCTTCGTAGAGGTAGGCACTTAACAAGTTTCTATTAAGTTGGTCTAAATATATTTACATAATTTTTAATTTACATTTTGAATAGTTTCTGAATAAAATATCTGTGACATAGAGACGGACAGCCGACAGACATCCGGTCTACTAAAGTTCGGCCGTTCAGAGAATGCGTTCCTGACACATTTAGAAAAATATTGTTTACCAAGTTATTTGACACTCAGTTTGGCACAAAATTATAACATTAATTGATTATTGATATAATAATGTTGTTTTAATGCTCATCAATTGTTAAAACGGTAAACAACCAGCAATAATATTTTTATCGTAACTGCAACGCCATTACAAAGTTACGTCGTCAGTTCAATCGCGACGTGTCAGGAACGCATTCTCTGAACGACCGTAGTTCAAGGTACTAATCCCAAAAAAAAAGTGTGTGTGTCAGCTCCGACGCACGACTGGAGTTTACTCCTTAAATACGATTGTCTAAACATCGGTCGTAATGCATTCGCGGCGCTCGCTGCGTCTCGGCGCCGCTCGGACCCGATCGGTACGCGCTCGGCTTCCCGAAGCGAAAGCTCTTTCGCATTCGGACCATAGACACAACTCAAGTGAAAACCAACCTTATTTATTCAACGTTAGGGTAGAAATTTGCATCGTTGTGAAAAACGTAACGAGGTCATTCATAAGTAGATTTGACTCCTCGAATTTTTCTCATACCGGGCGCCTTATATATGAAAATCGATTCTTAAGGAGTAAACTCCAATAAACTCCAAAAATTTTCCGACACCCGTTGGTAAATCAAGTCAGGTTCAGCTCTTTGTGTAGATTTACGGCTTAGCTCTTAAGTATATTTTGTAGGCTCTATAAAGGCCGGAAAATCCGGAACGAATAGTTAGTTATTCGCAAGTAACGCTTCAACCGGAATCTATGAATAACACATTAGATCAAGAGATCGTGAAAGATTTGTATGAATACTTTTGTAATCACGCCGGATAATCCCAATAATCCCTAGTGTTTATTTGTGGTTAAAAGAGGACGAATTCGGAAAAAAAGTGTGTGTGTCAGCTCCGACGCACGACTGGAGTTTACTCCTTACAACGTCGTAATGCATTCGCTCTCGGTACGCGCTCGGCTTCCCGAAGCGAAAGCTCTTTCGCACGAAAACCAACCTTATGTACTCAACGTTAGGGTAGAAATTTGCATCGTTGTGAAAAACGTAACGAGGTCACGGCTTCCCTCGGAAAGCTCTTTCGCACGAAAACCAACCTTATTTACTCAACGTTAGGGTAGAAATTTGCATCGTTGTGAAAAACGTAACGAGGTCATTGATAAGTAGATTTTACTCCTCGAATTTTTCTCATACCGGGCGCATAAAATCGATTCTTAAGGAGTAAACTCCAAAAAACCGGAACAACTGAGTAGTTACTTATTCATATTGTAACGTTTCAACCGGAATGCACGTTAGATCGAGATATGGTGAACAATTTGTATGTACACTTATAGAATTTCGTAACGGTGCCGGATAACCGCAATAATCACTTGTGTTTATTTGTGGTTAAAAAATTGGTTGTCTGTAAAGTCGGTTTACGGACGGTAGTTTTACGTGATAACGTCATAAAGAAACATTGATGAATAAATGTGTCACAAGCCAACGCTTGGGGCGATAGTGCCTCTCTATCGCTTGTTCTGCGCTCTCGCTTGCACGCTCAGGCTCAGGCGGAAAGTGACACTCTTTCTTGCCTGCAGCCGGTGCGGTGTACATCGTTTTATAAGACGTTATCACGTAAAAAGGATAAATCCGGAAAAATCCGAAACAACTGAGTAGTTACTTATTCATATTGTAACGTTTCAACCGGAATCTATGAATAACACATTAGATCGAGAGATGGTGAACGAATTGTCTGAAGACTTTCGTAACCAGCCCGGATAAGGCCAGGCCAGACGGCCTAGTGTTTATTTGTGGTTAAAAGTGGACCAATTGTGGGCCAATTCGAAAAAAACCCGGACAACTAAATAGTTACTTATTTATATGGTAACGTTTCAAACGGAATCTAAGAATGACATTAGAATCTATGAAGACCTTCGTAAACAGGCCAGATAACCCCAATAATCCCTAGTGTTTATTTGTGGTTACAAGAGGACCAATTTGGAAAATGAGTAATAAGTTAGGTACATAATATGAATAAGTAACAACTGAGTATATTACTTATTCATATGTAACGCCAAATAGAATGAATGGCATTGCTTGGAAACTTTGGTCACGGTTCTCAGTTAAGGTTGATTATACGGGTCTGCCCGCGAAATTCAAATTTTATTTGGTTTTTCGCAATTTGTAAACTAATACGACAAAGTAGGCTTATGGCATTCTAATTGCGACGAAGGCAGTTTCATCTTCACAGGTTTATGTAAAAATCTTTACTTGAAAGTGTCCAGTTTAAGAAATTAGTCAGAATATTGAACAAATTAGTTGCCAATGCCATATAAGCCTACTTTGTCGTATTAATTTAAAATTGCGAAAAACCAAATTAAATTTGAATTTCGCGGGCAGACCAGTGTAATCTACCTTAACTGAGAACCGTGACCAATGTTTCCAAGCAATGCCATTCATTCTATTTGGCGTTACATATGAATAAGTAACATACTCAGTTGTTACTTAGTCATATTTATGTAACTCATTACTCATTTTCCAAATTGGTCCTCTTGTAACCACAAATAAACACTAGGGATTATTGGGGTTATCCGGCCTGGTTACGAAGGTCTTCATAGATTCTAATGTCATTCTTAGATTCCGGTTGAAACGTTACAATATAAGTAAGTAACTATTTAGTTGTCCGGGTTTTTTTCGAATTGGTCTACAATTGGTCCATTTTTAACCACAAATAAACACTAGGCCGTCTGGCCTGGCCTCCAATAGCACTAGTCTCATCTCAGCTTAAGTCCATAGTCCACCACGGTGGCCAATAATGAACTGGCAGTCTTCACGTATCTGCATCAGAACTCTCAGGTATGCAGGATTGTTACGATGTTTTCCTTTACCGTTAAAGCAAGCAAAATCAAGATTTTGCTTTGATTGATACATTGCTTTGATTGTACACAATCATCCGCTGGCGCTTCGCCTACAAGACATAGCTGCCTCCTTGTGAAAAGAAACAAACTCATATCCTATTGAAGTGCAGAAAGGTCGGTCCGATGATAAATTGTGTTTTTGACACGGCCGCCATTTGGAATTCATTACCATTCATGTGAGTTGCCAAAATATTGTAACTTACCATACTTTATTTTGTGTAGCTTTTCCTATAAAACACCATCAGTCATGCAGTTGTCAATAAATAATGAAATTGCCAAAAATTGACGGGATACTAGCATTTGTCCGCGATTTCGTCCGCGTTTGGGGAAACCAACAAACAAATACACTTTTGCATTTATAATATTAGTAAGGGTATTAAGCATGCGTTACTTTGTGGAATTCCATGATACTTATGTCCAAAGTCCATGCTACCTATTAACGTCTCACTACTGAGCGCAGGTTTCCTCTCAGATAACGGTTATAGGCCATAGTCCACCACGCTGAATGCAAATTGGTAGACCTCAAGTTCAAACAACTTTGAGAACATTATGGAGAACTCTCAGGCGTGCAGGTTTCCTCACAATATTTTCGGTGATATTTAATTACTTAAATACCTACTGCACTACCAAAACTTATATTCCTCTATCCCCTCCAAATAAGCGTGAACCTTGTGTTTAGGAGTAGGTACGACAATAGTGCAACTGTTGGGAATCGAACCGTTGACATTTCAGTTTTTATTAGAATAGAATAGAAATGTTTTTTATTCAAATAAACTTTTTACAAGTGCTTTTGAATCGTCGATGAGTCTACCACTGGTTCGGAATGCCCTTCCTGCCGAGAAGAACAATTCAATAGATACTATGCTATGTATGCAGTGTTTCCAGAATGAGTTCCACAAAAGCATACCTAATTATAATTCAACACATGTTAAAACGGGTAGACAGAAAGTAGTATTAAAGTAGCCCCATTCCCGCTGGTGGCACCCGTTCACGAGCATGACGCATGATCCAGCCATTGCTTCGCTCAACCATTCCGCACCTTTAACCGTTGCGTTGGGCTTTTGAGGCTGAGAAGTTGAAGTATTTTGTATTTTTGCATTGATGTAGAAGTTCTACTGAATCGCTTCTGACGGGGAATGCAAATGCGACAAACGGCCAAAACAACAAAAGAAGCAATGCAGACGCGTCTACAGAGACGAAGTTGCGGGATAGTTAGCTCTAAATAACGGTACGGTATGTTACCGTAACATAAACAGTAATTAATTAAGAATGACGATTTTTGTAATTACTTCTAGTAACTAAATAGGAATCATCAAAGCTTCTCGTTATCGGTTCCTAAGAACCAATTAAAGTTCCGACTTGATTAAAACTAATAATAACCAATTCCAACAAATCGGATTCCAACCATTCCTTTTGAGACTACATCACTGTATGTACATAAATTTCAGTTTCGCGGAACTTTGAATGATTCCTATTATGTATTTTCCTGTTTACATTTAGGGTAGGTATAAATTTTCCATTAAACTTAAGAGGACTTACATTTCGCAACCCTCTCTCTCGCACATTCTAGTATTTTCAATGATTGTAAAAATCTCAAATACTATTGACAAACTGTGGTCAATTAATATCTTCGACAGTAAAATTACGGATTTTGATATACCTAGTTTCTGAGAATCACTTTTTCGCCGTCTACCTACCGACTACCCCCATCTTAGGTACCTTCCCCGCGCTTAGCGTCCACTACACTAATCACTTTTTCACCGTCCACCCACCGACTACCCCCATATTTTTCTGTTCCGCTTCCAAAATCCCCTCTACACTCCATTCTCGCCAACCGTACCACCACCATTAAATTAGAAAATACTCATATTAGCAACTATTTATCGAATTTTGACGGAATTTATGACTAAAATGCAGTATTTTTATAAAATACACTTAAAATCGCATTTTACTTTTACAAATAGCAACGTTACCTTACAAACCGCACCTGATGTGTGCCATGATTATCATACGTTCGAATCTGTTATTTAACAAGTACATAGGTAGGACGTAGTACACTATGCAAATAACTGTCACACATTTTTGAAACCCTTCATATTATACGGATAACTTCGGTGATCAATCTTTATGAAAAGACATAAGCGGCTATATGTGCTTCAAAAGTCTCTACTCGGTTATTCATTCATGTGCCCATATGTCCATAAGTTATAGTATATGCAGAGATAATTTTTGGATTCGTTTGAAAAGTCTGTCCGGTCTGCTATTATTATATACCTAATTCGTAAACCGAGGGCAGCCATACAAGGGCGGCCCCAAACGAGGGGTATCACAAGCGGACTAGAGTTTTCAGCAATTTCTAGATGCTATTGTAATTACTAAGTTGTGTCAATGTGTGTACTGTGTAGACAAAACATGTATATTTATATGTGTGTCATACCTACTTACATTGTCGGCAAGTTTTACAGCAAGTTGCAATATGACAATATCTACATTTTTTTAGGGTTCCGTACCCAAAGGGTGCCAACGGAACCCTATTACTAAGCCTCCGCTGACCGCCCGTCCGTCCGTCCGTCACGCGTCTGTCAGCGGCTTGTCAGCGGGCTGTATCTCGTAAACCGTAATAGATAGAGAGTTGAAATTTTCACATATTGTGTATTTCTATTGCCGCAATAACAAATAAAATTAAATTAAAAAATAAAGGGGGCTCCGATACATGGAAAAGGAGTCGAAATAATAATTGTCTAGAGCTTATTAAGTGGAGTTCAAATATATATATTTTTATTTTTTAGCTACAAAAATGAAGAAATGGGGGGCCGTCAAAGTTGTCGGTTTTAGACCAATTTTGTTAGGGGGTGTATCTCAAAAACTAAACTAGTTAGGAATATGAAATTGTGGTATATCATGTACTATATATAGTGTATTTAAACAGCAAATACCGAAAACACCGATTTATAATGCGGTTTGTAAGTTTTGACCAAAACAAACGAGCATTTTTTTCCGATATGCTTATTTAGTACTTTCTATACCATGTCCAACCGTTTATTTTCTTTTTGACAGCTCAGTCTCACTCACTCTCTATGTGATAACTGATACGGTGTCCAACCGTTTATTTTCTTTAGACTTTCTCTAGACTGAGCTGTCAAAAAGAAAATAAACGGTTGGACAGGGTATAAGAACTAAGATATCTAAATATGTATCTAGTTTTAAAAAAATGATTTGGTCATATGTACGGAACCCTAAAAGAGCGAGGCCCAACTCGCACTTGGCCGATTATTTACCAAACTAATCCAACAAGCTAAACCAGACGTTCCGATCAAAACAATAATTGAGAAATGCAACGCGCTATTATTTAGAGCCAAGTTCAGTACTATACTACACAATGCATGTCTTAAACGAGTTCAGCAAGCCAGCCTTCAGTCTGGACCTTATAGAGACGATTTTTGTGGAGTGGGCTAGGTACTATTTATTCTTCAGCAAGTCGCGATATTTAGGTATAACCCGTTTGAGGTCCTCCCTAAACGTCCTAAACGGGTCCAGCAAGCTAGCCCTGCCTGACCTTCCCCAAGCCCTTTCACCCTAAATACAAATTATATTGAGATTTGGCAGAGGGGTGGAAGTGGGAACGACGCGTCTGCGCTGTCGGCAGATTCGAGTGCTTCATTTAAATGGCGAATGATCATTCTGAATTGAATTTTGGTTGTTAGGCTAATTGTTAATTTATTGTAGGTACATCTATATACTATAATCTACATACACACCTATTACCTAATATGGTCCTGTGCTGTCAATAAAATTGAAGTGTCGGTCTGTGATTTCAAGAGATAACTGCGTATAAAATAATCATAATCATATTATGATCATTTCTCAGCTCAATTTGGTTTTTGAGCATAGCATCAACCTCTTTTATAATTTAATTTTCTATCTGTCTCACTAATATGTCTAATCTTTGGAACGGTTGAAAAAGATTTCCGGGGAATTCTAGCAGTTCCTAGATTAAATTCATTTTTTAATGCGAGATAAACAATTTTTTTAAAGCGTTTGACGACAATCAATGTTGCGTGATCAAACAATGATGATCTAAATCACTGTTGAGATCTAGATTTGAGCGCGCTTGCCTAGAAGATGCCTATTCACTCTTGCCACATTAAAGCCTCAACTACCGCAAAGGTCAGGGCGCAAACTGAAAACCGAAAAGTCCACTGTTCAAATCCCATTCTCCTAGCACAAGCTTACATTACTTAGTAGCTTAGTTGGAGGTGAAACAGGAATATAAGACGTGATGTTCGGCTTGGCTAATTAGTATTCCTACCTCAAAATTTGCGTCACGTAAAAGCCAAGAAGAAACCTTTCGTTTTAGTTTCAGTATAAAGTGTTTACCTTACTACCTCGCTTCACGCCTAAACCTATTAAGAGTGGATGTGCGCTCGTTAACAGTAAACAGATTTGATTTTTACAGTAGTAGATCAAGTTTCAACTATCCGAAAAAAAACACGCAAGAATTACATCATACTGCCAACGGACGTGTTTGGGCAAAAACATAAAATGATGAAATTTGTTCGATAATAAAAAATCGCGAAGTTAGGTCTAATTTTTAACCAATATTCATTTATTTTCAATGTGTTGCATATAACAGAGCCAAAATTTTTACATTAAATTCCGATTGATATTATCAAGAGAGTAGCCTAGCGAATTGAAAAGAAAATGAATATTTTACGAGTTACAAAGTATTTTGGCGCTTACTACACTCCTATTCCGCGCAAAAGGCTTTCTTTTGTCGCGCCTCACATGAGGTTGTGGCTATGTTTTATCTCATCGCGAAATCTGATTTTTTTTTGGGGTTACACACGCTCTTAAGGGCCAAACTTATCAGTACTTACTTTGACTGTGCGTTGACTGATAAATGTGATATTAGTTACTATTTCGTCGTAAGTAAAAGGTAAGACATACTGTGGAATTGTCTGCAAATGATTGTTGCAGTGTGACGATCGCAATCACCCCTGCCTTGCGATTGTCCATTGATCGTTATCGTATTCTATGACATTAACGTCAAAGTAAAATAAACCATAACGGTATTGAATTACAGTTCCATTTCGTGTATGCATTCTTATACATCTACGTTAATATGTAGGATACGCTCCATATTAAAATCGGTTTTGATTTGATAAAATGTAGCCTATGTAATTCTCCAGGTATACCCATGCAAAAAATCACGTCAATCCTTAGATCAGTTGCGGCGTTATTGAAGGACAAACCAACAAACAAACACACTTTCGCATTTATAATACACATAGATTTCAATGCTTTAAAAGCTAAACGTTTTCTTAAGTTAGGTACGAAGAGAAGTTTCTTAGGGAAAATCCTGTACTTATGCAAAATTAAGGCGCCGTTTAATGCGCCTTAGTAAGGCAGAATATCGACTAATTTGTGAGTAACTCACGTTCAACTCGATACTCGGACTAATTTCTTAAACTGGACACTTTCTAGTAAATATTTTTATATATAAACCTGTGAAGATGATACTGCCATTGGCGCAATTAGAATGCCATAAGCCTACATTGTCGTATTAGAACTTTACCTTCGTTACTCTGTGGTATTTATAAATTGCGAAAAACAAAATTAAATCTAAATTTAGCGGGCAGTTTTTCAAATTATTGGTCGTCGATGCAAACGATTTTAGATAAATTATGTTCCTTACTCTTCGAAGATCGCAAAAAGACCTCAGCAGTTACTCGGTCGTTTGTAAAAGCGACTACTTTTTATATGCATAGGGAATTGTCCAAGGACGCCCTGCACGGCACACCTCCATTCAATCGCTTCTCTTCTAACTCGACGGTCTGTAGTTAGGGCTGTATAATGCTTCTAATACGAATTATCGATGAACATAATAACGGATTCCGCGGGCATGATTAAAAAAGAAATATTTTTGGAGTTTATTGGAGTTTACTCCTTAAGAATCGATTTTAGGCGCCCGGTATGAGAAAAATTCGAGGAGTAAAATCTACTTATGAATGACCTCGTTACGTTTTTCACAACGATGCAAATTTCTACTCTAACGTTGAGTAAATAAGGTTGGTTTTCGCTTGAGTTGTCGAATGCCTACGTTACGTTTTTCACAACGATGCAAATTTCTACCCTAACGTTGAGTAAATAAGGTTGGTTTTCGTGCGAAAGAGCTTTCCGAGGGAAGCCGTGACCTCGTTACGTTTTTCACAACGATGCAAATTTCTACCCTAACGTTGAGTAAATAAGGTTGGTTTTCGTGCGAAAGAGCTTTCGCTTCGGGAAGCCGAGCGCGTACCGATCGGGTCCGAGCGGCGCCTAGACGCAGCGAGCGCCGCGAATGCATTACGGACGTTGTAAGGAGTAAACTCCAGTCGTGCGTCGGAGCTGACAAACACACTTTTTTTTTGTGACCTAGTTTTAGCGGAGTTGTGTTTTCTTTTAAATATGCCGCGGGAATTTGTTTTTTCCGGGGTGAAAAGCATCATAATATCGTACACGATCGGCAAAAAACCTACGTCATGTCCAGCAACATAATACATGTTTCTTGCAAAATTCGCCACAGAACAAAAATGCCGTAATCCCATACCCCTTCCTAGTTTGTCCGTTTCCAATTTCCATCTTAGACTGCATTCGAAGTGGCTACACTTCGAATGCAGTGTGAAGTCTGTCAATCCGCAGTTATCTTGGTATTTCTCATTTTAAAGGAGACCTATGCCCTTAAATGAGCCGGCAATGCACGATGGCTTGTTATGATGATGATCATGATCAAAGACAAATAAGGTTAAAAGAGTAAGAAAATTACTCTTTTTAATCGACTTCAAAAAAGGAGGAGCTTCTCAATTCTTCAGAATCTTTTTTATTGACGCCTGAACCGATTTGGAAAATTCCTTTTTTGTTTAAAAGGGTTTTTAAAATATCAACAATAAATTAAATACTTTGTAGTGGCGCGGCCGTTTGAAGAAGTTTTTTTATAAATATTTTATAATATTAAATTGAAGCATGTTTTCTTGATAGTCTCACTATTCCTCTTCCGACGGTTTACATCTTGTTCCTTATTCATTTAAGTTTGTAGTTTGTTGGTTTGTTGTTTTGTTCTTCCATCATGCAGCAAAAGAGCAACGGGTCGACATGATTTTTCGTATGTCTATAGTCGAGACTTGGAGAGTGATACAGGCTATTTATGGTACATAGGTTCTATCCCGGGAAAATAGATGGTTCCCGAACATCTAACTCCAATTGGAATAAGGCTAATAAGGATAATTGATTTATCGATAAGCATTTGCGAATCTCTATTTCTCAAACAGATGGACTGGTCTCTATACAAGTTTAGCGGCAGGAATTGTCTGGAATCAGGTTGGACGGGTATTCATGTACGTCTTATTCGTTGTGAATGTATGAGATGTCTGTGGGAACGCGCCTTATTAACGATTTACTACGTTTAGAATAGAATCGGAGTATTTCCCTATTAGACTATGGGTCCTATTCTCTTATTAGAATTTGGGATTTACTGTCCATAGAGTTTTAGTTCTTTTTTTTTACGGAGGCAGATTTAAATTTTGAATTACTTTTAATTGGATAGGTGAATTGGATAGAGCCATAGAGGTTTAGTAAGTATAGACGTAAAATCAATGCGCGAAGCGTACCTTATTAAGGTGAAATATACGAGTCTGCCCGCGAAATTCAAATTTAATTTGATTTTTCGCAATTTGTAAACTAATACGACAAAGTAGGCTTATGGCATTCTAATTACGCCAGTGGAATTATCATCTTCACAGGTTTATATAAAAATCTTTATTTGAAAGTGTCCAGTTTAAGAAATTAGTCAGAATATCGACTAATTTGTGAGTAAATCACGTCTAACTGGATATTTTGATTAATTTCTTAAACTGGTCACTTTCAAGTGCAGATTTTTATGAAAACCTTGAAGATGATATTTCCATTGGCGCAATTAGAATGCCATAAGCCTACTTTGTCGTATTAGTTTACAAATTGCGAAAAACCAAATTAAATTTGAATTTCGCAGGCAGTATAATCAACCTTAACGAGGGAGGATTTTTTATTTAACGAGGGGGAAATCTTCTTAAAGATACCCGAAATCCACACTACAAATCCGATACTATCTATCTACATACTATCCATAAATACTCGATGGTGACTCAGCGCAAAGCTCAGCGCATACATTTGCGTGAATGTTACCTAGGTACCTGTCAATAAGGGAAGTTTACCTGTGTAACCCGAAAAGCAAAGGTTTTCCGCGGGTTTTCTAAAAACCTAACTCTACGTGGACGAAGTCGCGGGCAAAAGCTATGTGTCGCTAATATCTCTAACCAAATTATATTATATCTATATTAGGTACCTACGTATTATACTAGTAGTATACAAATAATACATAAATATTATTCCGATTCTAGTTAGGTTACTACTACTAAGTAATACTAATAGGTATTTAGAATTTTATTTTTTATTTTATTTATTTATACATCATATTGATTTATTATTATTATTATTTTGTAAAAACCAAGGCAGGCTACATGAAATATTTTATTGGAAATTCTCTATGGGTGTGTTTCTTTCCCATGGGCATGTAATTATTTAATTAATTATGACATTTTAAGAATTTTTTTAATTTATAATCATTTTGAGAGCTAAAAATATTAACAAATAACGTGATGATAATTCACTGTTCAGGGGAGTGGAAGCCAGGAAGCTTGGCTAGCTATAACTGATGACGTCACATGTAACTGACCTATAGATAGACTAGGTTTGATGGTAGGGCATGAATTTTATATACAGGGGAGATTTCCGGAGTGAAAATTCAAGTGAAACAAACTATATTTAGGGTGGAGGTGGTGACTTCGACTTTGTCAAAGTGGTTTTAGTTTTCTGATGCCTGTTTTCACCAGCCAAACCTCAATGATCTCCTAAGTAGAAGTCTCTTTACGTAGGTAGCACCTAAATAAAATCACCTACCCAATGTCACTTTCATCTCTACTCTAGTTGTTCCCTAAAGGTTCGTGAAAACAAAATTGACAGAAAGCGTCACTTAAAATAGCTAAGGTAGTCCGCAAATCCACAAAGTTAGGGAAGGTTGGGTGAGAACGTTGACCATTCCTTGCATAATCTTCTGTCCTTGCATAGTCGTCTGTCAAAGATTAACCCGCTATAGACTATGGTAGATTCACTTGACGATTTGAAAGCACTTTGTAAGGGTTTAAATAAAAATATATTCTATTCTATTCAATCCTATTCTATGGGATTGTCTAAAAATGATAACGTCATGCATCAGTGTAATGCTCGCGATCACCGCTAATTGGCTGGATTCATGCTTCATCAATGCATTTTGACCACTAGATTTTGACATCATGCGTCATGCTCGTGCCGGGTGCCGCCGGCGGTAATTGGGGCTACTTTCTGTCTGCCCATCTTAATAATTGTGACATTAAAACAGTGGGCGCATCGTGGGCGACAGTAGGTGACAGCGACAAAAAGTCACGGCGACAAAAAATCACAGTGAGCGCAAAATGAAATTCGCAGTACTAGCCCGAAATTAGGAAATAGGCGGCGCGGCGTGTCACCCCCGTGCCTCGGACAGCACGTGAAGCTTCTGCCCTTGCGCCTGATCTACTCTGCTCGTGTCGGATTTCCGTTCCATCCGACTATGAGTGTGAGGGAATAGAGAGTGCACCTGTGTTCTGCGCTATAATATATCCCGTGCAAATGGCTTATTCCATGGAGATTGACCGTCGTGGCCGGATTCGGTCGGGAGGACTATTAGGTACTAGATGATGCCCGCGACTTCGTCCGCGTGGATTAAGGTTTTTTTAATTAACTCTGGGATCTCTCTAATTTTCCGGGATAAGAAGTAGCCTATGTGTTAATCCTGGGTATGAGCTATCTCCACTTCAAATTTCAGCCAAATCGGTTCATTAGTTGTGGCGTTAAAGAGTAACAAACTTCCATCCAAACAACCTTCCATCCATACATCCTCACAAACTTTCGCATTTATAATATTTAGTAGGATTATTATGTGTACCTCACGGGTACAAAGCCCGGATCTTCTCCTAAGCTTGCACGGGGACAGGTCCAACGCGTAGAGGCTTCAAGGCACCTTTATTCAGCCTGCAAAGTTACACAATACGAATACAAAAATAATCATTATGTAATTAAACAAAAATAGGCCCCCTAAAAGATTTCCAAAGAACCGAGTAAAAGAATCACAATCATCGGTTCTCTGAAAAATAGGGCGATGAATACACCAACCGGATTTCATCCTTCAAATACATCAATAAGTTGCACCGAACGATAATCCCCGGCGGGTGCAGGACTATTTTAAGGAATAGACTCTAAACTACGAAGTATAATAATTCAATATTAATAATATTTATCTACACTAATGTTATAACATTCTACTTATGTTTCCAATACTTGACATATAATTACTACTGTTATAGCGCAGATAACAAAACACTCAATTTAAGCAATTTCACATGATGGTATAATATCCACATCGATATCGTAAAATCTCATTATAACATCAATAAAACGCGACCAATTAACCTGGCGAGCCTTATGTCAAAATCCTCATACAAGTTGTATAAAATTTTGATATTAGGCTGGCTTTTGAAAACAGTTGGGTTATACGTGAAAACTTCGTCGAAACTACTAAACTTACATACACAAAACTCTTTGGTAAGATCTTTTGGCAATATTATAAAAAGTCACCGCCATATTGAAATTCTTTGTTATTGGACCGATTTCGTTCAAAATCGATATTTGGGCTTCCCTGGGGTCAAATAAGAGGAAATGATTGGCAAAATTATAAAAAGTGACCGCCATATTGAAATTCTTTGTTATTGGACCGATTTCGTTCAAAATCGATATTTGGGCTTCCCTGGGGTCAAATAAGAGGAAATGATTGGCAAAATTATAAAAAGTGACCGCCATATTGAAATTCTTTGTTATTGGACCGATTTCGTTCAAAATCGATATTTGGGCTTCCCTGGGGTCAAATAAGAGGAAATGATTGGCAAAATTATAAAAAGTGACCGCCATATTGAAATTCTTTGTTATTGGACCGATTTCGTTCAAAATCGATATTTGGGCTTACCTGGGGTCAAATAAGAGGAAATGATTGGCAAAATTATAAAAAGTCACCGCCATATTGAAATTCTTTGTTATTGGACCGATTGTTACTCTTGTTGTTTGATAAATTGCATTAGTGAAGATAAAGTAGTGTATGCAACTGCATATAACACGGGTATTAAAACACTCGTTACTATTATGAAACTCGCTGCGCTCGTTTCATAAACTCACACTCGTGTTTTAATACCCTTCATTATATGACAGTTGCATAAACTACTATTATAATATTAATAATATCGTAGTAGTTTTAAGACACATCATGCCTCGTACCTATGTATGAAAATGAAAACAGTTCGCGTTGCGCACACGCGGGCCCCGGCCAACGATCTCCGCGTCATATACTAAGCAGCGCAGATGGCACATAGAGTTGATTATGCCTACAGGGCCGTCTTTGGACAGGTGTCTCCGGTGCCTTGCTCTCGAGGCCACGACCTCCCTTACGCAGTGGTGAGCGTTGTGGTCTTATATCTGGGAGGTCTCTGGTTTGATTCCCGGCGTGTTCAATTTGGGAATTTATAATTTCCGAATTGTCTCTGGTCTGGTCTGGTGGGAGGCTTTGGCCGTAGCTAGTTACCACCCTACCGTCAAAGACGTGCCGCCAAGCGATTTAGCGTTCCGGCACGATGGCGTGTAGAAACCGATTAGGGTTATGGGTTGAATGTTCACTGCCATACCCCTTACAAGTTAGCCCGCTACCATCTTAGACTGCATTGTCACTTACCATGAGGTGAGATCGCAGTCAAGGACTATCTTGTCATCGAATAAAAAAAAAGTAGCGATGCCTAAAAATCAAAACTGCTTTGAAAGTTTTTGCAGGCAGTTTTTAAATGAAACGTACGTAGAATCCGTATGTCATGTCGGGGGTGTTTTAGATTTTTAACTTACACTTTTATTAAAGACACAATGTGTACTCGTTGTTAATATAAATAGGTTCACATAGGTTTTATTTATAAATGTTATTATTTATATTTTAGGCATTCAATTAATGTAATATTTATGTAAAGCTAAATAGCTCGAGCGTAAGAATATAGTTAGTTACTCATGAATAATGTCAACTCGCTATTCGCAGGTGCTGTCTACGACTCGAACGCTGTACAATTAATTAAAATTATCCATCAATGTCACGCAATTGATCCTGAACAAATAGAACCTACTACCATGAAATTAATGGTTCGCATAATGAATTGTTTACATAAGTTATAGGTACTGATTAATTACACATAAACTCAGAATAAACATACATAACATGTACCTGCACATGTTATTTAATTCATTAGTTGTTTAAAGGTTGTTTACTGTAATTGTTCCTTATTCATTTGTATTCTTAAGGTTATCTTAAATTTTAATTTAAGTATATAATTATGTTAATGAAATCAGTTTCAATTGAAGGATATCAGTGAAATCAGGGCTCTATTTTAAAATTTCTGTAATGTAGTAAACTAATACCTTATTTTTTAAAAAGATGAAGACACATAAATGTGAGAGCATTCAGGAGACCTCTCTGGAATGTCGGTTTCCTATATAGCTTAAAAACTTATACTTAACTATCTGATGCCTGCAACTTCGTTCGCGTGGATTTAGTTTTTAAAATACCTCGGGAATTCTTTGATTTTACGGGATAAAATGCACTCTTCTGAACTATACCCATGTAAAAAATCACGTCGATCCATAGATTTGTTGCGGCGTGATTGAAGGACAAACCAACAAACAAACACACTTTCGCATTTATTAGGTATATTAGTATCTATGATAAAATCCCCCCCCCCCCCCCCCATTGTCTAAAAGTTACTGATCCAAATCGTATTCATTTGATGGCATTAGCGTCTACACTAGCGGCACGCTATGATGGCCGGTTTGACGTTTGTCCGCTCATGAAGTTCCGTATTAATTGATAACGACTTTGAAGGAAATAATTGTATTACTTTATTGACGATAGTGATGTGCAGAGATTCATAAATTTTATCGAATGTAGTTTTAGGTTTAGGACTCAAAATTTATTTATTAAATTGATTTCTAAAATGTATACAAGTGTAGAAAAATCAGTTTGCACCATTTAAGGGGTGAATGTACTTGTGAATATGAACAATTTTCACTATGTGGACAAACCTCTGAAATCGCAAAAAAATATCAGCTGTTTCATACAAAAGGTAAAATTTTTATTTTTATATGATATATACCACAACTCGGCATTTGGTTTTCTAAATTGAAAATTTTTAAAAATGGAATCTAATACGATCGTCACATAGGATCGCTGGCTAGCACAACTACTACCTCCGGCAAACTCGCGTCAATGCTCAATGCAAAACAAAGCAGTTTCGAATTGACGTTGCTTCGAAAAGTATAAACTGTCAGTGCAATGCGATTGTGATATAGTTTTGACCTGGCTTTGGATTTCAAATATTGATACTGCATTACTGTTGACCCTTGCTCGTTAATTTGGACTCTGTTCAAGCCCTTTGTTGTGGATTTCGTCGATATGACCGAACGTACGCAGAGAACTGTTCTAAATAGTCAGACACGTGAGTTCGTAATACGCCTTCGTAACTATTTCGATCGTGAAGCTCAAAATGGAGGGCCAATTTTACCTATAACGTCAGTGGTTGAACGCGTAGCTGATGCGCTTAATATTGGACAACGAACTGTTAGACGGATAACTAAAAAAAAATATGGCGAGACTGGCACAGAAGAAAATAAACTTCACACACCAAAAAAGAGAAAACGAGCAAAACCAGTCGTAGGCATCGATAGCTTTGATGCCGATGCTATCCGAAGACATGTTTACGGCTACTATTTACAGAAGGAGTATCCAACAAGAAAAAAGTTGGTGCATTCACTGAAGGAAGCTGGATTATTCTTCGGTGGGGAAAGTTCTTTAACGAAGATTTTGAAGACCATTGGATTTCGATACAAAAAATGTAACAAACGCAAAATATTGATGGAAAGATTTGATATAGCGATGGCAAGGTATACTTTTTTACGGCAAGTGAAAGAAATCAAAAATTGGCAAAATGTTGTGTTCTTGGATGAAACATGGCTTAATGCTAACCATACTGTAGTCCGTTCTTGGAACGATGACACAGCAGCATCTACTTCCAAAGTTCCTGTAGGAAAAGGATCGCGACTTATAATTTGTCACGCCGGAACCATCAACGGGTTTGTCGAAGGTTCTCTCATGGCTTTTGCGTCAAAAACCACTGGAGACTATCATGAAGACATGAATGGAGAAAAGTTTACTGAATGGTTTACCTCAATGTTGTGTAGCCTCCCTGAACCATCTATTATAATTATGGACAACGCCCCATACCACTCGATGCAAATTGACAAGCCACCTGCCCAATCCCAAAAGAAAGCTGATATCGTCGCATGGCTTCGTAAAAATGGCGTAGATGCAAACATGAATATGTTAAAAGCGGAATTAGTACGTCTTTTAAAAGAAAACAAACCAACCAAGATCCGATACGTCATTGACGAAATAGCATTAGAACATGGGCACAGAGTTATACGGTTACCGCCTTACCATTGTGAGTATAATGCGATTGAGTTGGTGTGGGCTCAAATTAAGGGATATGCTGCAAGACACAATACAGAACCCCCATTTACCACAAAAAAAATGCTAAAATTATTAGAAGAAGCTTGTGAACATGTGACTAAAGGAGACTGGGAAAAGGTTGTGAATAGAACTGTTAAATTAATAAGGGAAGATTATGAAAGAGATGGGAAAATAGATAATATTATAGAAAACGAACATATAATTATTAATGTAGGTGATGATAGCAGTGACGACAGTGAAAATAGTAGTATGGACGAATCTGATTAATTATGGCCTTTTGTGGCACCTTTTTTGGTATCTTTTGTATTCATATGTTTCTTGTGTGCATATAAAGTATGTATATTCATTTTCATTCAAATATTCAGTTCGTTCAAATAAATTAAATAAACATATACATTTTTGTTTTATTAAACCTATTTAATCAGGTACAAAAACAAAACTTAATTGTTTTTTGTTCGAGAATAAATTGACATTCCACATCACTATTGTAATGTGTCAAACCGGCCATCATAGCGTGCCGCTAGTGTAAGTAAAATATTCCTTGATTGTATTGATTTAAAGTTACATATTCAGTACAACCGATTTTAACATGGAGCGTTATGGAGCGTATCGTACATTAAGTACTAATTACGTATAAGAATGCATACACGAAAAGCTCCAATTCAATGCTGTTGTGGTTTATTCAGAATATCGACTAATTTGTGAGTGACTCACGTCCAACTCGATATTTTGATTAATTTCTTAAACTGGTCACTTTCAAGTAAAGATTATTATATAAACCTGTGAAGATGATACTTCCACTGGCGCAATAAGAATGCCATAAGCCTACTTAGTCGTATTAGTCTACTAATTGCGAAAAACGATATTAAATTTGAATTTCGCAGGCAGACCCGTATAATCCACCTTAAGGGTTACAATATGAACGGACTGTCGCGTCTACGCACAGTGCCGCACCGTTTGTTCTTTGCACTACGTCACGCCACCGGTCGTTAATGAAGTTTTTTTTCTGGTATCTTACGCACGGCGTGCTAGGCCGGCTGGCCTTGTCTCGCTACTCGCTACTCGCTAGACGAATTTAGACGTTACAAAATACAACGGACGACGCGCGATAATGAGGCACTCGCGGGATCGAGCCGAGCGCGCCCGGCGAGCGCCTTTCTACCTGTACCGACCTACGCGAAGCCTTTAGGCATAGCCGTCTCTAAAGATAGAGACGGCTATGCTTTAGGCCTAGCGCAAACATACAACTTTTAGTTGAACAACTATTTAGTTGTGTTTCATAAGTTTATAGGAATGTACTGCGATCATAGAATGTGTGCAAACTATCAACACGATAGTTGCTCGACAAAAAAATCTAAAAGCCGTATCGATTTGCTTTTGATTATAGTTTAGTTGTGTGGAATTCACGAAAAGTACACAACTCGACTAAACAGTTTAGTCGATGTAAAAGTTGTATGTATGCGCCTTACCCCGAACGACGCATAGAGTTTGTGAAGTTAGGGCTTGTATAGTTAGAAGCTTGGCTCTACATGAGATCTGTAGGGTTAGTACAAGATTGCATAGTTAACTATGAATAGTAAACTATGTTGCCGAGACCATAATATTAATATAGCTCGCACTGTCAAAAAGTTACCAGTGTGGTTATGCCGAGATTTAATTCGTTTGATCGTAATAGTTAACTATGACATTAGCATCAAAGTAAAATGAACCATAATAGTATCGTTTTAAAGTCACAAATTCAATACAGACGATTTTAATTTGGAGCGCTTGTGTTACGTAAACGTATAAGAATAGGTACACGAAATTGAGCTCTAATGCTATACTTTTATGGTTTATTTTACTTTGATGTTAATGCCATAGTTTACTATTTATAGTTAACTGGCTGACCCAGCGAACTTTGTACCGCCAACAAAAACATTTAGGGGTGGGGTACCCTTATCATTTAGGGGTATAAAATAGTAGATGGCCGATTCTCAGACCTACCCGATATGCACACAAAATTTCAAAAAAATCGGTCCAGCCGTTCCGGAGGAGTTTGGTAACACACACCGCGACATGAGAATTTTATAAATTAGATATCAAAGCGTACAGAACGGATAAGTTGATAGTGGTGTGTGTTGGTACACTAAACTACTATAATATTCAAGTAACTTTGTATTTTCAAGGAACGCAGAAAATTTTATCATCAAGGTACCTAAATTATGTTTTAAGATTATGTTACAAGAAATCGCAGGATACTAAGTAGGTACACGTGGCCCACTAATTGTTTGTTGAGTAGAGGTCGTCGACACTTATTCAATTACAAATTCTGCGAAATTGTAGCGACATTTGAGCTGTAAGCTTTTTTAATCCTGCTACGCAATTTCAGGAATAGAAAAATCTTTTCACGTGGATGTAAACATTGATTATAATATAATAATAAAAATCAATCTTTGTATGTTTGTCCTCTATGAGTTCCGAAACCATTGATCAGATTGTTATTAGACAGAATACAGAAGAGAAGAGATGAGAGAAGTCCATTTGGAAAGAGAAACTAATTGTAGTGTAAATAAGGATTTTTCTTCTTTATCAACCGACAGACATCCACTGCTGTCTCCTCTTGTATTGACTTTTACATGCCTCAGTCTTACCTGTATCTAGCGATAAGCGACTCCCTGCATCGGTCCACCTAGTGGTTGGTCCGCCAATACTACGTTATAATACGATAGGAGGTCACCACTGCAGCCCCTTACGACCCCAACCACCATTGGTTCTTCGAACTACGTCCTTTTAGAATTTTAAGTAAAATCCGGATTTTTCCGTCGAAAATAAGCTAATTCAAACTCAATACATATTACAAAGGAAGAAGCAACAATCTTGAACGGACTCTACTTGTCAGAGTAACGGTACGCTCCACAGACCTTACAATAATAGCTGGGGGTACAGCATTCAAATCCCGTCACTATGCCGGTGGTATTTAGGGCTAAAATAGCTTATGAACGCGCAAGCAAATTATACTAGGGCGGTTGTAAGATTTTGGAATGTAGGAAAATTAATTATATAATTTAAAAACGGGATTAAAAAAAAAAACTTGAATTGTATGTAATTTTTGACGTGATAACGTCTTATAAATCGATGAACACCGGCTGCACGCACGAAAAAGTGTCACGTTCCGCCTGAGCCTGCGCGTGCAAGCGAGAACGCGGAATAAGCGCTAGAGAGGCACGATCGGCCCAAGCGTTGGCTTGTGACTAGAGAAAATAGTAATTTTCAACTAACTCCTCCTTTGTATTATACAAAATAATGATAATTCAGTGATAATAATTCAATTCGATTCATAAAAGTATGCAATTTTTCATCAATATTTCTTTATGACGTTATCACGTAAAACTATCGTCCGTAAACCGACTTTACAGACAACCAATTTTTTTTTATAATAATTAAGCTGCTTAGAATGATAACTTTCATAATTTTCTTTCATGATAAAAATGAAGTTTAAATAACAAAACCATAAAAATAAAAAAGTACCTCAGTAAGTAAGTAAAGTTACATAAATTAAAAAATAGCATTCAAACCACTAGAATGAGAAAATGAAAAGCAAATTTAAAGGAAGGAACGAAATGGTGTCCTGTTCAGAGAAAAATGAATTCTGAAATGAAAAAAAAAAACTTAATTTAACTTTTCCATGTGTTTACGTAGAAAATTTTGCCACTTCCAAATTACATTCGCGAGCGCCGAAATGTTGTTGACAATCACGAGTTTTCACTCTTATTTAGTCTAGGCCTATCTGAAATATATAATACTTGAATTTTAGTTAAGTAAAGATATAATATAAAAATTAAAATCTTAAAAATTCGGTGTAACGGAGCGCAGTATACGTTCTGGCTTTTTTTTTTAATTTTAAGATTTCTGTTAATTCAACTTTTGCTTGATAGGTACAATCAACTTAAAAGTTTTGAAAACTTCGTTCGTGTGAATTTAAGTTTTTCTAAATTCTGTGGGAATTCTGATGGTTAGAAATCGCCTCCTTGTATCTTCTCATCCTCTGGCAACTCGGGAGAGTCGCTTCAAAATCGTTTTTACGAAGATTAGTCCTCATAAACATAGACGGCAGACGGAACGGAAAGACAAAGCAAATTGCCATTGCGTATTTTTGGGACGCGTCTCAGAATATTAGATTAAATGTTAACCCTAAGTGAGTTTACGCTTTGCTTCAAATAAGTAACAAAACTGTCGAATCCAACATCGATAAAATTATTGTCAGCTAGCTTTTACCCGCAACTTCGTCCGCGCGTGGACCTCTCTGGCGCAGTGGTCAGCGCTGCTGTCCTATAGTGGGTGTTGGGTTTAATATACACCACCATATACCTTCCAAGTTAGTCCGTTACTTCAGGGCAGACCACAATCAAGGGCTAAACTGTCACGAGTAAAAAAGTGGCCGTGGCTAGTTACCCTTACCACCCTACCGTCAAAGACGTGTAGAAACCAATTAGGGGTAGGTATGGGTTAATGAAAGCAGTGATAGCCTAGTGGTTAGGACTGTGGTATTCTATTCGGGGGGGTCGCAGGTTCGATCCCGGGTACGCACCTGTGACTTTTCGGAGTCAAGTGCGTTTAAGCAATTAAATATCACTTGCTTCAACGGTGAAGGAAAACATCGTGAGGAAACCTGCACACCTGAGAGTTCTTCATAATGTTCTTGAAGGTGTGTGAAGTCCGCCAATTCGCATTGGGCCAGCGTGGTGGACTATGGCCTATAACCTATAACCCTTCTCTGAGAGACCTGCCCTCAGTAGTGAGCCGTTGATGGGTTGCTAATGATGATGACGATGGGTTAATTTACACTACCATACAGGGGTATGGTAGTGTAAATTAACCCAGCGGGCAATCTTGGGAGGGCCCAAGATTGCCCGCTACCATCTCAGACTGCAGGAGTCACTTACCATCACGTGAGATCACAGACAAGGGCTATCTTGCCATGGAATAAAAGGTAGGTTTTTAATAACTCACGCGGGAACCTTCTATTCTCCGGTATAAAAAGTATCCTATGTCATTCTCTAGGTCGTTTAAATATTCATGAAAAATCAAATTAATTCGTTGCTCCGTTGCTTTGTGATGTGTTTGTGATTGAAGGACCAACATACTGTCGATATATAATATTGTGATTGTCCTTTGCGATGTAGTAGAAATCATTGAAATATCTTGTTCGAAGGGTGAATGGGGAAATCGTGGGGTCACCCCACATCAGAGGGTTGGACTAACAATTAAAATAACTCCAACTAACAATTAAAATAAAGCCAACCTCAATAATAAAATAATTGAAGATCCGAAATGAATATTGTAAGGGTTTATTTGAATAAAATTCTATTATATATATCTAATAGCTGATGCCCGCGACTTCGTCCGCGTGGATTTAGTTTGTAAAATCCCTCGGGAACTCTTTGATTTTCCGGGATAAAAAGGAGCCTATGTCACTCTCCAGGTCCTCAACTATACCCATGCAAAAAATCTCGTCGATCCGTAGCCCTGTTGCAGCGTGATTGAAGGACAAACCAACAAACAAACACACTTTCGCATTTATAATATTAGTAAGGAAATTCTATTCTGTTTAAATTTTTACTGTGGTTGATGTGACAGAGTTTACTTAATTAAGTACTAATTACTAATTAATTACTAATTACTAATTAATTTACTTAATTAAGTACTAAATTTACTTAATTAAGTCTAAAGTTTAAATTAGTTTAATTGCGAAGGACGGACTGCAATTAATTATTTATCAGTAATTGGGAAGCGGTGCAACAGCGGTGTAGCGGTCCCCGTGCCTGTGAGAGCACGTAAAGCTGTCGGTTCCTCAGTCTTCTTTTTTATCAGATTTTTTTGCATGGGTGCCATCCATGCCATATTGTGAAATCGCGGTTTTTACTAGCGGTAGAAATTTTATCAATAGGCTTCTTGCAGCGGGAAAATTTATCTTCTTATAATCTTTTAGATAATAATATAATCAGAAATTTTAGGCGGACGAAGTCGCGGGCGACCGCTAGTTATGTTATAAAAGTGCGTAACCTGGGGCGTATAGAATTAATGTGATCAATTCGCATAGAATTTGGCGGGCTTCTCGCCTCCTAACTCCTACCATCAGAACACGTGTACGAAGTACTATTAGGTATATATATTCTGTGACGTGACCGTAACATAGGTAGGTATACGAGCCTAAAACTTAACTTGAGTGAGTGACAGGCAACGCGCAAAGGTTGTATGTACCTAACGTATGGACGTGATATGCGGCCGTATTCTCTATTCTTACGGTTCCATACCCAAAGGGAACGGGTGCCCTATTTACTAAGCCTCCGCTGTCCGTCCGTCCGTCTGTCAGCGGGCTGTATCTCGTAAACCCTAATAGATAGACAGTTGAATTTTCACAGTGTGTATTTCTATTGCCGCTATAACATCATAAAAAAACTTATAAAATTAGTCGAAATAATTTTTTTTTTCCCTGCCATGTGGGGTGTCATTGTTTAGAGTTCGTTAGAATTATTCAAATACTAGCTGATGCCCGCGACTTCGTCCGCGTGGATTTAGTTTTAATTAAATCTCTCGGGGAACTCTTTTTAATTTTCCGGGATAAAAAGTAGCCTGTCACTCTCCAGAACCTCAATACCCATGCAAAAAATCACGTTGATCCGTAGCCCCGTTGCGGCGTGATGAAGGACAAACCAACAAACCTACAAACAAACACACTCGCATTTATAATATTAGTAAGGATTTTATTTTTATTCCAATGATGTTGGACCGGCTAAAAGTCAAAATAATCGTACGTAGCTCACAGGAATTCCGGCGAATAACGTTACTCACAGGAACATAGGACGCATTCGGATTTAAACAAAAAATGTAATTATTATCGTATAGAAATAAAAATGTATATTCCCTATATCCCGTGGTAGAAACATCACGCGTGAACGGCTGGACTGATTTTGACGGGACTTCCAATGACATATAGCTGATAGTATAAGCCTAGCATAGGCTCCTTTTTGACTGATTTTCACCTGATTTTTTTTTAACCTATAAATATCAATATCTCCGTGATTTCTAAACCGATTTGCCTGAATTTTTTTTAATCCATACAGAAACTTTGGGAGATGGTCCCATAAAAGTTGTAGTTGTAGTTGTTGTAGTAGTTATAGTAGTAGTAGTTGTAGAAGTAGTTGTAGTAGTTGTAGTTGTAGTAGTTGTTGTAGTAGTAGTTGTAGAAGTAGTTGTAGTAGTTGTAGAAGTAGTTGTTGTAGTAGCAGGACCTGGGAAGTATACCTTTTGAAACATAAAAAGAATTTTCCAAATCGGTTCAGGCGTCTTAGAGTAATCGGTGAACATACATAAAAAAGATTCCGTTGAATTGAGATCCTCCTCCTTTTTTGAAGTCGGTTAAAATAAGAATAAAAATTAGTTTAAATTTGAAGAAGTTATGAAGTAAAACAGTCAAAATAGTTCAACCCCTATCTCAGAGAACATACATCCATCCATACATCCCATCCATCCATCCATCCGTATACTAAGTACATCTATCCATACATCCATCCTCACAAACTTTCACATTAATAATATTAGTGGTATAAGTAGCATAGGATATAGTTAATGTAGTTAAAGTTAGTAGCAGGAGGATACAAACATAAATACATACATGCATACACACATACATACATGCATGGATACATATATACATACATGCATTCATGCATGCATGCATACATACATACATACATACATACATGCACTCATGCATGGATACATACATACATACATGAATGCATACATACATGCATACATACATACATACATACATACATACATACATACATACATACATACATACATACATTCATACATACATACATACATACATACATACATACATACAAACATGCATACTTGCATACATACATGCATACATACATACACACACATACAAACATTCATACAACTTACATACATACATACATACATACATACATGTATGCATGCATGCATGCATATTGGCGCATAATTTAAGGATAAATATGTGAAAAGTAGCATTCGAATATCCCGCGAGAACTGTCTGTTTTCCCGGGATAAAAAGTAGCTGTTGTTACTTTTCCGGTCCTCAACTATGGCTATCCAAATAACCACGTCAATGTGTAACTCCCTTAATTAAACTCCCGCACATAATTGAAGGATAAATATATGAAAATTAGTATACTAATATCGCGCAGGAACCTTTTGTTTTCCCGGGATAAAAAGTAGCCTTTGTCACTTTTCAGGCACTTAATTTTACCAGTGCTAGGAAAACCACTTCAATCTATACCTCCGTTGGCGCATAACTGTAGGATAAATATGTGAAAAGTAGCGTACAAATATCCCGCGGGAATTATTTGTTTCCCGGGATAAAAAGTAGCTGTTGTTACTTTTCCGGTCCTCAAATATGCCTATCCAAAAAACCCCCTTCAATATGTAACTCCCTTGGCACATAATTGAAGGATAAATATATGAAAATTAGTATACTAATATCGCGCAGGAACCGTTTGTTTTACCGGGATAAAAAGTAGCCTTTGTCACTTTTCAGGCCCTTAACTTTACCAGTGCTAGGAAAACCACTTCAATCTATACCTCCGTTGGCGCATAACTGAAGGATAAATATGTGAAAAGTAGCGTACAAATATCCCGCGGTAATTATTTGTTTCCCGGGATTAAAAGTAGCCTTTGTCACTTTTCAAGTCCTCAACTATGCCTATCCAATAAACCACGTCAATCTGTAACTCCGTTGGCCCATAATTGAAGGATAAATATGTGAAAAGTAGCACACTAATATCCCGCGGGAAGTGTTTGTAGGAACAGTTACAGTTACAGTTTTATTATAAGTATAGATAGATAATAATTAAATTTTATGTAACAATGTCAATTTTTGACGTTCGTAAGCGTTAGGATATGCAGTCGCTTGTGCTTGAAATTTCAAAAACTGATGCTTGCTTGCTGGTTTGCTTGCTTGATTTCTTGCATGCTTGCTTGCAGGATTTAAAAAAACCCGAATCTCGATGAAAAAATCGATGCTGCGGATAATGTAAGCGTGATTTAAGTACAATCAGCGCCATCTATCGGTGGTTTTTCAAAATCCCGCGGGAACCTTGGATTTTTCCGGGATAATTTATAGCCTATGTGTTATTCCAGGGTATAATCTATCTCCATTCCAAATTTCAGCCAAATCCATCCAGTAGTTTTTGCGTGAAAGAGGAACAAACATACACACAAACTTTCGCCTTTATAATATTAGTAGGATTAGTAGGATATTTATTATTATTTGTTAGCTTCAAAGATAAAGAAATGGAGGACCGTCAAAATTGTCAGTTTTAGATCATTTTTCTGACGGGGTCTATCTCAAAAACTAAACTAGCTAGGAGTTTGAATTCTCTTTATATTATGTACCATATTGTGTATTTAAACAACAAATACTGAAAACACCGATTTATAATACAGTTAGTAAGTTGTGAACAAAACAAACGAACATAGTGTTAAATCTTATGCGTTATCCAGCCAGATATATTCGCAAGACCCAAAGCACCAGTTGGACCATTTTCGAGCATGTGCTCTTTAAAATGAACACGCGGAAATATAAAAACAGGAGGAATACTTCCTCCAGAAGCATTGGCAAAAGCTAGCATAGTGACAAGTGAGCCTCGTTCTGTAGAGCTAATCTGACCAACTCTTTTAACACCTGCTTGCGCAACTACCTTTGGAGCATTAGTTACAGTAGCACATCCAGTCTCGTCTAAATTCCATATCATGTTTGGAGGGAAATTATGTTTTTGATAACATTTCTCTAAGTTATTGAAAAAATTTTGCATGTTGTGCCTATTGAAGCTTGTAGTTCTTGCTAATGATGTATTTTCTGGTTTTCTAACGCTTAGCGAGTTATGCCTTTTTAAAAAGCCTTTTAGCCAGTCTAAACTAGCTGTATTATTTTCCTTCCATGAAGACGGTACATTAAGCTCCAAACGAATAGCATATTGGCATGCCAGTTCCCTGACTTGTTTGGTTGTTAAGCCATGGCACATTTTTGCTGATGTCTTCAAATAATCTGCCAATGAACTCTCTTGGTCTGTCGTAAAAACTTTCCTATTGCCGATGTTTGGTTCATACACAAAGGATGTAGATTCAGAAGCTTTAGCTTTTGAGACCAGTCTATTTAGGTGTGATTTACTTATTTTGAATACCTTGGCAGCCGATCTCACAGATATACCTCGTTCTAAGACTTCGTTTACAGCCTCTTCAATTTTTTGTGCTTCTACTCGCGTTCTCTTCTTAGGTGGCATTGTTAAACTGTAAAGATGATGATTAAAAAATTTATCAAGCTTAGACTCGACTTAAAACTCTAGTCTTGAAAGGGACGGTTATGAAAGGGACGTCCCTTTCATGACCATTTCTTATGTCCCTTTCATAAACATCACACCCAAATTAAAAACATAACCTTAGGAACTACAATTTAAATAAAATCTTATGCGGTGGTACGGAACCCTTCGTGTGCGAGTCCGAGTCGCACTTGGCAGGTTTTTGACATTTCCAGTGGCCATGGAAAACCCGCATTTTGTCATAAATAATGCGAACTTAGCAACATTCGATAGCCACTGTTCTCTACCACACTAATCTTTAACTGATGAATAAATATGATGTTCTGACAGTTTTTGTGTTGAAAATCTGTCAAAATGTCGTATTTATTTTTTGGATGTGTTTTGGAAATTCTGTCTCTAAAGTGTAGAATAAAAAACATTAATTTTCCTCCAATACTTCATCAGTTGAAATAGAGGTATCCTAATTCCTATCCATCTTCAGGATGTTAGTCATTTCAGTATTCATATATGATTCGCATGTTGCTATTACACTATTATTAAGAGATAGTGGAATTGCGGCCCTAAGATCAGATATTGTTTTGCTGAAAAGGTAACAGAAAGATTGCAGAATCTTATTATCCCTACATTTTTTCTCATAACATGTTTTTATAGCAAAACATAGCATGAGATTCAAGGTTCATCGAGCTCTAAGGATACAAATTTTCCTCACAATGAAGGTATTTCCTCTTTCAGTATGCTAGTATGAGTTTATCTCGAAAACGTCGATACGCTATATCTGTATAGATTTCTAGTAATGAAATGAAATGAAATTTATTTGCATAAACATGGGTAATAACAGTATGGCGTAGATTGTGATGTAGTTCCAAACATGTTTTGCCTCAATTCTGGCGTGCAAAATATTATAATATAAGCAAGTTCGAGAACTACAACGTAAAACCAATTTTTTTCCTTTATAGTAATATTAACAATCTCGTGTCACGATGTATGTTCGGGATAAACTCTGAAACTACTGCACCGATTTTGATCTAACTTCGTAACTATCTGTAATTTGGTCCAACTTGAAAGATAGGATAGTTTTTATCTTAATTATTGACATCAATATTTGTTATTGCAAATTAAATGTTTACACGACAGTCAGTAGTGTGTATTTATTGTTAGTTCGACGAATTATTAATAGATGGCTCTGTAAGTTAATTTATGGATACAACTCTAACATCGCTCACTACCTGGGTACCTACTGAGTCACAGCAACGCGTGGCTGGGTCAGCTAGTTATAATATTATACATTCTCCCACCCATCACCTCGGCCGTGATTTGACCTTACAGGGATACTCCGAGTAAAACTCGGGTATATTATTAATACTCGACTTTAGGTCTATTTTAAACTTGACATACATTTACATTAATCACTAGCTTTTGCCCGCGGCTTCGCTCACGTTAAGTTCGATTTTTCAAAGCCCTATTTTACCCCCTTAGAGGTTGAATTTTCAAAAATGGTATCTTAGCGGTTGGTTAGCTCACGTTAACTTTTATATATTTAGATGAAAGCTAAAGTACCAAGTTTGATGGGTATTACTTGAAAATTAACTTAAAAATCTGGACTTTTATATAAATTTTCATCCCCTATTTGAAGTCTTTGGGGGTGTAATTTTCAAAATTGGCGAAACACGTATTTCTTATTCTTCTATCGAAAGCCCAAAAATCAAAGTTTCATGGATATTACATTAAAAATAATTTGATAAATGACGGACATTTATACAAACTTTCAACCCCCATTTAACCCTCTTGGGGTTGGAATTTCCAAAAATCCTTCCTTAGCGGACGTCTACATCATAATAACTATCTGTGTGCAAAATTTCAGCCCGATCCGTCCAGTGGTTAGAGCTGTGCGTTGATAGACCAGTCAGTCAGTCAGTCAGTCACCTTTGCCTTTTATATATTTAAATAATAATAGAAGATAACGTTTTGAAGCTCGAAATCTATCAACGATATGGTGAGGTGTGCAAGCTCGTTCTACAGGTGCTTTTCACCGCCGCTGGAGCGTTGTGGTTGGTACTTTGGTTAGAGGATTTCTGTTAGGGTTTTGTAGAGTAGAGTCCCAGCCCAGTTGATACTGTAGTAAAGAATACTTCTGCCTGGCGATCGCGTAACTTTTATCGCTGTCCTTAAAGGACTATTTCAATGTCAAAACATGGTTTTGGCCACTAGGAGAAGCCCAAAATCATATTTTGACATTGATGCAATCCTTTATGGACTGAGAAAAAATTACGCGATAGTAGTTCAGCTTTCAATTTGCAATATGTACGGATTACATAATATGTATGTATAATAAGTATACTTACTACAGTGAACTAAAGTACTTAACGCGAGTGATTTACAGTTGCCCGTCAGGGTCAAAAACCACCACCTTTAGGCTCAAATTAGACGAAGCCTCTTTCATCGTTGCGAAAATTTTTACGAAAATGAACCGTCTTAATTCGCCCTAAGGGTGAAAGTAAGCCTACGCGGTGTCGCCAATCTCTACAAAATATCTACTCGTCGTCTAAGACCTACGACGATAGGTACGGAACCCCAAAGGCCCAAACCAAGACTGGAGCCTGGCAAATTTTCATAATATTTATGATTGAGAGCGCCTCAAGGACGCGCGGTGATTGATTCGGCAAACACAAAAGACCCTTGTCGCGGTAACTTGAGCATTTTATTACGACTCTGAAACCTGTAAGCCATAGGAAAACATGCGACCGGAAATTGTAATGTAAATAAAATAAAAGTACTGCACTGTTCAGCGAACAGAGAGTACTGTAGAAGAAGTCTTGTGATGTAAGTATTCGTAATAACAATATCCTTGCCATTAGAACAACTACCTACGTCGTATTGTTTTATTTTTCTACTAAGTACCTTTTGCCCGCGACGTCGTTACGTCTGCGTGGAGTTACACTAGCGGCACGCTATGATGGCCGGTTTGACACATTACAATAGTGATGTGGAATGTCAATTTATTCTCGAACAAAAAACAATTAAGTTTTGTTTTTGTACCTGATTAAATAGGTTTAATAAAACAAAAATGTATATGTTTATTTAATTTATTTGAACGAACTGAATATTTGAATGAAAATGAATATACATACTTTATATGCACACAAGAAACATATCGACGAAATCCACAACAAAGGGCTTGAACAGAGTCCAAATTAACGAGCAAGGGTCAACAGTAATGCAGTATCAATATTTGAAATCCAAAGCCAGGTCAAAACTATATCACAATCGCATTGCACTGACAGTTTATACTTTTCGAAGCAACGTCAATTCGAAACTGCTTTGTTTTGCATTGAGCATTGACGCGAGTTTGCCGGAGGTAGTAGTTGTGCTAGCCAGCGATCCTATGTGACGATCGTATTAGATTCCATTTTTAAAAATTTTCAATTTAGAAAACCAAATGCCGAGTTGTGGTATATATCATATAAAAATAAAAATTTTACCTTTTGTATGAAACAGCTGATATTTTTTTGCGATTTCAGAGGTTTGTCCACATAGTGAAAATTGTTCATATTCACAAGTACATTCACCCCTTAAATGGTGCAAACTGATTTTTCTACACTTGTATACATTTTAGAAATCAATTTAATAAATAAATTTTGAGTCCTAAACCTAAAACTACATTCGATAAAATTTATGAATCTCTGCACATCACTATCGTCAATAAAGTAATACAATTATTTCCTTCAAAGTCGTTATCAATTAATACGGAACTTCATGAGCGGACAAACGTCAAACCGGCCATCATAGCGTGCCGCTAGTGTAGGTTTAAAAATCTCGTGGGAACCCTTTGTTTTTGTCATAAACGGTCTTACTGTCAAACTTTCAAGTTTCTTTATAACCCCCCTGGATTAGGTTGAGCGATAATAGACAAGTCAGGCCAAGGGCCTATTTTACTATCGACTATATTGTATCTATTGAATTTTGATTTCTAGATCATGTAACTAGGAATTACGACTCTTCCTATTTCTATGTTCTAGACAGATTAGGTACCCATCAATACTGTCAAACTTCTAGTTTACGCGCCGGTTAAAGTTTACTTGGCTTGGTTGGATGTGAGCTGAACCCTAACATTACATACATTCACATGGGCGTAAGGTGAAAAATATGTTCACTGTTCATTACTTTTCTGTTGTACACAGTAGTACTTGTAGTAACGAAACGGCCAAACCACATAAATCTTGACTAAGGTGTATAAGAGTTTGTGAAGTTAGGGCGTGTAGAGTTAGAAGCTTGGCTCTACATGAAATCTGTTAACTGTTTGACAGTGCGAGACATATTATATGGTCTCTACTCTCGTCTTGGCAACATTTTACATGAAAATGTTTTTGGTGGGATTTCATTTCATTTTTTTAAGTTGCTTATATGGCAATATTTTTTATTTTGTTAATTATTATTAATCAGAAATGAGAAGATCCGTAGGAGAACCAAAGTCACCGATATAACTCAGCGAGTCGCGAAACTGAAGTGGAAATGGGCGGAGCACATAGTTCGAAGAGCTGATGGTCGTTCGGGTCCTAAGGTGCTGGAGTGGCGACCCCGCACAGGAAAGCGCAGTGTTGGCAGACCCCCTACCAGGTGGACCGACGATATCAAACGAGTCGCAGGGAGCCGCTGGATTCAGGCGGCGCAAGACCGAGAACTGTGGAAGTCCATGCAAGAGACCCTTGTCCAGCAGTGGACGTGTATCGGTTGATAAAGAAGAAAAAGAAGATGTTTAATAAGTCTACTACTATTGACATCATATGACATATCCCGAGAATTTTGTTTATCTGGTATAATCCAAAATTCCAAACCCAAGTTATGAGGGTTCAAAAAAACGACGAAACGCTACGAGAAAAGGTAGATAGTGCCCTTGCGCTTCGCTAGGCTCGTCTTGGCGGGGGCACTACCGTGTCCCGAGATTATAATATTATTAAAGATAGATAGATAAATGTTCGATTATTATCAACTCGAAGATTTATCAATGATCTATCAGAACTCTGAAGCACGATTAATTTTGACCGTAATGCGGCATCTTGAATCACAACTCGGCAGGCTAACTAAGTTTGCCTTATTGGTAATCCTTGCGAAAACTCTTATCCACATGCGATATTGAAGTTACACATCATGCCAGTGGCGTACAGTGTTGTAGTAAAACTTCGTAGAACTCAACTACAATAATTTGTAGGAAAACTTTGTGGAACTCGCGTAGGTACAAGCATTTGGAACGCTGAAACTTGTAACCCCATTAGCCCCAATCGTTTGCAACAAGTCCATAATGATAATCCGTAAGGACCCGAACTGTTGGTCCCTGAATAATAGAATAATTTCTTTATTCAAATAAATATTTACAAAGTGCTTTCGAATCGTCAAGTGAATCTACCACTGGTTCGGTATGCCAGAATGTTGATATGATGATGATAGTTACAGCTTGTTCGCTAAAGCATGGTGCCTAGTGCGCACTGATGGCAGCGGGACTAAAGACCTCGTTCCATACTCATCCGATGCATTATTGTCGAACCCAAGTATCCTTATTTAGAATGTAAAAGGGCATTAGTCGAAGTTTGGCTTGCTGCTCTTTTTTTTAATGGGTAAGCTTCCATTTAGAAACTGATTTATATTAGGTCTTTACCTATGAAATTGCCTTTCTTCGGTACTGGTCATTTCAAATAAAAAGAAGTTTGTAATGGCTCTGTATTCTAAATTCAAATTAATTTTGTTTTAAAAACATGACATTCTATTTACAAACTCAGTCTTTTGTTTTTTGATTAGCGTTGTATTTTCATTACATTTGAACATTTTTCGTCATAATGGATACTTTAAAAATTCGTGTAATTATGGAATATGAGTTCCGTCGTGGCACCAACGCGACACAAACGGCCCGTAACATCAAAAACGTTTACGGAGAGAACTGTACAAACGATCACACAACCCGTTATTGGTTTTCCCGGTTCCGTTCTGGAAATTTTGACTTGAAAAATGAAGCTCGTGGTCGTCCGGAGACTTTGGTTAACAATAATGAATTAAAGGCGATTGTGGAAGCTGACGAAACTCAATCTACAGCTGAGCTAGCAGCAGCTTTTGATGTAAGCATCAAAACAATATTGATCCATTCGCGACAAATTGGCAAGGTAAAAAAGCTTGATAGATGGGTGCCCCACGACCTTAACTATCGCCAGCGCAACGTACGCGTCGAGCGAGACCTGCCTTGCGCTGCTCAACAGGCAAAGAAATGAAGGAATTTTGAAACGAATTGTTACGTGCGACGAAAAATGGATTCTGTTCGACAATCGAAAGCGCTCAGCAAGTTGGTTAGACCCTGGTTCAGCACCAAAGCAATGCCCTAAACCAAAAATGACCCCTAAAAAGGTGATGGTCACTGTTTGGTGGTCTAGTGCGGGTGTGATTCACCACAGCTTTTTACAAAACGGCATGAGCATTAATGCAGATGTGTACTGTGAAGAACTGGAGAGAATGATGGAGAAGCTTGCACATCTGCAACCAGCTTTGGTCAATCGGTCGTCCCCACTGCTCCTTCACGACAACGCGCGACCCCATACTGCGCAACAGACAGTCTCCAAGCTGCAAGAGCTGGGGTTGGAAGCTCTCCCTCATCCGCCATACTCACCAGACCTTGCATCTACCGACTATTACTTTTTCCAAAATTTAGACAACTTTTTAGTGGGTAAAAAATTCAATTCCCGAGAGGCAGTACAAAATGCCTTTGAAGAGTTTGTTGCCTCCCGTCCAGCTGATTTTTACAAGAAGGGCATCAATAAACTGCCAATGCGTTGGCAAAGATGCGTCGATTGCATGGGTGATTACTTCGAATAACAGAAATAAAAAAGTTTGAAAAAATAAGTACTTTCACTTATTGCATACAAAACGGCAATTTCATAGGTAAAGACCTATTATTACGGTTCCGGCACTAAATTAAAAAAAAAACTTGAGAGGTGTCAAGGGACACCCGGATGGAACAAAGTTCCATTCGATTAATTTATTTGGCATTGTGTTCAACATTTTTACCGTACCAACCGTAGGTACAATATATGTCGGTGCTGCCAACACTGCGTTTCCCGGTGCGGTGTCGCCACTCTAGCACCTTGGGACTCCAACAACCATCAGCTCTTCGAAGTGCCCCGCATTTTTCCACTTCAGTTTCGCGACTCGCTGAGCTACGTCAGTGACTTTGGTTCACCTAGTTCTTTTCATTTCTGATTTGTATCAATTATATGAGACATATTAATAAGAAAAAATTAAGTGGCACTCGGGGACTGCCGCGGTAAAGCTATTGCATAGCATTTCTTATCAACTTATGCAATTATAATATTTATGCAAATATAAAAATTAAAAAACAAACAAACAAGAAAGGCGAACTGTCACTACTTCGCGAGTAAGATTCGAACCTGCGACATCATACACCATACCATACACCACACCTTTGCGCCAAATAGAGCTACTTCAGAGCCTCCAAAATGTTGAACGCTTACTGAACGACGGTGTTAGGCTCTTTTTCGTTACGGAATTTCTTGATTCGGTCGCCGCGCTCAAACTGTTCTAGTTCAAAGCCCGCGATAAAAGCTATGCAATAGCTTAAAGTTTTAAAACTGTAACCCGACTACAGAAGTTGGGTGCTGCGATGGAAGTTGGAACATACGTACCTAAATACTGAAGACATACTAAGTACTACTATAACCAAAGCTTTGAGCTTTCTTTTTGGCTTTGCCGTACTCTAACTCGGGTAAAAAGCAACCTTCCATTTAGAAACTGAATAATGTTACGGTTCCTACAGTCGACACTCAATAAAGAACTTTGTAGGTAGGTATATTATGTAATAGAGACAAACAAATGCCGTCACCCAGCGTTGGGAACAAATTAACATATTAAAAATACTCCGTTCCCGAATCGTCGCATAATTTTGAACGCGCCGCATGTTGTTTAGCGCCCACGGGCCGCGGCTAAAGGGCCATGTTATATTTATCGCGCTCTATCTGAGTAAACATTGCGGGATACGCAAATAGAATCTTGAAAACAAGTAATATGAGGAAGCCCTTGGAATTTTCCTGTCTTTCCTTATAAGATTACATAAGGCGGAGGTGAAATGATAGAGATGTGTATTTTTCATCATCATCATGTGCAACCCATTAACGTCTCACTATAAGGCGCTTGTCTCCTCTTAGAGAAGGGTTATAATAGGTCATAGTCCACCACGCTGGCCTAGTGCGAATTGGTAGACTTCACACACCTTTGATAACATTATGGAGAACTCTCAGGCGTGCAGGTTACTTCATGATGTGTCCCTTCGTCGTTGAAGCATGTGATAAGTATTTAATTGCTTAAATACATAACCCGGAAAGGTCAGAGGTGCGTATATTTTTATGACGTGATAACGCCTCATAAATCGATGAAAACCGGCTGCACGCACGAAAACTCACGTTCCGCCTGAGCCTGCGCGTGCAAGCGAGAGCGCGGAACAAGCGATAGAGAGGCACGATCGGCCTAAACGTTGGCTTGTGACTAGAGGAAATTGTAATTTTCAATTAACTCCTTCTTTGTATTATACAAAATAATGATAATTCAGTGATAATATTGTCAACTTTCAATTCAAAGTATACAATTTTTCATCAATGTTTCTTTATGACGTTATCACGTTAAACTATCGTCCGCTAACCTACTTAACAGACAACCAACTTTTTGTACATAAAACCACTTAAATTTCAATTCAACTTTCAATTCAAAGTATACAATTTTTCATCAATGTTTCTTTATGACGTTATCACGTTAAACTATCGTCCGCTAACCGACTTAACAGACAACCAACTTTTTGTACATAAAACCACTTAAAATAAAACATTATTATAAAAAAGTTAAAATTTCCAGGTATCCACTAAAATGCTAGTTGATGGTGTTTTTTGTTTCATTTGGTTTTATCTTCATTTGCTTCGGATATTCCACATAAATTACGGAACGTGTGAAAACCATAAACATTGTGTTCCTGGCTAACTGTGAACAGCCTGTTAAATCTGTTGAGTATTTCTTAATACTCAACTTGAACCTGGAAACAAATGATTAGAGCCGAACTGGAGAAATAACTGCAGGTTACCTGTGTTAACGTCAGAGTGAAGGACTCAAAGCTTCTTGATCTCAAAGCTACTTAAGTACAATCTAATACTACCCGGTTTATACTTCAAAGCTGTTTTTCCTTGGGTGCATACTGTAGATGTAGCTCCTTTTATTTTGACGTTATGTATTCAATTTAATCAACTCAATTTAAAGCAACTTTATACGTCTTAGCAGATACCCAAATTGCTGAGTTCCTTCTTTCAATATTTACGTGATAGTCAATAAGAATCATTAGAGGTTACAAGAGGAATAATTAACGCGACAGCACCCCTCCATTAACATTGAAACATGTAAAGGATCAGGCAGTAAACACGGCGAAATATGCTCGCTATAACTCAGTCGCTTGTCACTCCACCGAAACCCCTTATCTCATGTCTAAAAGCCCGCCTTACACTAAAGTACTCATTTTACGACGATCACAATATATGTGCCCGATTGCTGTCGGTCCGTGATTATAAAGCTTCGGCTTCCACGCTCGCTGAATGCTAATAAGCAACAAATTTACTAAAACCGCAATTTTTATGAAAAAAATAGCGTGGAAGCAATCGCAATAAGTGGTTTTCCCGCGCTAGGCGGCCATGTTCCAACATGGCGCTAGTCTCCACGTCAAAAGTTCATCGACCCGTGGAGGTTGCACTCGGTAATACGCGGTATTATACGCCGCGCACTTCATTCATAAAAATCTTGCTTATATAATGAGAATCGCTTTAATTATTGTTTTTAATCAACGCTCGCTGGTTACGAACCGAATGTTCGCTACTGAGATCGCTACGTTATTATTAAAATGGGGAAAAAATGTTCGTGTTAATTGAATAGGATGATTCACTTCCCCGAGTGCCTCTATGATATATCTTAAAAGCTTTTTTATCCCTTTCATTTTAAATTTAAAATCTGTATCTTTGAGTTTGTGGTCATGGGCCGTGCCGTGGCTTCAAAACGCGTGAATTTATTAAAAACTAGCTGATGCCCGCGACTTCGTCCGCGTGGATGTAGTTTTAAAAACCACTCGGGAACTCTTTGATTTTTCGGGATAAAAAATAGCCTATGTCCCTCTCCAGTTCCTCAACTATACCCATGCAAAAAATCACGTCGATCCGTAGCTCTGTAGCGGCGTGATTGAAGGACAAACCAACAAACAACCACACTTTCGCATTTATAATATTAGTATGACTTATTAGTAAGGAAGAATTAATACCACGATAATAAAGGCGATCTAATTAAATTTTAGAACACAAAAGCCACACCACCAACTGTGACTTAAATATGATAGTTAGATATATTCCCTCGGGGACTTTTTTGTAGAGAATAATGTGTACTTTAATCATGTAGTACATCATTTTTATGCATCATCAATAGTTTTCACAGCACACGTGAAAACATTTAATGCATTTTATAGGCAAAATTTTCCTACTTTGGGTTACATTATTGCAATTTTCTAATGGATCTCTAATTTTTTGACAGTAAATTATAGCCTATGTTACTACCTGATAACTTAGCTTCTATTGGTGAAAAAATGGTTAAAATCGGTCCTGTAGTTACAGAGCCTATTCGGTACAAACAAACAAAACAACAAACAAACAAAAAAATCTTTCCTCTTTATAATATTAGTATAGATAAAGGTGAACTATAACGATAGTACAATAGTTATGTCATATTTAGGACACTTTACTACTAATTTTTAGTTTATTCCTACGAATACTAGTTCAAAGAGACCAAAACAATATTATGCAAACGAGCTCGGTCTACTCGGAGAGTTGTCATATTACTAGAGCAGTAGTGTCCCGAAAGTGGCTCAACCCGCTTGTTTTACAACGGTAACCTGCTTTCCATTTGGCATTGAGTATCTAAGTCAGTACCGGACCTGCTTATACTCACTGTAAATAATGCCAATATCCTTATCATAATTATTTGAAGCCTCATTATGCCTAAAGGCGCGGACTGAAATCTGAAAGGTACTTACTACCTAGCCCTAAAATAAGCTTTACGTTTACGTAAATACGTAGAGGAAGGAATATTTGTTATGTTCTGCATGGCTAATATTCACTTTAGGGTAAAGAGGGCCGAAAAGTATAAGGTTTGCACCTCCATTATCATGACATCTCTCTGGGTAAGTAGGTATCGAGTGTAAGACTTTCGAGAGGTTAGCATTTTGGTTACATTATCACGCTTGGAGCTTCAGAAACACGATCAGAATTAATTAACATCATAAACCCACGTACGCCCTAATTAATTCATTTTGTCTCAACGCTTCAGGGCTTCGCTTTTAGGGCTCTATATTTTGGGGTTCCTTAGTAAAACAAATCAGAAATGAAGAGACCGTAGGAGAACCAGTCACCTACATAGCTCAGCGAGTCACGAAACTGAAGTGGAAATGGACGGAGCACATAGTTCGAAAATCTGATGGTCGTTGGGGTCCCAAGGTGCTGGAGTGGCGTCCCCGCACCGGGAAGCGCAGTGTTGGCAGACCCCCCACTAGGTGGACCGACGACATCAAACGATTCGCAGTGAGCTGTTGGAATCAGGTGGCGCAAGACCGAAGCCTGTGGAAGTCCATCCATGAGACCTTTGTCCAGCAGTCTGTTGGTTGACAAAGAAGAAGAAGAAGTAAAACAATAGTTTTCCAGTCTGTCTGTGCTACAGCCTGTGTGTTGAGAGGCACAGGCATAATAGAAACTTGTTGCAGTTACAGATGTGTCTCAAATCTAATTATATATATAAAAGAAAGTGGTGTTAGTTACACTATTTATAACTCAAGAACGGATGAACCGATTTGGCTGAAAATTGGTGGAGAGGTAGCTTAGAACCAGGAGACGGACATAGGATATTTTATATAGGACTTTTTATCCCGTTCGACCGCGTTTCCGTCAAGTCACTATAAAACGTGGTATAACAAAAACGCATCTGACATGGAATAACAAAACGCAAAGGACAGTGGAATAACAAAACGTAAATGACAGCTAAACGTAATTTTGTCTTTGGTTAAGTATGGTAAAAAATTTGACAATTATAAAAAGTGAATAAAGCATTACTGATATTATAAATGCGAAAGTGTGTTTGTTTGTTGGTTTGTCCTTCAACCACGTCGCAACAGAACAGCGGATTGATGCGATTTTTTGCATGGGTATAGTAATGGATGTAGTAGTGGTTCCTCAGACCGGGAGAGCTACTTTTTATCTCGGATAATGAAAGAGTTCCCGCGGGATTTTTAAAAACTAAATCCATGCGGACGAAGTCGCGGGCATCAGCTAGTACTTAAATAAATAAAAAATTAGGCCGAGGCCGCTGGAGTATCTTTGATTAGGTACTTTGAAACCTTAGCAGTTTAAAAAAAAAGTTTTTTGAAAATATTCACGAAATAATAACTGCCAAAGTGGTAATTTAACGTGACTTGAATATCCTCTGCAACTCTAAACTATGACATTTTAAAATCTGATTTATAGAATATCAGAATATAGTGAGTATAATATATATAAGTTGAATAACATGTTATAAAAAAATATCAGGACTAGTAGGTATAATAAAACCACCAGAAATACAATGTTTTCTTGATTTTGATGCAGTGCCTTTAGCAACAACCGCTTTAGTAATAGAGATTTCAATATAACTTGCTTTTTGCTTGCATGAACCATGACAAAGATTTTATAATATTAGCTCGACTATGGAACCCTTCCTTATGCTAGCTCTGATACGCACTTGATGAAGTATTTCTAGGTAAATTATGACTAGAATAATTTCTAGCTAAATTATAAGAATCAGGCATTACTGCGCACTTCCGTTTCTGTTCAATTTATTCTGATTTGTGATAACATAATTGACGGTTTTGCTTTTTACCATCTTCTTAATTGGGGGGTCTTTCGACGTCTTCTGAAAACTTCAAAAAAGTTTTTACAAAATATTATAATAAAATTATTCATCAAAATAATTTAAGTTCATTAAGGTTTTTGTCTTCTTCTTTTTTTAAGTGTAACTTTTTTTAACGTCTTATAAATCGATGAACACCGGCTGCACGCATGAAAAAGTGTCACGTATGAAAAACGCCGATTGCCTCTAAAACTATCGTGTATGCTTTGGCCCTTAAGTATACTTTTTAATAGGCTGGATGGCTTCGCGCGTTTTGCACCTGTCTAAAGTCTGAACTGACCCTTAGCTAGAAAATGCTGAAGATGGAAAATTTAAACGCGCATTTTCTCTGTCTAAAATATAATTAAATATAAAAGGAGGCTGAAATAGCAGTTCTTCTGTGACATTAATCGGAGCGCTGTGATTAGTACAATCCTGCCTAGCAGGTAAAACAAATAGCCCGGCGTTGTTTCGCGATATTTGTTCTGCTCTGCTGGTGGTATTAATGGAGGTTTTAAAAGGATTGGACAAACAGAGTGCGGCACGGAAATTGAGCTGTAAGTCACACTGTACGCGTCAATGCATGCTACTGTATGAACCTCTGTATATACGCCTCAGAATTCAGGGCCACTCAGCGGGAGATGGAGACAGCTAAAGAATATAATACAATAATATTTCTTTATTCAAATAAACTTTTACAAAGTACTTTTTATAAATGATAATATACTTGGAGTACGGCTGCGGGATCAAATCTGCCCCCCGATTGTAAAAGTTGCTGATCAAAACTTATCCAATTCATGGCATTAGCGTAAATGTAAAATAAACCATAATTCTATAGAATTAGAACTCAATATCGTGTATGCATTTTTATAAGTTTATACATGTAAGATACGCTCCATAACGCTCCATGTTAAAATCGGTTGTACTGAATTTGTGACTTTAAGTCAATACAATCAAGGATTATTTTGCTTTGACGCTAATGCCATCCAGTGCGAGTGCAATCGGTAGAATAACCTTTTTAGACAATTGGTACCCAGGATTATGGAAATCCGTAGGAGTACCCACTTTACAGACTGCTCAGTGTTCATAGGGCCGCGAAGCTTAAGTGGTAATGGGCACAGCACGTGCCTCGAAGAACCGATAGAGAACTCCAACATAAATCAGTGCTGGAGTGGCGATCTTGCACCGGGAAACGCATCGGTAGAAGACCTATCATTTGATTGATCGCGTTATTTTATTCTAAGTCCAGCAGTTGACGTCTTTAATTGGTTGAAACGACGCCAGAACTCCGAATCACGTCACACTGCAACGCGTATTTTTGAAATGGGTGACTATAAGAGTGTGGCCTATACGTGAATAAACTCTTTCATATAATGCAGTAGGTATTACAACTTCTACCGCCGCGTTGTGAACACGACTCCGCCGCGCGTTTTGTATGTTTCAGCCTTAGCCTCTTTGCCTACTGAAATACCAAGATTATCATCAGAAATGATAATGGTGAAGCGCGAATCACTTAAACCCCCATTAAGACCAGCAGCCGAGTAGAACAAATATCACGAAACAATGCCAGGCCATTAGTTTTACTTGCTTTCTGAGGATTTTACTATTAATCACAGTGATCGCCATTCAAGCACCTCGGAACTCCAACGTCTTTGCTTACTGTAATCCCCACTAAATAGAAGAAAGCTTCACGTACTAGCTGCTGCAAACAAGCGGCACAAAATCTGGCATTCCTTGCAAGATAACTTCTCTAGGCAAGCGCGCTTCATCTTCACTTACCATCAGATGAGATTGCAATTTGCAGTCAAGAGCTAGTCTATTATTTAAAAAAATAATCGTACATATTTACAGGTTCATAGAAAAGAGGCCTTTATCTGTGTAGCATCGTTGCCTAAGATCCACAAGAACTGAAGCCTATGACTTACGAGTATATCGCTTTCTCGTGGCTTTTTGACGCTGGCGGAGACATTATGTCGCACTGATTGTGCTTGCTTTTGATTTCTTGCCATTTTTACATTTATTTATTATATTTTTACGTTTAACAAACTTATTTGGAGGGCAAAGGGGAACATTAGTCAAGTTCAGCGTGCCAGCAATCTTTATAAAATGTTTTTGTTGTATAACTCCGACTTTAATTTCGTCCAGCCATTCTAAATGGAAAATTCTAAATTATAACTTAATATAATTTTTTTTAAAAACCGACTTCAAACACTTGCGCCACTACAAAGTATATATAAGTTATTATTGATTTATTTTAATTGCTCGACTGATTTCGATAAAAGTTAAATGAGACCACCGGGGAAGTATACCCTTTCAAACAAAAAAAATCCAAATCGGTTCTTCGTCGTCTTCGAGTAATCGGTGAACATACATTAAAAAAAAGATTTCGACGAATGGAGAACCTCCTTCTTTTTTAAAACTGGTTAAAAATAATTCTAATGTATAAAAACTAAAAATGTAGTTTTAGAATATCGCCGATTGATTTTAGTTTCTCAATCTGCCAACTAGGTGGACCGACGACATCAAACGAGTCGCAGGGAGCCGCTGGATGCAAGCGGCGCAGGACCGAAGCATGTGGAGGTCCATGCAGGAGACCTTTGTCCAGCAGTGGACGTCTATAGGTTGATAAAGAAGAAGAAGAAGAATCTGACAACCCTAGGGAAGGCTTTTCAAGAACATACTACGCATAATTCGTTATTCTATGGAGTATTTCGTACATCATAATAGGGATGTTTACCGAAGCGTGGCATACCTACCGACTGAGTAAAGTGTATTGCGCAATAATTTTGGCTTTTTGTTAAAAGTACATTTTAAGTTTAACTTAGCAAAGTACCTCTTTGGTTCGGTTAAAGGTATACCTATATAATATATATATAAGTTTAAGAAATTAATCAAAATACTGAGTTGGATTTGATTGAGTTGGACGTGAGTTACTCACAAATTAGTCGATATTTTGATTAATTTCTTAAACTGGACACTTTCCAGTAAAGATTTTTATCTAAACCTATGAAGATGATAATTCCATTGGCGCAATTAGAATGCCATAAACCTACTTTGGCGTATTAGTTTACAAATTGGGAAAAACCAAATTAAATTTGAATTTCGAAAATGTTACCAAACAAACAATAACAATACCATTTACCAACTTATCAATTAACTTATAAAAAGGTGAGTTACAGGTATAAAAAAGCCTTTTCTCACTGAAAATATAAATTACAATTTTTACAGATAGATCAGATTTTTCAAATTCATAAGAACATACCTACCTATATATTATCACCTACTAAAAGATACACCTGTAAGCAAATTGCGCATAGGCATTCCAAGTATTTCCGATTCCGACCCCTAAACGCGTGCATTCACCCTAGGTTAGGTTCCGAGCGCGGCGTGCGCGCGCGCATCCGCAGGTACCGAGGACAGAGGTATTTCCGGGGGGGGCGCGGGGCCGGCGCGGGGGAGGGGGCACCACCGCGTGGCCAGGGCTGCCAGCAAGCATTGCGCGACTCACGTTTCATCACTATGTCATGCGATATTGTAGTCTTTTAAAGTACTTTTAGTTTATAATAATATGTTCTAAGCGCCCAGAAAAGCAGTCAGCGCTTAAGGGCGCTAAAGAAACAAAGAAAATATGTAGTAAGTAATTGTGAGGTAGTAAGTACCTAATAGAAGGAGTGTCGCGCAGGAGACACTCCTTCTAGACATATATTATGTTTTCTTTAGTGAAAGAACGAAAAAAAACAGGCCAATGAAATGAAAATAAATCATGTTTTATACTTAAGACTTAAGAGTGAGACTTAACTAATTATTTGTTTTATTTTTCAAACCAAAAGCCGATTTTAAACCTCGATTAGTTTCACCCCAAAATATTTGCAAATTTTGATGTAATGCGACAAGTACCTATGTAATTTCAAAACTATGTGCACGTATGAAAACTCGAGCCTACGGGAGACTTAACGATTCCTAACCGACTTCTAAAAAGGAAAAGGTGTTCAATTCAGCCGGTATCTTTTTAGTTTTTTTTTTGTATTTTGTTTTGTTGTTCAAAATCAAAATAGAAAGTAACATAACCAGTTTTAATTCTTAAACACGTGTGAAGACTCTCTAAACCTCTTTTTATGTTATTTTTCACGATTTATTGAACTTAATTAACGCGACGCTGGTATAGAAATTCGAGCTTAGCTTAGCCTAACTTAACGTAACCCCTTTTGCAATGGGGTTGGTGAACATGTTTGGGTTGTATTGGATAGAAGCAGGCGTTACTTTGCGGAAGTTCATGATTAGCAAGAAAAGGTTAGAATTATTTTGCTATAATCCGCCAACAGAAAAAATCTGTATGGTCAAACATGCAATTAAAAGCTAAGCACACTCACGCTACCCAGCCAAGCAAAAAAGCCAAGAAAGCAAGGATGCTCCGGTGTCGGGGCGAAACGTGCGTCGAGAGTAGTGTAAAAGTCTTGTGTGGTGGTGCATGTGAGTGGTGGTAGCATTGCTTGCTTGGGAACTTGGCTTTCTTGCTTGGCTGGGTAGGTGAGTGGTGCTTAGCTTTTAATTGCATGTTTGACCATACAGATTTTTCTGTTGGCGGATTATAGCAGAATAATTCCAACCTTTTCTTGCTAATGTTTGCGTTGGTTAACATGTTTGGGTTGGTAAACATGTTTGGGTTGGTGAACATGTTTGGGTTGGTGAACACGTCTGTTGGCAGCCCTGCCCGTGGGAGCCCGGCTTAGGAATGCCGGCCGGTACTTGCGCCGGCATGCGGCTAACGGGTTACCTTCAGCAAAGCCTTAGATACTCGATTATGCTAACGTTGCTAACTCTACCGATATTTAGGTCTGCATGCTCTTTAGAAAACGTGCTTCGTATCTAACTGTATAGGCCTAGCGAGACGAGTTTTGAGGTATTTTTGCGGTGCGGGAGAGGTGATAGTTAGGTTCGATCGGTTGTGTACTTCATCAGCATCCCATCAACGGCTCACTACTGAGCAGTTTTCCTTTCAGTGAAGGGTTACAGGCCGTAGTCCACCACGCTGGCCCAATGCCAATTGGCAGACTTCACAAACCTTTGAGAACATTATGGAGAACTCTCAGGCGTGCAGGTTTCCTCGCGATGTTATAATTTACCGTTGAAGAATGTGATATTTAATTGCTAAATCGCACAGAACTGCGAAAAGTCAGAGGTGCGTGCCCGGGATCGAACCTGCGACCCTCCGAATAGGAAACCGCAGTCCTAACCACTAAGCTATCATTGCGTAGGTACAATAGGTAGACAACCGATGTATATTATGTAGATAGAGTTCGTTGAGCACATTTTTAACGTTCATTTATTGACACTGTGCTCTTACTAATAGAAACTACAAGACTTAACAGAACAGAACAACTTCAGATAATTACCCTCGTACAACAAACCAACGTCAGAAGCAGATGTTAGTCCACCTGCTGAAGATTTCTCACACGATTAACGATAAACTGCTATTAACGGATTGGCTATTGAAACTTGATCCGCTCAAGTGGAAAGATGGCGTACCTACTTTTGTTAAGCTTCATCCGCTTTTCAAAGAAAAACATTTTCGGTCTATATGGCTTTTATGGTACCGTATCCAAACGGTGCCGAAAGTCGGAGCTTTATCTATATCTTAATATATATAAATTACGTGTCACGTTGTTTGTCCGCGATGGACTCCTAAACTACTGAACCGATTTTTATCAAACTTCGTAACTATCTGTAATTTGGTCCAACTTAAAAGATAGGATAGTTTTTTTGGATTGGGATAGTTTATTCGTTTTATTTATATAGATAAGTTAGCGGCACAGAATATATAATAGTATATAGCTAGTATTATATAAAAATCTCGTGTCACGATGTATGTTCGGGATAAACTCGAAAACTACTGAACCGATTTTGATCAAACTTCGTAACTATCTGTAATATGGTCCAACTTAAAAGATAGGATAGTTTTTATTTTAATTATTGACATCAATATTTGTTATTGCAAATTAAAATAATATGTTAATTACACGATAGTCGTTTAAGTATACAGTTCCAGATTTAAGTTGCTAGGCAACCTAGCAACCTAAATCTCGAACGATGTTAGATTGCGATAGTCTTAATACCCAAATAGACTACTTATCTTACTAATCCTTACTAATATTATAAATGCGAAAGTGTGTTTATTTGCTGGTTTGTCCTTTAATCACGTCGCAACAGAGCAACAGATTGACTTGATTTTTTGCATGGGTATAGTTGAGGACCTGGAGAGTGACATAGACTACTTTTATCCCGGAAAGTCAAAGAGTTCCCGAGGAAATTTAAAAACTAAATCCGCGCGGATGAAGTCGTGGGCATCAGCTAGTTAAGAATAATACTGTCCTCCCAAACTAATCCGGTCACGGAGGGATCGAATCCACGACCCCCCCGAATGGGAGACCACAGTCTTATCTTAGCGGTCGGGGTAGTGGTTGGCCACTAGGCTGGCTATCTATCTATCTAAGATGTTGAATTTGCAGCTGAAGAAAAGTGCGATACCGTAAAGACCAATGGCTCGCACTGTAAAAAGTTATCAGATCTTATGTAGAGCCAAGCTTCTAACTCTACAAGCCCTAACTTCACAAACTCTACACCTTAATCAAAATTTATGTGGCTTGGCCTTAGTGGGATCCAATTTACTACATATTATATCAAAGTTTATAGTTTATAGGAATTTTAATTTGTAATTAATGACATCAATTAACGTCGGAATAGCTGAAAACTGACGGAGGAGAAAATGATTAACAGGAATAAACTAATACTACTGCCACTTCCATGTATAGGTACGTTTAATTAGGGCATAATGTGTACTAATGACTATCGTTTATGTATTCCTAATACAACGCCGTAAACGTTATAGCTTTTATACCTAGCTTAATTACTACTACATATTATATTTTATATATTACCATATATGTATATTTTATATGTTTGTACTGTTGGCGGATTATGCAAAATAATTCTAACTTTTCTTGCTAATCCTGAACTTCCGCAAAGTAACGCCTGCTTCTATCCAATATAAATATTGACGTGATAACGTCTTATAAATATTGAACACCGGCTGCACGCACGAAAAAGTGTCACGTTCCGCCTGAGCCTGTGCGTGCAACCGAGAGCGCGGAACAAGCGATAGAGAGGCACGATCAGCCCAAGTGTTGGCTTGTGCCGCCCGCCAGTCATCGATGTTTCTTTATGACGTTATCGCGTAAAACTATCGTCCGTAAACCGACTTTACAGAAAGCCAATTTTTTTATATTTGCCCGCGACTTTCGTCCGCGACGTCCGCATAGAGTCAGGTTTTTAAGTCTCGCGGTAACCCTTTGTATTTCCGGGATAAAAGGTAGTCTATGTCACTCTCCAAGTCCTCAGCTATACCCACGCAAAAAATCACCTCGATCTGTTGCTCAGTTGCTGCGTGATTGAAGGACAAACCAACAAACGAACACACTTTCGCATTTATAAATATTAGTAAGGATGCATTAAGAGATCTTTGGGATTCACTAGAAAACCATGTCAGCGAAATCGTGGAAAATCCACCATGACATGCGAAAACAGTTTATAATGGACAGTTTGGTTTGTCTGGTGGGATTTGGCCGTGGCTAGTTACCACCTAACCGTCGACGATGTGCCACCAAGCGATTTAGCGTTCCCGTACGATGACGTGATCATGGGAAGGAACCAAGTAGGGGTATAAAATTCGAAATACGTCATGACTCTACCACCGGTTCGGAAAGCGGATTCTGCTGAGAAGAGTCGGCAAGAAACTCAGCAGTTGCTCTTTTCAAAATAATCATTTTACAATATTATTATGCAGCTATTACATTGTAATAAGTTTTTTATATAGTAGCAGTATACTACTTATCTTGTGGGCAGCCGGATGCCAAGCCGATTTAACTCATGCAACTTTCTTAGGATAGAATAGAATATAATATTTCCACAAAAAAGCGTAGCTACAACAATTCAAGTACAGAAAGTAGCTCCATTCACGCCGGTGGAACCCGTTCACGAGCATGACGCATGATCCAGCCGTTGCTTCGCTCGAAAAGAGCCAATGCCCGCTACTACGATCTTATCATCGTCACTTACCATTAGTATCAGGTGAGATCGCAGTCATGAGCTATCTTGCCATCAGTTCAGTGAAACGTTGAATGACATTGGCATCTGTAGAGCAAGGAAACTATAACTTATATAGTATATAACTATAACTATAACTTTGACGACCTCCCTGGCTCAGTGGTAAGCGCTGTTACCTTATAACTGGAAGGTCTCGGGTTCGATTCCCGGCGGGGTCAATTTGGGAATTTAAAATTTCTGAATTGCCTCTGGTCTGGTCTGGTGGGAGGCCGTGGCTAGTTACCACCCTACCGTAAAAGACGTGCCGCCAAGCGATTTAGCGTTCCGGCACAAAGGGCGTGTAGAAACCAATTAGGGGGTATGGGTAGAATGTCCACTGCCATACCCATTCCAAGCTAGCCCGCTACCATCTTAGACTGCATCGTCACTTACCATCAGGTGAGATCGCAGTCAAGGACTAGCTTGTCATTGAATTAAAAAAAAAACTATTAAATTCAATGTAAACAATAAACACAACTATTCAAAGGGGAGCTACTCGTATCTATAATCTTCCCCTTATAACCAAGAGCCCCACCCACACTCGATAATAGGCGATCGTGTGAAAATGAGGGCAGGTGAAGGGGTAAAATCAACTCTTAAACCTATTACAATAGTTGTGCTGCACTTGTTAGTTGTTATAGTGCCCGGAACAATGTCAAACAGATCGATGTAAGAAATTCAGTTGTGTTGCGTAATTTCTACGCAACTTTTATGTCACCCTCAACTAGGGTAACCACATTTACCGATTTTCTTTTTCGGATGGAGTATGCTGTTGGCCCTAATGGCCGCTACAGCGTCACCGGACATTGGGGCGAGCGCGAAGCGTCGCCAGGGGAGTGAGCCCTAGGGCTCGAAGACAGGGGGCAACGTCTTCCTAAGGGCGCCTCCTGTGAGGCTCGGACCTCGGCTTAGGATGACTTTGGGACGAATGGGAGCAGTGGCTGGACTAGGTTAGTCCGTACGTCCCCGTGATCGTGGTAAGGATCCACGCCCAGGTGACGATAGAAATCGGGGGCCTCGTCTTCGCCGGCGAAGACGCTGTGTTGAGGTTGACGGTGTGTGTCGCCCTACCTGATAGGGTGCGTTGTCTGTCGTAATCTGGTCATCGGGGTCGTTAAGGACGTGCTTAGGGCGCCTTTTATCTGGAGGGTATTTACCGATACTCTCGTACTGTCCTTTTAACCCGAGTATGGTACCGACGACGGTACGCTTTTTTTAAAAAGAACCACCACCGAGTTTATTGCTGATTTTTCTCGGTTGGAATGGCATTCCGAACCAGTGCCAGTGGTAGATAGATTCACTTGACGATTCGAAAGCACTTTGTAAAAGTTTATTTGAATAAAAAATTATTCTATTCTATTCTATTTGATGTAAGAGTTTGTTTGTTTTTTGTTATCATCATCAACAACCCATCTATGGCTCAATACTGAACGCAGGTCAGTAGGGTTATAGGCCTTAGTCCATAATTCTGGCCCAATGCGAGTTGGCAGACGTCGCACGCCTTTGAGAACGCTGCATGAAGCTGCATGTAGTTGGCGTGCAGTTCTAGAACTTCGTAGTCGGTCGGCTGTTAAGGTGTTGTGAAACTGCAATTTTGCAATCGGCTTATAGTCCAAATACATTCCATCTAGCCCGTGAGGCCGACACGGTTATGGCAATAAATCTAAATATAAAAAGCTCCTAAGAACCGCTTTCTAAGAAGTTTAAAAGTAGGTACTAAATATGCGCTGAATTACAGCAAGTTAAAAATTAATAATTATTATCGTGAGATTTCTTGCCAGAAAATGATAGTTGTCCTGGAAAGCTCGTCATATTCCGGTTACCCTACTTCCCAACTATTACGTGAACAATGCAATGGGGCGAAAACAGGAAAAAGTTGAACGGGAATAGATGTAGTAGTGATAGTTATAGCGAAAGATTAAATAACCGAACAGAAATGAAGCTTTATACGACCTTGCTGTGACAACACTATTACAGTTTACAAGTTGCACACGGGCTGCGAGTAGACATACTGATTTAGCCCGGCTCGGCCAGTGGACAAATTGTTTTGGTGTTCGCTGCACGTTTTTAATTAATCTATTGTTTATGTTTTGTGAAAATTCTAATACTTAACTCTTATTTTTAAGTTTTTCTATCACATAAAACAATGCTATTTTTTGTTAAAAGAATAACTTAAGTAGACATATACGTAGGTATAAAATATTTCAGTCTGAAATGAAAGAAAGCTGGCAAAGTTATACATAAGCTAGTTTTAATGGCTTTTTGTCCGCGTAAAATCATATTCATCGAACGTGTAACTGCTGCGCGTGCGCAAATACTCGTAAGGATCGGTATCTTTCTAAGTACTCGTAAGATTCCGTTTCTTATGTGCCAGAAATTCGTGTGTTTTTATTACATTTTTGGGGACGTTATTGATTCAGACCTATCTACTCAGAGTAACTATTGGTATAGAGTGCTAATATCGCACTGTTCGCCCAATACGCAGTGTGGACAGGTGAACTATAGTTACCTATATTGATAGATACGTGTCGAATAGGGATGGGTAATAATGCGCCGCAAGCGCAATTGTCGATGAATACAGCTGAATGGCACAATACTTACCTTACTTATACTTAAAAAAACGGCATAGTGTTATAATATTTAAAAACATTATTTTAAAGAAATAAGAAAATATCAGTCAAATACAAAATTCGCTAGTTTATCGTCACTGTAATGTTGACATACGGTTTATAGCGTCGCGACGCGTCGCCAGTCACCTTACCAGTGCGGCCGCGGCCTAAGCGTTCCGACTTGATAATATGAAAAAATGATTAGGAGTATGGGCTTACTTAAAAACTGCCTTAGCTTCTCTTCCAAGTTAGACTGCATAGTCGATCGCAATCAAGGATTTACTTGTATTGTAACTTGATAACAAATAAAAATAAAATCGCAAGTGCAAGAGTGCTGCGGTGTATAACTTTATTGCTCGCAGTACCAACGATAAATAATCAACCGGCAGTCGGCATCGAACGCGTCACATCACTATCCGAGTTTGCAATCGAAGCGGGGTTGCGGGGCAGTGCGGGCGGTGCGTGTCGCCTCCCGTCCCACGTCTCTTTCAACCCCGCGAAGCGTAATTTCTATTTTACTTAAAATTATAAAAACTTGACCAACCGGTGAAATGTGATGCTGGAATTTTGTTTAGTTGTTTTTCTTGTATCATTCTTACAAGTTTTTACGGCACATTTAACCATTTTTTAAATTTAATTCTGCTAAAAGCTCGCAACAGTCATTTACACCGCTAGTACTCGTATGACTACCAGCGCTTGCGAACGGACCGATCCAATGTTCTCACCGGTGTCTACAGTTCCCAGTTAGAAACGAGCGCTCTATACCTACTAATACTTACTCTGAGCCTATCTATGTTTAGCTGTGACAAAAAATAATGTAATAAATTAAAAAAAACACATTATTTGTGTTGATTTCTTGTTTCGTTTGTGAAGTTTCAAACAGATTCATTTATCTGATATCCTGTAACAACCTTAAGGCAGGTAGGTAGGTAGGTATTTTTGTAGTCTTAAGGAGCGTTCTCTCTGTTCGGTTATTTACTCATGTGGGTGTAATAAAGCTTGCCTAGGCTAGGGTTGCCAATGTGACAATCAGGTTTTTGTGCAATATTGAACTGCCATATTTTGCCGGGGATGCAAAAATGAGCTTATTGCTCTTGCCTATTGTTTCCATCGGGATAATGTCTTATACGAGTGAGTTTTATTGGATCTTTGATACCTAGTGGTTGTATGAAATATGAGGTGTTTATACGGCATTTTATTGCATTTTTTACAAGTTTCATAATCTAATCTAATATATAAAATTCTCGTGTCATAATGTTCGTTCCCGTACTCCTCCGAAACGGCTGGACCGATTATTATGAAATTTTGTGTGCATATCGGGTAGATATGAGAATCGGCCAACATCTATTTTTCATACTCCTAATGATAAGGGTGACCAACCACTAAATATTTTTGCTGGCGGGACGAAGTTCGCGGGGTCAGCTAGTATTATGTAAGGTTAGGAGCAAACGTAATATTACGTTAGCTAAACATAGAGTTTAGTTAGTTGTTTTTATTGATTACGTACCTTTTTCTGGGATAAAATTAGCCTATGCCAGTCTCCAGGTCCTCAACTATACCCACGCAAAAAACAGGTCGATCCATTCCTCCGTAGCAGACTGAATGAAGGATAAACCTACAAAAAACACTATACGATAGTTACTACGTAATACACACGGCGCACATAAAGTTACCTTCACAGTTTTGTTTTAATCTAAAAAGTTGGATCCTGTAGCTACATAAATGTTCTCTTATTACACTCTGTCAGATACACAGTTCTCTAGGGGGTAGTTACAGCGACAAGATATATACAGACTTCTTAGCTAAGTTAATAGGAATAAATTTAAAGGATATCCAAACAACCAGCCATTTACGACGGTCACACTCTTCCCCGGGGCAGACGCGACACTTCGTAATTTTTTTATCAATCTCTACTATGTATAGGCCCCAACTTACGGATCCGAGACATGGTCGCTAACAGTGGGCCTCATAAGAAGGCTCAGGGGCGAGCGATGGAGAGAGCTATGCTCGGAGTATCCGTGCGAGATGAAATCCGAAATGAGGAGATCCGACGGTAGGAGGACCAAAGTCACCGACGTAGCTCAGCGAGTCGCGAAACTGAAGTGAAAATGGGCGGGGCACATAGTTCGAAGAGCTGATGGTCGCTGGGATTCCAAGGTGCTGGTGTGGCGGTGTTGGCAGACTCTCACTAGGTGGACCGAACACCTCAAACGAGTCGCAGGGAGCCGCGCTGGATGCAGGCGGCGCAAAACCGAGCCTATATATATTATAGCCTAGGAATATTAATCTATATATCTATATATATAAAAATATCGTGTCACGATGTATGTTCGATATTAACTCGAAAACTAATGAACCGATTTGGATCAAACTTCGTAACTATCTGTAATTTGGTCCAACTTAAAAGATAGGATAGTTTTTAGGGTTCCGTACCCAAAGGGTACCAACGGGACCCTATTACTAAGCCTACGCTGTCCGTCCGTCCGTCCGTCCGTCCGTCCGTCCGTCTGTCAGCGGGCTGTATCTCGTAAACCGTAATAGATAGAGAGATGAAATTTTCACATATTATGTATTTCTATTGCCGCTATAACAACAAATAATAAAAATTAAATTAAATAAAAAAAATTAAATAAAAATTTTCCAAGGGTACATGGAATTTTTTTTTTTTTAACGGAACCCTAAAAGAGCGAGGCCCGACTCGCACTTGGCCGATTTTTATCTTAATTATTGACATCAATATTTTGTTATGCAACCTAGCAACCTAAGTCTCGAACGATGTTATTACGAGTATTATTATGTTGCTAGGCAACCTAAATCGATAGACTACCTACTTATCTTACTAGAGCCACTAAATAGACGAAGAAGAAGAATCCTTATTAATATTATAAATGCGAAAGTGTGTTGGTTTGTTAGTTTGTCCTTCAATCACGCCGCAACCGAGCAACGCATTGACTTGATTTTTTGCATGGGTATAGACCTGGAGAGTGACATAGGCTACTTTTTATCCCGGAAAATCAAAGAGTTCCTGAGGGATTTTAAAAACTAAATCCACGCGGACGAAGTCGTGGGCATCGGCTATTTTTTCATTAAATATCATGGAATTGGCATCAGCAATTTTTTCATTAAATATCATGGAATTGGCATCAGCAATTTTTTCATTAAATATCATGGAATTGGCATTGACATCAATTTTTCATTAAATATCATGGAATTGGCATTAACAGCAATTTTTTCATTAAATATCATGGAATTGGCATTGACAGCAATTTTTTCATTAAATATCATGGAATTGGCATCAGCAATTTTTTCATTAAATATCATGGAATTGGCATTAACAGCAATTTTTTCATTAAATATCATGGAATTGGCATTGACAGCAATTTTTTCATTAAATATCATGGAATTGGCATCAGCAATTTTTTCATTAAATATCATGGAATTGGCATTGACAGCAATTTTTTCATTAAATATCATGGAATTGGCATTGACATCAATTTTTTCATTAAATATCATGGAATTGGCATCAGCAATTTTTTCATTAAATATCATGGAATTGGCATTGACAGCAATTTTTTCATTAAATATCATGGAATTGGCATTGACATCAATTTTTTCATTAAATATCATGGAATTGGCATTGACATCAATTTTTTCATTAAATATCATGGAATTGGCATTGACATCAATTTTTTCATTAAATATCATGGAATTGGCATCAGCAATTTTTTCATTAAATATCATGGAATTGGCATTGACAGCAATTTTTTCATTAAATATCATGGAATTGGCATTGACATCAATTTTTTCATTAAATATCATGGAATTGGCATTGACATCAATTTTTTCATTAAATATCATGGAATTGGCATTGACATCAATTTTTTCATTAAATATCATGGAATTGGCATTGACATCAATTTTTTCATTAAATATCATGGAATTGGCATTGACATCAATTTTTTCATTAAATATCATGGAATTGGCATTGACATCAATTTTTTCATTAAATATCATGGAATTGGCATCAGCAATTTTTTCATTAAATATCATGGAATTGGCATCAGCTAATTTTTCATTAAATATCATGGAATTCCGCAAAGTAACGCCTGCTTCTATTCAATACCTCTGAATTTGAGCCTCAATAGCCCAACGGTTAAAGGTGCGGACTGAAAACTGAAAGGTCGCAGGTTCGAATCCCACCCGTTGCACTATTGTCGTACTCACTCCTAGCACAAGCTTTCCGCTTAGTTGAAAGGGATAGGAGGATATTAGTCAACTTCAATTTGAGTAATATTCTTTTAAAAAATTAAAAAAAAATACAAAATATTGGCCAAACGGCTAGGTTGTATCAGAAATCAGAATACCAGTGCGCCAGTAGTTGTTAAGATGCAAATCGAATATCTCCATTTAATAACCGCCATTATATAAGTAGTCACGCCACATATCGCGCGGTAACTGAGCTAAGTACTAGAGCACACTAAAAACTTTTTGTTTCATTACTTTTTTTGGCTTCTTTTATTATAACAAACATAGTGTCGATGACAGACATGTACTTAAGATGTACAGTGCCACAAGTATAAGTTGGCGGTGGCGTTTTGAGGAACTAATTCGGTCATTCAATTTTTATACTTATTTATGGGCATCATGAAAATTCACTATTGGATTTCGTTGTATGCTGTTGCGTTTGTTGTGTAAATAAAAAATGTTTTTTTTCCCAAATTTAGTCTCATCTATACTAATATTATAAAGAGGAAAGATTTTTTTGTTTGTTTGTTTTGTACTTTGTACCGAATAGGCTCTGTAACTACTGGACCGATTTTAACCATTTTTTTCACCAATAGAAAGCTAAGTTATCAGGAAGTAACATAGGCTATAATTTGTTTTCAAAAAAATTAGAAATCCTTAAGAAAATTGCAATAATGTAACCCAAAGTAGCAAAATATTGCCTATAAAATGCATTATTTTGCGTGTGCTGAGAAAACTATTGATGCTACATAAAAATTATGTACTACATGATTAAAGTACTCATTATTTTCTACAAAAAAAGTCCCCGAGGGAGTATATCTAACTATCATATTTAAGTCACAATAATAGCTTTTGTATTCTAAAATTTAATTAGATTGCCTCACAAGCCAACGCTTGGGCCGATCGTGCCTCTCCATCGCTTATTCCGCGCTCTCGCTTAAACGCGCAGGCTCAGGCGGAACGTGACACTTTTTCGTGCGTGCAGCCGGTGTTCATCGATTTATAAGACGTTATCACGTCAATAATGATATCATTAGGTAACAGCCAGCAACTTTTTGTCGGCCTGTCGTTAGTGTGATCTCGCGTTTATTTTTTGAGCGGCCATTTTGAAAACTAATCTTCTCCACTTCGCTCCGCATGAATGAAGTTTTGTCCTTAGCGTATATTCAAAATTTTTTTGTCCAAGTTCCGTCGCTTATAGAAATAGCTCGCAGGTATACAAGCGTGAAGTTTTAGCGATTGTTGGCAGCAAAAACTAGATAGGGTAGCACTTCTGTACACATTGAGTTATACCAATGTATTTATTTATTTATTTATTTATTTATTTACCTATTTATTTAATCGATATGCCAGCGATAAATTGCAAATACACTTAAAATAATACAATTTGGTTAATAGTTGCTAATGCTGTTACAAATTACCAATTATATTGAATATGCCATTCAATATTGCCAGGGTAACTCCGATCATAATTTTAAATAATTAATAAATATTTACAATGTCATAGCTAGTAAGATACAGTTATTAAATATTTACAATGTCAAGGCAAAGGAATAGATGTTTGTTATTAATTTGAATTAGATGATATTTACATAAATTATTCATGCTGATATGTACAATTTTTTCTTAATGTATTACTTGATTGCTTGGTTTATTGCTACTTAAATAAAGAACCCTTAATATGACATGTCTATGTAGAGTGGTATGACCATCAACGAAAAACAAGTGTAAATTAAAAAATTTATTTTTAAATGCAAGGTTTTAGTAGCTACATCATTAGACTCTGGATATCATCCCTTATATAAGCCTTATAAGGGGCTTATAATACTAATAGAGGATGCCCGCGACTTTGTCCGGTTCTTAATTCCCGCGGTAACTCTTCAATTTTCCGGGATAAAATGCCTTTTTAATTCTTATATGCTAATCTTGGGTATGAGCTATTTCCATTCCAAAGGAGTTGTCCAAAATTGGTTTTTTAAATTTGAATTTAATTAACAAGGATGATTTTAATGTAGTTGGATAAAGATCCCAAAAGGCTTCTATCAAAATAATTTACAGATTTTTTAAAGCCTCCGATAATAAAATTTTTTTTTTTTGTTTTGACTCATTTTTTTGCTTGTGATTTGTCGTAATTCCTAGTTCCATGTGATTTATACACCGGTAAAAAACTGAAAATATTATTCTATGTAAGTTGTCAATGTCAGATGATTGTCAGGAACAAATAATTTCATTTTCGAATAGGCAGTTCAAAAGTACCTAGTCGTAATTCCTAGTTCCTGGTCTGTGATTCCTAGTTCCATGGTTCAAAATGACATGTATTTGGTTCAAAATGACATTTACGTGACATTAACCGGTGCCAGATTTGATAGTCTATAGATTATAAAAGTTTTTAGTGTTACCATCCATTGAAAAATATTTTCTACAAACGGTATTTTTCATAATTAATTTAAAAAAAACCGAGGACTCTAAAATTATTATTTTTATGGCGTTTAATTTTATTTTTTTTTCTCTTTCACGTGATGACAGTTTGGTTCTGGTTAATGGACACTCAGAATAAAAAACCGCCCTCCATACTAAACTGGGACATGTCTTTTTAGCAAAATCAGTTCATTTATTCAAACATCCATCCATCCATACATCCATCCTCACAAATGTTCGCAGTTATAATACTAGTAGGACTAGTAGGAAGTAGGATGTAACTTTACAGTTAAGTTAGCCAGACTAAATATTTTTAGTATTTTTTTCATTTTTATATATTGTGTAAAATAATGAAATTGATGTTGACGCGGTGGTTGTGAATAATATCAAAATATTTAAATATTTATTATGCGAGACACGCGCCACGGATTTGATATTATTTTAATATTTACATTGAAAATAACTTAGAGAATCAGTCCACCACTTCGGCAAAGTGAGAATTATGGAGAACTCTCAGGAATGCTGGTTTTCTCACGTTGTTTTTCTTTGCCGTTAAAGCAAGTGACATTTACACTTGAAAAATTCACACTCCAATCCGTATCCCCAAGCTATATTGTGGCGTGATTGAAGGACTAACCCATAAAGCAACAAACAAATAGATTCTCCGGCCGTTCAGAGAATGCGTTCCTGACACGTCGCGATTGAACTGACGACGTAACTTTGTAATGGCGTTGCAGTTACGATAAAAATATTATTGCTGGTTGTTTACCGTTTTAACAATTGATGAGCATTAAAACAACATTATTATATCAATAATCAATTAATGTTATAATTTTGTGCCAATCTGAGTGTCAAATAACTTGGTAAACAATATTTTTCTAAATCTAAACTGCGCTATTACAAGGTTATGTCAACCGGATATTTTTGTTTTGTTTGGCAAACTGACAGGTGTCAAAAACGTATTCTCTCGGTAGCCGCTAGTGGACCCGCCCCGGCTTCGCACGGGTAGGCTACAAAACAAACACAATGGTATAATCATCTAGGGCCTGGAAGTTAATGACAAAGTCTATGTCTATGGCTAAAACCCTCATATAAATATGGAATGCCTGTATTCGATCGTTGTCCTTTATGCGAGTGACTTTGCTGCTACCCGTGAAGCATTATGTCCTCTATCTCCTGCCTGATATTATACACTTTTAAATAAAAAAAATTGTGAGCCGTCGTGGGACGCCTGGCAGATGTGAAACATCGACATTATTTTGTAAAAGTAATATGCATAAAAGAACATAGGAACTAAATATGTCACTAAGTATACATATAATAATTAATAATACTACCACTACCACTACCACTACCACTACCACTACCACTACCACTAACCCTACCACTACCCCTACCACTACCACTAACCCTACCACTACCCCTACCACTACCACTACCACTACCACTACCACTACCACTACCACTAACCCTACCACTACCCCTACCACTACCACTACCACTACCACTACCACTACCACTACCACTACCACTAACCCTACCACTACCCCTACCACTACCACTACCCCTACCACTACCACTACTACTACCACTACTATTACTACTAAACAGATTGTGATAGGAACTAAATATGTCACTAAGTATACATATAACATCGCATGCCGTGGCGACGCGTCGCCACGCGAGAAATCTGTTTTACGTGCCGCTATAGATGTTTCACATCAAAAAAGAATAATTAAAATCGGTTCAAATTTGACGGAATTATGAAGTAAAACCGATAAAAACTTTCATCCCCTATCCTGAACCTTGTTGTTTATCAGGATTAAAACTATCCTATATGTTGACCCGGAGTATCACCTACTACTATACCAAATTTCATGCAATTCCGTTCAGTAGTTTTGCGTGATGCCCGGCAGACAGACAGACAGACAGACAGACAAAAATTAAATAAAAATCTGTTTTGGGATCAGTATTGATAATAAAGCATCCCCCGGTTAAAATTTCAAAATAGATTAAATGTACAGAAATCGTCCAGTTACAGTTTTATTATAAGTATAGATTAGCTAGGATTTTACGAGTATATCGTAGGTCATTTCCGGAGGCCCAGGGGCGGTTCGAATCCCATGGGTTGAGTTTTGAGATATGATGATGGTGATGATAATTGATAACCAAACTGAAACTATTATTATTAAATTATTATACTAGGAAACCGAAATACCCTTTTTAAAATGATTGTCTGTCTGTCTGTTTGTTTGTTCAGGCTAATTTTTGAACAGCTGAACTAAAGAATAATTGAAAGAATTATAGTTATAAATGTTACACTTATTGGGTTTTTGGTAGAAATCTTCAACTAAGGCCACTGTATAGTTTATATATCTTACTGAAAATAACTCTACGTTTTGTGAACATGTATCTATGTACATAGATCGTATCAGTCCATTTTTATCCAAACCTAAAATGATAAACAAGGATAATTGCACCATATTGGTCATAAAGAGGTCATTGCTATAACGGCCGATGCTTTAGCGTGACCATCTCACCCCGAATTCACCCTCTACCCTCCGAATCGCCCGCCGGTCGTGGCACGCATACGGCTTCTACAGGGCGCACCGCGCATACCTAAATACTTGGTGTTCTTACACAGCAGTTGTATATAACATTATCTAACGTAATTAACATTTTATTATGAAACTAGCTGATGCCCGCGACATCGTCCGCGTGGATTTAGTTTTTAAAATCCCCCGGGAACTCTTTGATTTTCCGGGATGCCTATGTCAACCTACAGGTTCTCAACTATACCTATCCAAAAATCACGTCAATTCGTAGCTTTGTTGCAGCGTGATTGACGGATAAATCAACAAACCAACAAACAAACACACTTTCGCATTTAAAATAAGGAAGAATTAATACTACGATAATAAAGGCGATCTAATTAAATTTTAGAACACAAAAGCTACCATTGTGATTTAAATATGATAGTTAGATATATTCCCTTGGGGACTTTTTTGTAGAGAATATTGAGTACTTTAATCATGTAGTACATCATTTTTCTGTATCATCAATAGTTTTCTCAGCACACGCCAAATGCATTGCATTTTATAGGCAAAATTTTGCTACTTTGGGTTACATTATTGCAATTTCCTAAAGGATCTCTAATTTTTTGAAAATAAATTATAGCCTATGTTACTTCCTGATACCTTAGCTTTCTATTGGTTAAAAAATGGTTAAAATCGGTCCAGTAGTTACAGAGCCTATTCGGTACAAACAAACAAACAAACAAACAAAAAATCTTTCCTCTTTTTAATATTAAGTATAGATTAAATGAAAATGAAATGATTTATTTATAGATTGGACCTCTGTTTACAATAGCAATAGGAAAGCCGATTTAAATTAATTTTTACTATAATTTGTTATAGGTAAAATAATGTTTTAGAAATGTTACAATAATACTTACTTATAGCTAAACTAATCTAAGTAATTATGTACAAATTATGCCCGCGAGGAATGGTGGTGAATTTTAAGTATTTACCCACAATAGGTAAGATCTTTTTAACGTGTTGAATTATTAATGTTATATATTTTTCTATAAGCTATTGTAAAACATTTCTTGTAAAATATTTTACAAATTTAATAATAATAATTAATTATTAAGTAGTATATATAGAAGCAGTGATAGCCTAGTGGTTAGGACTGTGGTCTCCTATTCGGGAGGTCGCAGGTTCAATCCCAGGTACGCACCTCTGACTTTTCGAAGTCAAGTGCGTTTAAGAAATTAAATATCACTTGTTTCTACGGTGAAGGAAAACATCGTGAGGAAACCTGTACACCTGAGAGTTCTTCATAGTGTTCTTGAAGGTGTGTGAAGTCCGCCAATTCGCATTGGGCCAGCGTGGTGGACTATGGCCTATAACCCTTCTCTGAGAGGAGACCTGCGCTCAGTAGTGAGCCGTTGATGGGTTGCTAATGATGAAAAAAAAATTATGATTAAGTAGTACCATCTAGGTAGGTACCTACTATGTGAAAATAAATAAAACGAAACTAAAATATACAAAACAACGAACTAACTAACTAATTTTAACTATATTACTCTAAACACTACAAACTATATAACGGCAGTAGACCTAAAAACTACAACTAAAAATGCGTTGATTCCACACACAGAAAAACATAGCTTTATTTAAATGTTTTTAATTTCAAAGCACAATTCCTTATCAAGAAACTTTAATTCAAAGAGAATTTGTTGCGGCTTACTTAAAAGAGGAGTAAATCACCAATATTTCGGGATGGAAAATTACAGAGTGAAATTGGAAAATTCTTGTCAGTTGCAACCCTGCTTTGGACGTCACTTTTCCAGCCTTTGGCAGCCCTACGCTAAGTCAAACTTTGGAATTAATGAACTGTCCAAAGTGTTATTGCAGCCCCAAAGGGCAAGGGATCTAAGATGATACCTTCTTTGAGTGTTTTATGATCTAACAGCCAATTGCTCCTAATCGCTCTGTACATTATATTTTTGCGTATAATAAAAATAGCTTTATATTTGGCTCCGTTTCTTTTAGAATTTATTTCAGAACATCCTTACTAGTGATGCGACCTTTTTATTAAATTGTTTCTGTTTTTTGATCTTGTATGCAATAAAGTTGTATGAATATAAAAAAATTAAGTGGCACTCGGGGACTGCCGCGGTAAAGCTATTGCATAGCATTTTTATCAACTTATGCAATTATAATATTTATGCAATATTTTTTTTGCATAATAAAAATTATGCAAAAAAAATAATTAAAAAACAAACAAACAAGAAAAGCGAACTGTCACTACTTCGCGAGTGAGATTCGAACCTGCGATATCATACAAAGAAAGCGGTCGCTCGCCTACTGCGCCAAATAGAGCTACTTGAGAACCTCTAAAATGTTGAACGCTTTCTGGACGACGGTGTTAGGTTTTTTTTCGTTACGGAATTTCTGGATTCGGTCGCCGCGCTCAAACTGTTTGTCCTAGTTCAAAGCCCGCGATAAAAGCTATGCAATAGCTTAATAAATAAAAATAAATTTTAAAAATCCTTACTTCTTTACTATCCTTACTCTATCCTTACTAATATTATAAAAGAGAAAGTGTGTTTGTTCCTCCTTCAATCACGCTGCACCAGAGACTGACTGCAGACTTGATTATCATAAGTATAGGTAGTTCAGGACCTGGAAAGTGACATAGGCTACTTTGATTGAAGGTCAAACCAACAAACAAACACTTAATTGCGTTTATAATAGGTATTAGTAAAGATTGAAGGAAAGGTTTTTTATCCTACAAAATCCCCTTCATATTCCAGAAACCCCGTAATAATGAAGTAATTACGTTATTAAAGAGATATGATCGATATTTCATTCTGGGAATGCAACACTTGGCATACCTACCTGCCTCCTACTTAGTAGGTATTTGCTCATGTTATATTCAGACCGGAAGCGCGGTGCAGTGGGGGACATCCGGGGGGATAGGGTAGAGTGGTGAGGTGGGTATGGAGAGGTCTAGGGCTAAAGCCTTGGACAAACACAAAGCCTGACGGAATCGTTGTTAATGGGGCTCCTAGATATTTTTTTTTTAATTTATTTTGTTAACATACAGCTTAAATAATAAAATATAGCTAATACAATAATGATATCACTGGAGCCAGTTAAGTTTCCACGTTTTGGTAAAATACAATATTTTGGGTGGGAGTCCATCCTAAACTTTTAGTAAACAAAAATATAATAATAATAAAAGATAAATAAACATGTACCATAAACGAGATAGGTCCACTCCTGCCATCAAGCCTTGTTATGTTGCAATACAAAGATTTACGATTATACAGATTATATGCAAGATTTCTCTTTAATTGTTTGTACTTACCTTAAACCTTTACCTAAAATGTACACTCCCGTAGTGTAGTTTTGTGTAGATACTCTAAGTGCCGATTTCACTAACGTCGAGAGACGCTTAACCGAGGAATAAATTGATCGTTCTGACAGTTTTTATATTGAAAGTCTGCCAAAATATCAAATTAACGCTCTGATAACACTTCTTTTTTATGAAAGTTTATTCTTATTAAAACCTTGTCTAGTAAACTAATTTCGTGAGTAATTTCATCAATCACCATAACCTGAAATTAATGGTAGTAAAATTATATTGATGTACTTGTATCAATTTAAAAAACGAAATATTTTGAACTTTCATTATATCTAGGAGCCGCGTTAAAAACGTCGCCGTGCCGCGTCTTGTTTGACTAAAATTTTACCGAGTCAGCAAATTAAGAAGGGCTTTCGAGGTAATGGAGTTGTTCATTGACCGTTTAAAATCTATGCTCTCCGGGGTTGGAAGCCTTACGCCTTGTCCACGATGGAGTACCCATTGTAGTTAGAAAGTGCATGGCTAGAGACGCTCTATCTAGATTAGGTGGTACATGTTCAAGTGGATTCGTGACATGTACCCTAATAGAAACCCTTAATTAAATTAGTCAATTGGAACTTTTATGTCTGTAGTGATTCTTACAGAGATAATATTTTTATTGAAACTTTTACCTGAACTTGAAGCATATTCTACGAATAAATTGTAAATGCACATAAAATTTGCGGTACCGGTTGATGCAGCTGTTAGGCCCAAAAAGACGTTGCCTCGTTCATCGTTGCGAAAATTTTCCGTTTTTCCGTGTTCCGTCCGTGAACCGTCTTAATTCGCCCTAAGAGTGAATTTTCTACGGTTAATTTTTCGAGATTTTTGCGTTCATTTTCGAAGGTCATCGGTGAGCCATCGGCCTAAATTCGCCCTTTAGGGCAAAGGGCCTTAGGGTTCATTTTCGCAAAAAATATTCGCAAAAATTCGCTGTGACTTCGGCCACGTGGACTTAGGTTTAGGCCGCGACAACCCTCTGTTTTCCGGGATAAAAGGTAGCGTATGTTACTCTCCAAGTCGTCAGCTATATCTACATGTTGCTTTGTTGCTGCTTGATTGAAGGATAAACCAACAAATAAACGCACGTTAATAAATGCTTCAAGTGGAAAACCACACCTAAGAACATCATAAGCGCTCAGGAAGCTACGTTGGTTCGTTACGTGTTTGTTGGCTACGCGTTTGTTGGTTACTCGTTTGTTGGCTACGCGTTTGTTGGTTAGGCATTTGTTGGCTACGCGTTTGTTGGTTACGCGATTGTTGGTCACGCATTTGTTGGCTACGCGTTTGTTGGTTACGCGATTGTTGGTTACGCATTTGTTGGCTACGCGTTTTCTACGATTTTTTAATCTTTTAAGAAGCTAAGGAAAATAGATTATACATTTGTTACTCTGTGTTATATTTATTCAGTCCAATTTGTATTTCCGACACACCTGATAAAGGATAAATTCAATATAAAACAACTCACGAGAGCTCTGATAACTTCTTCTTTTGACTCAAAGACGGAATCTACTTTGAGGGAATACTTTCTTTCCGTACCCTATTTAGTTTTTTCTTACATGTCTTATATGTCTAGTCTTCAAATTGTATTACCATTGACGTCACATGAAAATACGTACCTAAGTATAAGTAATTTTATTATGTTGGCATCATCATCATCATCATTAGCAACCCATCAATGGCTCACTACTGAGCCCAGGTCTCCTCTCAGAGAAGGGTTATAGGCCATAGTCCACCACGCTGGCCCAATGCGAATTGGCGGACTTCACACACCTTCAAGAACATTATGAAGAACTCTCAGGTGTGCAGGTTTTCTCACGATGTTTTCCTTCACCGTTGAAGCTAGTGATATTTAATTGCTTAAACGCACTTGACTCCGAAAAGTCAGAGGTGGCGTACCCGGGATCGAACCTGCGACTCCCCGAATAGGAGACCACAGTCCTTACCACTAGGCTATCACTGCTTCTGTTGGCATAGGTCAACGCAATGATTTTTGATGCTGATTCGACGATCGACGATTCGACGATAAAACGATCTCTTAACAAACTGAACAGATCTCATTAATATTTCTTCTTCTTCTTTATTTTTAAGCGTCCACTGCTGGACAAAGATCTCTTGCATGTACTTCCACAGGTCTCGGTCTTATGCTACCTATATCCACTGCGCTTTCCGGTAGGGGGGTCACCATTCCAGCATTCATGAATGCTACTTCATCATCATCATCATTAGCAACCCATCAATGGCTCACTACTGAGCGCAGGTCTCCTCTCAGAGAAGGGTTATAGGCCATAGTCCACCACGCTGGCCCAATGCGAATTGGCGGCCATTTATTATTGGCGGATAATGCTACTTAAATGCCCTGTAATTAGGCAAAAGCCTGCAACTCCGTTCGCGTGGATAAGGATTTAAAATTACCGCAGTAACGCTTTGTTTTCCCGGTATAAAATAGTATCCTAATTCCTACGTCATTCTGTATATATAGCAACGTATATACATATATACGTGTCTGCGTGATCGAAGGACAAACTGCCGCTCTTGATGAAATTGTGCACAGAAGTAACTTTGCCCTTCTTATCTCGAAGAAAGTTTCACATAATTAAAAATATAAACCTAATTATACGCAGAGGGGAATCCCTCTGAATAGCTCAGCTGAATAGCTGAAATAAATACGAATACCCTTATACCTAAATTATAATATAATATCGTTAAGAATATAGGACAAAAATAGCTTCGTAATAGAAATATCTGAGTACAAAAAAAATCTTTTAAACTCGTTACATTGATCGTGCGTTTGTCAAAAGAGCAAAAAAACACCTCAATCATGCCTCAATCGGAGCTTCTCTGCCGATGAATAGTACGTGTGAAAATATAACCAAACGTGTATCTAGAGGGTAGGTCGGGGTGGGGAGGGTATTGAACCTCACCCGCTACCTACCCCGATATCGCATCGCATGCGAGCGCCGGGTGCCTTTTGAATTGAAAGCCGCTACATTTTTAATGATACAATTATTATCTTTTAATTAATTTGTGTCAGTTGTAATAACTAATTAGTAATTACTGTTGCATGATGGTATTGAACTTTTATTGGTAATTGGTAGACAAAAATAATAGTCGGTGGTCTCATAAATTCTGGTGGACTTCGGCACGATTTCCGGTATTTCAACGGTCATCTATTGAGCATTTAGCTGGATGTGATTGCTCAAGATAGAGCAAGCGATGCGTGCGTTGAAAAGAGGCACAAATACCTATGTTTCGACATTAGTGTCCGACCGAACCATCGGCTTGGTCACCTTCGGCCGAAAATACCACCATCGGCCAATCCTTCGGCTTCGGCCAAAATGGACCGAAGTTTTTAACCGAAGCCGAAGGTTTCTCTGAAATTTAACGTACTGTTACGAATGTGAGAGGGTGATTAAAGATACGACGTACTGGAGGCAGGGAATCGCCAGTAAAAAGATACGACGTGCTGGGGTCAGGGCATCGCCAGTAAAAAGCCAAATCAAAACAAAAACAATATTATTTCAGTGTTATTATTTTTGACAAGTTGCAAGGTAATTTAAAAAGGGAGCTTCTTTAAAATGTCATTCTCTTCTTCAAATATATTTGGTTGTCTAACGAATTAATAGGTCAGCGACGAACTTTTAGCGTCTAATAAAATTATTTTTCAAGCGACCATATTGCATATATTGATTGTAAAACAAGCTACTGTTAATATGACGCAGCATGATGATAATTCTTAAGCAACTTTTGTGATATGCCTACGCATTGCCAGCTTCTAATAAGTATATCAACTGCATCTATAAAATAATATATCAACGTACTCTAACTTCTTATATTCACCTTTATTTTTATACGTTAGCCGCTAGCTTAAGTAATTGATGAGTGAACCTACTATATTTGAACATAAAATTACCTTTTCGTACCACTTGCTCAAAAAAGTGACATTCTGTGCCACAAAAAGCGAACATAACAATAGTCATTTTTAATCTGTTAAAAACAGGGAAAGAAAATTGTACTGAATTTCATTCATCCTCTAGGGGGAGAATGTGATTTAAATTTGGAATACTTACCGAAATTTAAACTGAACTACATCTGTGTTTACACCATTGAGTTTTTATATACTTAAAGCATTATACATCTTTTTGAAAAAGGAATACGCATTTATTGTGCAGTTATGATTATTAAATAAAATTACGAAAACCGACGAGGCCGTATGAGCTTGATGCCTTTGCTTTTCCGACAAAAAAATATTAGTCTAGGAATTTGCCGCGTTTTTGTTTTCTTCAAATACATAAGGTAAGGCGCATACATACAACTTTTACATCGACTAAACTGTTTAGTCGAGTTGTGTACTTTTCGTGAATTCCATACAATCAAAAGCAAATCGTAAGGCTTTTTGATTTTTTTGTCGAGCAACTATCGAGTTGATAGTTTGCGCACATTCTATGATCGCAGTACATTTCCATAAACTTATGAAACACAACTAAATAGTTGTTCAACTAAAAATTGTATGTTTGCGCTAGGCCTAAACGTTTTTAATTTATTTTTATAAATAAGTTAATGTTCTAAAAATACGTTACGATGTTAAATCAAAGTGACAGTGACAGTGAATTGTCGGATTCCATCAGTGCAAATGGTCAGACGCAAGAACAGAGAAATACTCAAATCAACTCATCAACAATAAATGTACCAAACAAAAATGTAACTCTCTCTATCAATAATTGGACCAATGTTTCGAATGTTAACTTTTACTTTTAATTGTCATTATTTTTAATAAATGCTTATCTCATATTATTATTGTGTTAATTTTTTCGCAAATGGTACGAAAAGTAGAGTATTTTCCTCGGCGATAAAGCTGTCTTAGTCTTGGGTGAACTTAAATCCCTCACTACACTCAGGACTCGTCTTAAATCCCTCGCTTCGCTCGTGATTTAAGTTTTTAACACCCTCGCTACGCTCGGGAGTAAACCTCGAGTCCTTCGTTACGCTCGCGATTTAAATCGACACCCGCGACAGAAGACACTGCTTTATCCCCTTGGTTAATAATCTACTATATTATTGTCATCAAATAATGTTCAATGAAAGCTCTAATTTCATGTATTCACCTATCTATTTGTAATGTAAACCATAAGTAATTGATGACTTGACTATTATACCTACCCAATTGAACATATAAAAAATCTACGGACGGACTCTGTGTGGACTAAGGTCCGTCGAGTCCGTCCCGCTTAGCCATTTCCCGCTCATTACCTTCTACAGTTGAAACGTGTGACCATCCAGACATCTAGTCAAAACAAAACCGCCGAAAGGCAGCCAATAACAAAACAAATTGCCAAACGCCGTTCCAAGAACTAGACCAAATCGAGCGCTGACAGAATACCAATACAATAGAATGCCTAGGCGCTCGCTGTGATGACACGAGTCGATGAGGCATCGGAACTAACTATATCCGTTTCCTGAAGGCAAACAGACGCGTGATCGAAATACGAAACTTGCATGTCGGTAAATCGGTGTACGACTTTACTCCTTTGATTTATTACCGACTACTATTTGCGACTTGATTCACTCCGCCTGGATTTTGGCTTTAAAACACAATTTGAATCTATGGCCTTACCTGACATACTGTTAGCCAGTTTTCTGCTCCATCATCAGATCCTTATCCTCGATCATCATCTATCTAACACCTACTCATTAAGAATCTCATGGGAAATGGATTTCCCAGATTATAAAGTAGGTAACTTCCTCCTCGTAACACTCTTGGCAGAACGGTTGTGGTCATCACGAAGTGACGTCTTTAACGGCAGATGTGATTCGCCGAGCATTCGCCACTTCTCCCTGCTGGCCTACAGCCTGGTAATTTACGTACTGCAAAAGACAATTTTTTTTATTACGGGACAGGCTTGCGCTTGACGATAATCAATGATGGAAAGCACTGATGAGATCTAGGTAAGAGCGCGCTTGCCTAGAAAAATGTCTGTTCATTCTTTCGAGACATGTGAACACATAGCTCGGAAAACCGATGGGTTTTGAGGTCCCGCACCAGGAGACGTAGCGTTGATAGACACCCAACTAAATGGACGGACAATCTTAGGGAAGTCTTGGCAGCCGATTTTGGGTCAATTTCCGAGAGGGTCATTTTATAATTATTATTGTACTCTATGTTTGAGACCTCATCATCCATGCATCTGACGGTAGACGCAGGCTAAAGGCCACTCTTTTAAGATGTGTTTGTTGCTCTGTGGTTAAAAATAGACGCGTCGAGACGTATTGTGAGGCAGACAATCCCCGAAATTAGATTATCGTATTCAAATAGTAGTCTAGTGATGCTTTCCGTAGTGTTATCGCCACAGCCTTGGGCGAGGGTAATGAATGCGCGGACGCCGACGACTCTCTCGCGATCTCATTCGTTCTTACCGGAGCGCGGCGCGGTAAGACCGCTAGACGGTACCTCGTTCATCGTTCATTTTTGCGAATATTTTCTGCGAAAATGTACCCTAAGGCCCTCTGTCCTAAGGGCGAATTTAGACGGTTGGCTCAATTACCCTCGAAAATGAAAGCAAAAATCTCGAAAAATTAACCGTAGAAAATTCACCCTTAGGGCGAATTAAGACGGTCCATTTTCGTAAAAAATTTCGCAACGATGAACAAGGCACCATCTAATTTGGGCCTAAACGCAAGCCGCCGGGAAATGGGGCTCTCGTTCTGCGATTTACTTTACTTACACCAAATACAATAATGAATAAAATAAGTAATGTCTTCCCGACCGAATTCAATCACGGCGGCCAACCTCCTCAGAGATCAGCTATCTGCGCGAGAGATATTATAGTGCACAAGTGTGTGCCCAAACACAGGTGCACTCTCATAAGTTATAACCCGATGGGACGAAAGTCCCACAGTCGCGACAAGTTAGATTTTTCAAATCCCTATTTTACCCCCTTAGGAGTTGAATTTTTTAAAATCCTTTATTAGCGGATGCTTACGTCATAATAGCTATCTATCTATATCCCCAGCCCGATCCGTCCAGTGGTTTGAGCTGTGCGTTGATAGATCAGTCAGTCAAACAACTCTTCCTCTTTTATAATATAATATAGTAGATTATTATGAGAAATAGAAATCATCATTTCATCATTAGCAACCCATCAACGGCTCACTGCTGAGCGCAGGTCTCCTCTCAGAGAAGGGTTATAGGCCATAGTCCACCACGCTCGCCCCATGCGAATTGGCGGACTTCACACACCTTCAAGAACATTATAAAGAACTCTCAGGTGTGCAGGTTTCCTCACGATGTTTTCCTTCACCATTGAAGCAAGTGATATTTAATTGCTTAAACGCACTTGACTCCGAAAAGTCATAGGTGCGTACCCGGGATCGAACCTGCGACCCCCCGAATAGGAGACCACAGTCCTAACCACCAGGCTATCACTGCTTAATAGAAATAGAAATACTTTATATTTATCCGGCGTTTTAGCGTATAAATCACCTGTTTAGTGTCACCGTGACGTTAATTGGAAGGTGAGGTAGTGTCAGATCAGATGTCATATTTATTAAGACTATGATGCCAATGACGTTCGCCAACAAATCCCGTGGTAATCAGAGAGTGTGTTACAAAGTGTGAAATGAAGAAAACATCGCTCTGACGTCACCCCGGCCCGTGACGTGACCTGCATACAGCTTCCCCTTGTGATTATTTTCAGGGTTCCGTAAATCAATCGCAATAATATTGATTATTAAGGTGGAAGGCACGCTTCTGCCCGCGAAATTAAAATTTAATTTGGTTTTTCGCAATTTGTAAACTAATACGACAAAGTAGGCTTATGGCATTCTAATTGCGACAATGGCAGTATCATCTTCACAGGTTTATATAAAAATCTTTACTTGAAATTGTCCAGTTCAAGAAATTAATCAAAATATCGACTAATTTGTGAGTAACTCACGTCCAACTCAGTATTTTGATTAATTTCGTCACTTTCAAAGTAAAGATTTTTATGTTAACCTATGAAGATGATAATTCCACTGGCGCATTTAATTAGAAGGCCATAACTTGCCATAAGCCTACTTTGTTGTATTAGTTTACAAATTGCGAAAAACCAAATTAAATTTGAATTTCGCGGGCAGACTCGTGTCTTCCACCTTAACTTGTAAGGTAATTTCCTGTTGTAAGTATACTTATGTTTGTCGACATAGATAACAATACTATTCTGTATAAATATCAATCAATATTATAAATGATGTATTCTTTCTGAGCCTTTCCAGCGATAGAGATGACATAGGCTGGGTCTATTGGGATAAATTAGTTGCATTTTTTACACGACTGCCCAAAAAAGGAATGTAATATTTTCAGGATTTAAGTATGTACGAGTTTTTTTATTCCACCATAACCTAAATGCCTGAATAGATTAGGATGTATGGGAAAATCATCCCGAGTGACAATAATTTTTTGAGAAAACAATATTAAGGCGGCTCCATTTTCAAATGTGGAAATTTTTTTCTTCAATTATTATTGAATTTAAAGTTGAATATAATATTTTTAAACGAAGTCGGGATTTTTTTTATTTAATAATTTGCTTGTCACAATAAAGGCACCGTAATATATAGGTATGTATGTACAGTTATCCAGAGCTATACGGAACCCGTTATTTGTTTGTCGGAATTGTTCTTAACCGATTGATTTATTCAAACGCAATATCCATTCTCGATTCATACGAATTACAATGAGTAGGTATGAGTGCAATGAATGAATGCGATTATATTTATTTTTCTTTTCTCTGCAATTTTTTTAAATGATATAGTCTACCCTATAGCAGGGCTTCCCAAACTATTTTGAGCAAGAGACCCCTTTTCCAAAATGAACTAATATATCAGACCCCCATAGCCAAATTTAAAATTCTATAGTTTTTCTCCTATTGTTACAAAATACTTACCAATTTAAAAACTTTGCGGTTGGTTAAGTGAGTAAACTTGACATCATTTTCTCATCAAAATTTAATAAAATAAATAAATGGACATAAATTACAACAATTATATCTACTTCCTACTAAAATATTATTCATTTTTATAACAAGTTGGTACACTTAACACACTTATCTTGAAAGTTGAAGTCAGTATCTTGATAGTTTCACATAAGAACTTACTCAGGTTAATTAATAGGGGTCGATTTTTAGACCTCGTCGACCCCCAAAATCAGTTTTCGTTTCTGTCGACCCCTGGAAAACCCACTTCGACCCCAAGGGGTCGATATTGACCACTTTGGAGATCCCTTCCTTAGAAGCAGTGATAGCCCGGTGGTTAGAACTGCGGTCTATTCGGGGAGCCGCTGGTTCGATCCCGGGCACGCACCGCTGACTTGTCGGAGTTTGTGCGTTTAAACTATTAAATAACGCATGCTTCAATGGTCAGGGAAACATCGTGAGGAAACCTTCACACATGAGAGTTCTCCATAATGTTCTAAAAGGTGTGTGAACTCTACCAATTCGCATTGGGCCAGCGTGGTGGACTATTTCTTATAACCTTCCTATAACCCTTTGCTGAGAGAACACCTGCGCTCAGTATTAAATATGGTTGAGCGAAGCAATGGCTGGATCATGCGTCATGCTCGCCACCAGCGGGAATGGGGCAACTTTCTGTCTGCCCGTCTTAACATATTGTGTTGAATTATATGTATGCTTTTGTGGAACTCATTGTGGAAACACTGCATACATAGCATAGTATCTATTGAATTCTAAACTTGTTTTGAAAAGACCAACCGCCGAGTTTCTTGCTGGTTCTTCTCGGCTGGAACGGCATTCCGAACCAGTGGTAGACGACGACGACTCATCGACGATTCAAAAGCACTTGTAAAAAAGTTTATTCGAATAAAAAACATTTCTATTCTATTCTAGTGAGACATTAACGGGTTGCTGATGATGATGAGGACCTTTTATGACGGACAAACTGAAAGTTCCTGCGGGATTTTTAAATCCTAACTCCATGTGAACCAATTCGCGGGCGAAAGCTAGTATTAAGTATAAGATAAACTTAGATAAAGTATTATAACAAGTTAGATAAAGTACTTATATTTATATAGCTATTGCGAATCACATAAAACGGGCCCAATTAATGCGTGGTTCGCTCACGGGCTGTTAATCGCCGCGATGAAAGCGTGACGTCATCTTCCGCGTATTGCGTCACCACGGGTATATTCTGTGCCGCGGGAGGATCGCATATTATCCTCCTCAATTTATTTGCCTCCATGCCTCGGAGATATAATATTGGTTTACGTGCGGCCGACGTATATGCGTAACATTTTATTATTATTGGAACGTAGTTCCTTATCGCGCGGTGCGGAAGGGGGCTAGACGGAAAAAATTAAGACAAAATTGAACCGACACTCGACACTTTTTAGAAACCGACACTTTTTTGAATGTGAATTTGGCATTGTGTTCGGTATTTTCGCGGTACAATATTGGGTCTCCGTAGCCTTGTGGTTTCTGCAGTCGCTTAACAGTTAAAAGTCGATGGTTCGAATCCCAGCTCGACAGACTGAATTTTCTATTTTCAATTTTATTTTAAATAATTTCTACATGTGGAATTTTTCATCATCAACATCACCAAAACATCACCTTTGGCTGTTAGGCGACTGTCGAAACCACAAGGCTACGGAGATCTAATATTGTAGTGTGAAAATGTTGAACACAATGCCAAATTAATAAATGGAAAAGAACTTCGTTCCATCCGGGTGGACACCTCTCAAGTTTTTTTTCTTTAATTTTCCTATTATTAATTCGGCTAAGTGCGAGTCCAAACTCGCGCTGTGAGGGTTCTGTTCCGGTGTCTAAGTGGTGAAGGGTTCCATTTTATGAGGTATCCTAAAAATTGCGTTCTCTGTGCCATTATTTATTTGGCGTGATGTGTCAACTGGCTATTTATTTAAGTACAATTTTTATAAAATAGTTCGACAAAGGTCGAAAGCTCCGCCATTGTTTTTGTAGAACAAACACATCACGTGCATTATCAACATCCGTACAGCAATTATTTAAGGGTAGGTACTTTTTATCTGCGGGAGTGGATGTAGACACGCGAGCATCGTCTGCCACCGAACGGTTGAATTACTGGTAAATACGCCCTAATTTAATGACAGTGCAAGGGTTGCCAACTACTAGTGTTTAACCGGATTATCCACACTTATAATATGAAGTAGCTTTTGTCCGTAGCTTCGCTCACGTTTTTTCACTATTTTTCAATCCCCTGTTTTATCTCCTTTATCATTCATCATCATTAACAACCCATCAGCGGCTCACTACTAAGCGCAGGTCTCCTTTCAGAGAAGGGTTATAGGCCATAGTCCACCACGCTGGCCCAATGCGAATTGGCGGACTTCACACATCTTCGAGAACATTATGAAGAACTCTCAGATGTGCAGGTTTCCTCGCAAATGTTTTCCTTCACCGTTGAAGCAAGTGATATTTAATTGCTTAAACGCACTTAACACCGAAAAGTCAGAGGTGCGTACCCGGGATCGAACCTGCGACCCCCGAACAGAAAAGACCACAGTCCTAACCTGCTTCTACTAGGCTATCACTGCTTCTTCTTTACCTTCTTAGGGGTTGCATTTTCAAAAATCCTTTCTTAGCGGCTGCCTACGTCTTAATAGCTATTCTGTGATCTGTGTGCCTTTCAGCCCGATACTTCCAGTGGTTTGAGCTGTGGATTGATAGATCAGTCAGTCAGTCATCTTTTCCTTTTATATTTAGACAAGCTATTAGTTCAGTTTTTGAAAGTCCCGCGGGGATTCTTTGTTTTTCTGAGATAAATGGTAGCCTATGTCTCCAACGATACCCATAAAAATTACGTCAATTCGTTGCTCCGTTGCTGTGTTATTCAAGGATAATTCAACAAACATCAACAGAAATCACTAAGTAAGCACATCTAGTAGCAAATATTTTTTTTTAATACAGTTGCTCAAAAAGTGGCGTATTGCAGGGACGTATAGCGTTCGGGATGTGAGCTATTACACACTCGTGCTTTTTTTTTACCTTTCCCGAACTCGTGCGTTCTCTTTCCCAACTGTCAAAATAAAGTCTATTAAAAAGAAAAACCAACCATGAAGTTTTTACTAAAAAAATTCATAGAAGTTTTTATAATTCATGCAAATACGTATATTTCTAAAAAGAACCTACTAATTTGTTTCAATATCAGATTTAATGATTTGATTGAATGAGTTTGGTTAGGTTTCATTTCATTTCATCTCATTAAATTTCATTTTCATTTCATATCAACAAAAAAATTCTACTGAAGACTTGGCTGTATGGGCATAGCCCTTTGCCTACCAGAATGGGTGAAGAAAAAAAAACTCTGCTTATATTCTACGGTTGGCGCCATTTTTCAGAAATTTTCTTTGCGAGTTTAGTTGTTTGTTGCACAAAATGAGTAATTTCGACCCTAGTTTTTTTGAATTAACACCACCGGAACTCAGTATAATTGCATAAAATGCTTCGGAGAACATTTTACCGGAAAAGTCAAAAAGTCGCTACATATCTACATACGACGAATTTATTGCGTGGAGAGAAGAGAAAAAAGAAAATAGTTTTTCAGAAAATGTTATGTTGGCATACTTCTCCGAACTCGCAGCAAAATTAAAACCTTCTAAGTTATGGTCGAGGTTTTCGATGATAAAAAGTATGCTGAAAATAAGGAACAACGTGGATATAAGTGAATACATCTACCTTCGTTGATAGTGATAATTCATCAGATCCAACTCCATCAACTAGCAAACGCCATTGTATGACAAATATACATGAATAATCATACGAAATTAATAATAGTTTGTCTCAAACAGTAAATATGCAACCTAAAACTTCCCCAGTTAGTATAAAAAACTGTACCACTTTCAATGTATATTTGAATTATAACTTTTATAAGAAATAAATGTTAAGTTAGTTGAGTTTATTGTGTTTTTATTATTTTATTAAATTGCTTCATTTTTTCGCAACTGTATTAAAAATAGTCGTTCAGTACACGTGCGGAATCGTCATTGCAACTTGTTCCGACTGTCAATCCTCGCCTTCGGCTGCGCCTCGGCTCGGGTAGACATTTGTCGGAACTCTTTGCAATGACAACCTTTCCGCACTTGTAATGAAATATACTATTTGTCACGTTTCGCACACCTACAACCAAACTTTAATGTGGAATCTATCACTATAATATTGAGAAAGACCTACCTTATAATGTTTTGCAGCAAAGTCTTGATTCCAATTATTATGAATTAACTGATGCTTCGACTTGGTCCGCGTGGATTTAGTTTTTAAAATCCCTCGGGAACTCTTTGATTTTCCGGGATGAAAAGAAGCCTATGTCACTCTCCAGGTCCTCAACTATACCAATGCAAAAAATCACGTCGATCCGTAGCTCTGTTGCGGCGTGATTAAAGGACAAACAAATAAAACACACTCGAATTTATAATATTAGTAAGGATTAATAAATGTAATTATGAAAAAGACACAAAATCTATTTTTCCACGCTTGTGTAGCTTGACAGTCTTTTATGAAACGCATGGAAAATTTTGTCAAATTACATCATGCACGCACGCTAACCCTATACGAGGTTATAGCAATTTTTTACACCCTAAAATTTTGGCACGTAAATCAGGTACTTTTTGAGTTTCCGACATAACTCATAAAGTTATAAACAATCCGTGTCCACAGCGGGTCCAGCAAAACCATCGAAGCGGCAACCCTGGGCTATAATTCTATATTTCCCGATATTTTTTACAAAAGCCGTTCCGCCGACGCGACTTGACCTTTTGTGCAAATATATCTTTTCTAGTTACAAAAACCTAGCGCATTACCGCGGTTCCGCTTAGTTCTAAATTGACCTTTCGGATTTCTGTCCACCCTTTAGCGTCGAGCTATTGAACCTTCAACGGATTTTCATAACAAAAAAAGCTTTAAACTTTAACCCGATTACGAAAAATGGGGTAATATTACATAAGGCATATTGATTTTGTTCGTATAAAACTATAGCTAAAGTCACACGGAACGTAATTAAACTAATAGAATAGAATTATTTTTATTCAAATAAACTTTTACAAAGCGCTTTCACTTGACGGACACCTCAGTAGGCAACGTAGTCAATTTGCACGAATGTAGGCACAATATGCTCGCGCACATACTTGTGCACTGTACATCCTGCGTAGTCTTCGCCTACGTGGAGATTGGCTGGGACAACATAAGGATACTCAAATATGGTTGAGCGAGGCAACGGCTGGGTCAAGCGTCGTGCTCGTGAATGGGTGCCGCCGGCGGGAATGGGGCTGCATTCTGTCTGCCCATCTTAATATGTATTGAATAATTGTAAGTAGTATGCATTTTTGGAACTTATATATACATATATAGCATAGTATCTATTGTATTGTAAACTTGTTTTAAAAGAGCAACCGCCGAGTTTCTTGCTGGTTCTTCTCGGCAGGAAGGGCATTCCGAACCAGTGGTAGACTCATCGACGATTCAAAAGCACTTGTAAAAAAGATTATTTCAATAAAAAAATATTTCTATTCTATATGTACAAACTCCGTGCAGCGTGCACACGACGAAATCCCGTGACTTCGTCGCTTCGAAGCAACATCGTGTAAGAAAGAAGTTAAGAAATATTTGCACATTAATTTAGTGAACGTATCATCGATCGTTGCACTGCCATTGATTGCATCACCGCTATTCCGCAGACTGCAGTGCACTGTAGTCAAGATGGAACGCAAAAGTAGATGGGGCACGCGTGTCATCAATATGTAAGTGCAACATAAATCAAATAAAACAAAAATAAAAACCCGTGAAAATGCAATATTGCACTATTCCTTATTACAATAATGATATGCAATACTAGCTGATGCCCGCGACTTCGTCCGCGTGGATTTAGTTTATAAAATCCCTCGGGAACTCTTTGATTTTCCGGGATAAAAAGTAGCCTATGCCACTCTCCAGGTCCTCAACTATACCCATGCCAAAAATCACGTCGATCCGTAGACCTGTTGCGAGGACAAACCGACAAACAAACACACTTCGCATTTATAATATTAGTAAGGATAGCACTATTCCTAATTATTCCTAATTATCGACCTGAATTTCGTAAGCGATAATCGATAAAAATTATAAACAAATTACAGAAATAAAAGCTTGATAATTAATCTAGAAAAAGGAGACATTTCCTTTCAGAAGTGTGGTGCGTGAGTTTTTAGGGTTCCGTACCCAAAGGGTACCAACGGGACCCTATTACTAAGCCTACGCTGTCCGTCCGTCCGTCCGTCCGTCCGTCCGTCCGTCCGTCTGTCAGCGGGCTGTATCTCGTAAACCGTAATAGATAAACAGATGAAATTTTCACATATTATGTATTTCTATTGCCGCTATAACAACAAATAATAAAAATTAAATTAAATTAAAAAAATTAAATTAAAATGTTTCCATGGGTACATGAAAATATTTTAATTTAATTTTTTTAACGGAATCCTAAAAGAGCGAGGCCCGACTCGCACTTGGCCGATTTTTTTATTTTCAACAAAAACAATATTTTCACACAATAAAGAGAGCGTGGTGTTGTCCAAAATAGTAAATGTTTTAATTGGCCGACTTCACCAACGTCGAGTGACGTTTTTCCGAGGAATAAATTGGGCGTTCTGACAGTTTTTGTGTTGAAAATACTGTCAAAATATCAAACTTACGCTCGGATAAGCTTTTTTTACGTTGGTGAAATCGGCCCTAAGAGGAATAAAATATAACAGTGGTGACAACCGTTCTATCTCGATATATTTTTGTGATCAGTACCTTATACCTACAACACACCGCATCACGCACCTTATGTGGAAGAACAGACTTGCAAGCATGCCAGCCTCTACCTCTCTCTATACATATCATCATCATCATCATTAGCAACCCATCAACGGCTCACTACTGAGCGCAGGTCTCCTCTCAGATAAGGGTTATAGACCATAGTTCACTACGCTGGCCCAATGCGAATTGGCGGACTTCACACACCTTCAAGAACATTATGAAGAACTCTCAGGTGTGCAGGTTTCCTCACGATGTTTTCCTCCGCCGTTGAAGCAAGTGATTTTTAATTGCTTAAACGCACTTGACTGCGAAGTCAGGAGTGCTTACCCGGGATCGAACCTGCGACCCCCCGAATAGGAGACCACAGTCCTAACCACTAGGCTATCACTGCTTCTATACATATACCTACATATTATTAGAATATAATATTATCTATAGTTATACAATTGAAGTGTCCCTGTGGTTTTTAAACAACTGCCGCAATTATACACATATTTATAAATTTTGTCTGTCTGCCTGTTTGTAGAAGCTTATTTTTTAAACGGCTAAGCCGATTTTGACGGGATTTTCACAGGCAGGTCGAGGATTTCTTAAAATACATGGAGCTTACTTATAATTTCATCTATACAGAGTGGGCCAGGCCAGGTGGATATATTTTTTTTTAGATTGTTCACTTAGGAGCCTACCACGGCCCGCTAGGAAAAAATCGGTTCCCAGCCGATTACAAGAAAAAAAATTTTATTTAAAATTTTGGAATATCATTCATATCAAGCCTTGACGAACTTTTAATTTTTTTTTAATTTTTCCAGTGACGTAGTTTTATAGTATACCGGAGACGGGTACAGGCTATTTTTTATTCCGGGAAATCTCTATCTTTATGGTCTGTAAAAATGTTCTACATTTTATTCATAAAATTTTAGAGACGATTATTTAGAGGATATCAGAATAATCGAGGCACTAATCTCGGATCCGCTACCTATCAAAGAGGTAATAAAGTTTTACGAACCTTGTTTCGACAAAAATAAACATAATCAATAAAAATACTGCTACTCAATCGTAAAACAGTTTTATATCGTAAAAATGTTGACAAGTTGTACCAAAATCGTAGTCCTTTTACAGTTCGCTAATGTTTTTGAATGATCGGAACATAGACGCGTTTGACGCAAACCGCTTACGGGACGCTTTGAGTATTAAGGTGGAAAACACGGGTTTGCCCGCGAAATTCAAATTTAATTTGGTTTTTCGCAATTTGTCAACTAATACGCGCCAGTGGAATTATCATCTTCACAAGTTTACATAAAAATCTTTACTTGAAAGTGACCAGTTTAAGAAATTAATCAAAATATCGACTAATTTGTGAGTAGGTAGCTCACGTCCAACTCAGTATTTTGATTAATTTCTTAAACTGGTCACTTTCAAGTAAAGATTTTTATGTAAACCTGAGATGATAATTCCACTGGCGCAAATAGAGGGCCATAAGCCTACTTTGTCGTATTAGTTTACAAATTGCGAAAAACCAAATTAAATTTGAATTTCGCGGGCAGACCCGTGTCTTCCACTCATAATACTCAAAGACGGAACGTAGCTCTCTTGCGCGCTTTTTATTATGCGCATGTTCAAGCTCATCTAATTGGTTGGTAGATCTCGCGAGGTTCAGAGAATTCAAAATTCAAAAAAATTCAAAATGATTAATTTCACGTAGGCCAACCTGTGGCTCTTATGACACGTCATGACTCTACCACCGGTTCGGAAAGCGGATTCTGAGAAGAGCCGGCAAGAAACTCAGCAGTTGCTCTTTTCAAAATAATCATTTTACAATATTATTATGAAGCTATTGCATTGTAATAAGTTTTTTATACTATCTTGTGGGCAGCTGGATGCCAAGCCGATTTAACCCATGCAGCTTTGTTAGAATAAAATATAATATTTCTACAATGAGGGGAAGTTCCAAAAAAAAAAACGTACTACAATTCAATTCATGTTAAGACGGTTTAGGATATTCAATAATCTATTATCTATTATATATATTATTGTATATATTATATATATATATAAAAGAAAGTGGTGTTAGTTACACTATTTATAACTCAAGAACGGATGAACCGATTTGGCTCAAAATTGGTGGAGAGGTAGCTTAGAACCAGGAGACGGACATAGGATACTTTTTATCCCGTTCGACCGCGTTTCCGTCAAGTCAATATAAAACCTGGTATAACAAAAATGCATCTGACATGGAATAAAAAAACGAAAATGACAGTGGAAGAACAAAACGTAAATGACAGCTAAACGAAATTTTGTATTTGGTTAATTATGGTAAAAACAATTATAAAAATTATAGTTTAACGTAATTGATAATATCATCAGTAATATGTTTTTCTTTGAATCATCATTAACAATGCCGCGAGCAAGACGATCAAATGTTTCCTGCTACAAAGCTACGGATTGACGTGATTTATTGGATAGGTATAGTTGAGAACCTGGAGGGTGACAAAGATTTCCCGCGGGATGTTATGAACTAAATCCACGCAGACGAAGTTGCGGGCATCAGCTAGTTTAATATAAAAGTACTAAAAGTATTAGTAGTTACCAATGTTCTAGTTTGAAGCCAAAACCTTTGCTTTCCTGATCGAATGTTCCTAAAGGTGGATAGACAGAAATTGGGAGGAAGTTCTCCGATCATTTCAAAGGCAAAAATAAAAACCTTTTTTAAGGGAAAATTCTACAAACAGGAAATCGAAATAGAATAGAATATCATATTCAATTTTTGTTCTGGCCTATTACTGCCTGAAGCGTTCTGTATAGGTTCTGACTGTAAAAAAAAAAGTAAAGAAAAGTAGATACATTTCACTAATTTCGATGCTCACACACTCGGGCGCGATTCCCAAGAGATGTGGGTTCGAATCCTGCTGGCCTCGGAATTTTTGATATGTGTTTATAAATTTATTCTGAGGTGCTGACTGATCAATCATTTCAAGAAATGGAGCAAAATGTAAGATTAGGCACTTTTTAACTTGAGTTATAGAGCAAAATTTAAGATTAAGCACTTTTAAACTTGAGTTAAAGTTAGACGACCTCCCTGGCGCAGTGGTGAGTGCTGACTGCTGTCATCTTAAAGAGTGAGGTCAGTGAGGTCTCGGGTTCGATTCTCGGCGGGTACAATTTGGAATTTTATAATTTCTGAGTCCTTCTTAATGTTCTCAAGGGTGTATGAAGTCTACCAATCGCATTTGGCCTGGCGTGGTGAACTATGGACTATATATAACCCTTCTCTGAGAGGAGACCTGCGCTCAGTAGTGAGACGTTAATGGGTTGCTCATGATGATGATAAAGAGTCAACAGCTCGCCACTGCAATTATGCAGTCTGCTTGCAGTAAGTCTGCCTGGACTCTTAGGTAACGTAGGGCGTGACAGTTATGCTAGGTGACTATAATACACTATAGGCTCTATAGCCTCACTGGAAATTCCACCAAGACAAGTTAGAAAGGAATATTAAACGCAAGTGCCGGACCGAGTGGGGGTTCAATAAATTCCTTCGTAGCTCCCAGTGCGAGCGGGACAGAAGCAGCTTCCCCCCGAGTGCGACAGAGAGGGAGACACTGACCTACATCAATAAGTGGACATTTTGCAGAGAGCGGAAGAATGCAGCGCGCGTGTGCGTGTGTGTGTGTAAATTGTAAATGCATAATATTTTCACATAATTATGATTCAGTTGTTCAAATAGATAATTTTACGGTAGGAAGATAATAATATTTATGTGGTATGCTGTTGAGTCATTGACTAGTGGTTGGCCACGAAGGATCTCGCATCCTTATGATATTGTATAGGTACTTACTTACCTTGTAAATTTTTCTTATAAATGCGAAAGTGTGTTTGTTTGGTTTGTCCTTCAATCACGCTGCTGCCTGCTACGGATCGACGTGATTTTATACATGGTTATAGTTGAGGACCTGGAGAGTGAAATAGGCTACTTATTATCCCGGAAAGTCGAGGAGTTGCCGTAGGATTATAAAAACTAAACCTGGATGAAGTTGCGACCATTAGCTCGTAGTCATTGATTAACTAATTTAGATAAATCGATGCTAGTAGTACATAATTAGAATTTCAAGTTTTCAACGCGACTGGAAGGTTTTCTTTAAGTTTGTGCAAGTGCAAAGTGTTAAAACTTCATTCCTAATGCATAATAATTTATTGAGTAGGCATTTATTTGTGTAATTATTATGACTGGAATTATCATCATCATCTTTGAATGAAGCGGCAAAAATACTTACCTAATATCGATCGAACTTAAGTTCGTTTGATCAGTTGATCACATCTATGTATATAAAAGAAAGTGGTGTTAGTTACACTATTTATAACTCAAGAACGGATGAACCGATTTGGCTGAAAATTGGTGGAGAGGTAGCTTAGAACCAGGAGACGGACATAGGATACTTTTTATCCCGTTCGACCGCGTTTCCGTCAGGTCACTATAAAACGTGGTATAACAAAAACGCATCTGACATGGAATAACAAAACGCAAATGACAGTGGAATAACAAAACGTAAATGACAGCTAAACGTTATTTTGTCTTTGGTTAAGTATGGTAAAAAATTTGACAATAATAATTATAAAAAGTGTTATAATAAAGCATTACTGATATTATAAATGCGAAAGTGTGTTTGTTTGTTGGTTTGTCCTTCAATCACGTCGCAACAGAACAGCGGATTGATGCGATTTTTTGCATGGGTATAGTAATGGATGTAGTAGTGGTTCCTCAGACCGGGAGAGCTACTTTTTATCTCGGATAATGAAAGAGTTCCCGCGGAATTTTTAAAAACTAAATCCATGCGGACGAAGTCGCGGGCATCAGCTAGTAAGAAATATAATATCTCTATTAATGTAACAAAGGGCACCATATGGGGTAAAAGACATGACAACAACTAGCAACAGCTGCAAAACTTGGTTATATAAATGGTTAGGTGGTTTCTGTGGTGGTGTCGTGTGATGCGGGTTGTTACGTTCCCACAAATATGGTTGAGCGAAGCAAGGCTCGTGAACGGGTGCCACCGGTGGGAATGGGGCTACTTTCTGTCAGCCCATCTTAACATGTATTGAATTGTAAGTAGGTATGTATTTATGGAACTTCCCCTCACCGTGGAAACACTGCGTACATAGAATAGTACCAACCGCTGAGTTTCTTGCTAGTTCTTCTCGCCAGAAACGGCATTTCGAACCCGCAGTGGTAGATTCATCGACTATTCAAAAGGACTTGTAAAAGTTTATTTGAATAAAAAATATTTCTATTCTATTCTTATAATAGTACTTATATAAAAATTCTTAAAAAAAACCGACTTCAAACGCCACTGAAAAGTATGAAATAATTTCAGTTTGTACACGTATGTTGAAGTCGTGCGGGCCTGAATACAAACGATGAAACGATGAAGCGAATGCGCCACGCTAGCCAAAATTTTTGTTTGTAGGCCCAGGCACAGAATAATATATAATAGTACTTGGTACAGGTACTAGCAACAACAACAATTGAGGAGTTCCGTCCTCCATCATCGAAGATATTCATCAGATCTTCACCAATTTTAAATGGGATCAGCCTGACGGTATGTCCTTTCAAATAAAAAAAATATTGAAATCGGTTTGATGGAGATATGGAGTAACATCAAAAAAAAAAAAATTAAAAAAAAATACGCGTCGAAATGAGAACCTCCTCTTTTTGTTTTTTTGAAGTCGGTTAAAAATGAATGCAACATAGTCCATATCTTTGAGTAATAAACCAACACCAAAGGTCCATATCGATCGCCAAAGTATTAGTATCACCGCGTGTGATATTGAGTTTTAACAACTACGCAAAAAATACAGCTAAGTTCAAATAGAACCACTCCAGTCAGGGTTCTGTAAAGCCTTAAAACTGCCACAAAAATCTGGGTACCAATTGTCTAAAAGTTATTCCATTGATCGTATTCGTTGCCATTAGCGTCAAAGTGAAATAATCCTTGAATGTATTGCAATCACAAATTCAGTAGAACCGATTTTAACATGGAGCGTTATGGAGCGTATCGTACATACCTAAACGTATAAGAAAGCATACACGAAATTGAGCTCTAACTCAATGTTATTATGGTTTATTTTACTTTGACGCTAATGTCATCGAATACGATTACGATCAATGGAATAACTGTAGACAATCGCACCTCTGTATGGTACAACGTACCGCCCGCGCAGTGTCACTGCCGCTCTTCCAGTAGTATAGCTAGACCAAGTACACAAATAAACGCAACAGCACACAAACTCTCAGAAAGACAATCTACAAGGTACGTTTCTCTCAAACATCGGAGCATATTATATCTTCTATGTTGATTCCACAATGTAAAATTGCGGTGGCACGTCGTACCATACAGATTTTTTCTAGTTAGGCGGATTATATCTAAAGAGTTTTGTTTTTCCTAATGTGTTTGAGTGTATAGGTGATCCCTTTATATGTTTGTGGGTATGACGGCCGATTTTGAATTTTGATATAACTGTTTGATGATTTTCGGAAGTATCGACCTACTATTTCGAAAAAATATATCTTATCTCAGGAAATAAAAAAATTGATATTACCTAAGTTTTAAAATCCTCCTCCTCCAATACGGTTGGTCACCGAGGAGGAGTATAACCAAAACCCTCCAGTTATACATAACAAAATTAGAAATTCCAATCAAACATCCCAATTAAATAATTATTCGCAAGTTCAATTTTTAAAAATTTGCACCTACAATGTCAGGCCACTAATTGCATCTACAGAAAGGTTTATTGAGTTACAACATGCATTACAAAAAGTAAAATTCGACATTTTAGGCCTTGCTGAAATCAGGAGAGATGGTTGTTGTATAGAAGAGCACTCTGTCTATATATTTTACTACAAAGGTGAAAAGGCAGGGCTACATGGAGTAGGATTTCTAGTAAATAAAAAATATAAAAGTAACATTATTAGCTTTACTGGAGGAGGCCTATACCCGATGAGGAGACCTTATCGATAATAATTAAATATCTTAGAACTTACTAACATATAAACCTAATACTAACGCACTAACTACTAGTTCTTAATATTATAAACTGTATAGTTAAAATAAGGAAAATAAAGGCTTTTTTATTTTATTTATTAATAAGTTTTAATATTCACGCAATAACGCGCGACCGTGTCATGGCGTCATTCGTGACGTAATCTCTATGTTTTTCGTAGTAGTTTGTCAAAGTTTGAACATAGATGTGACGTATCGCTCTGATTGTTGTTCAATCCAATATGGCGGATTGCTGTATTTCATAGTTTTATTTTATCAAAATAAATATCAATCGCCCAAAAATAAATACGTTTTTTATAATCCTTGAATTCTTCATTAGCTAAATTCATAATTACATTTTTATTCTTGGTTACTGTAGTAATGCCTTTTCAAGAGCGCTTCGTAGGTATGTATGCAATACAGCTGAGTGCTCTGACGCCAGGTTTTCAGTGTTCGAGTTTTAGATTTTTAACTGCTGATCCCTAAAAATAAATTGCGAAACGAAACCCGAAGACCATAATATTATAGTGACACCTTTTTCGTCGTTCAAGGTGCCAGTATCACTTGTCTTTGAGATCATTTATTATGCGCTACGCTAGTATAGCAGGTGACTAAAGCACAGTCCACATTAGATAAATATAGTTTTTTCCTCTCAACTCTCTAGACAAGTGTTGCCTGGAAGAGTTTGCTTTTGCAATATGACCGCCTTTGCACCTTCAACTGGGAATGAACCCTTTGAAACAAAAAAAGAATTTTCCAAATCGGTTCAGGCGTCTACATAAATAAATAAAATAAAAATAAAAGATTCCGTCGAATTGAGAACCTCCTCCTTTTTTGAAGTCGGTTAAAAAGATAACCGGCCAAGTGCGAGTCGGATCCACACACGAAGAGTTCCGTACCATCGCACAAGATCGAGCAAAAACAGGAGACCCTCTTAAATTATTAACTTATTTTTTCATCATTATTTGTTTTTATAGCGGCAATTGAAATACACTTTCTGTGATCAAGTATCTATCTGTTACTATACTGTCTGTTCATGAGTACAGTCCGCTGACAGACGGATGGCCGGACAGTCGAGGCTTAGTAATAGGGTACCGTTTTCACCATTTGGGTGCGGAACCCTAAAAAAAAGTAAGGAAATCCTTAATCCTAAGGCTAATGTTGAACTTATTCCCTCGCAAAATGTAGGCCTTGGTGAGCTCCCAAGAAAGCCGTGCCAGAACTAACAAGGGCCAACATTAATCTTTTCCTCTTACTGCCACCAGCTGACACTACGCCACACAGAGCCACAGTTTAGCAATTTACAGTCGGGCAAATCAAGTTCATTATAATAATATTACTAGCTGATGCCCGCGATTACGTTCGCCTGGATTTCTTCTTCTTCTTCTTTATCAACCGATAGACGTCCACAGCTGGACTGGTCTCTTGCATGGACTTCCACAAGCCTCGGTCTTGCGCCGCTGGGATCCAGCGGCTCTCTGCGACTTTATTTTTCCTTTTTTTTTTTTTAAAAAGCTTGGATTTAGTTTTCAACAATCCCTCGGGATATTTTTGCTTTCCGGGATAACAAGTACCTAGCCTATGTAAGTCTCCAGGTCTTCAAATATACCTATGAAAAAATCATCTGTTATTCCGTTGCTGCGTGATTGCAGGACAAACCAACAAACAAACACACTTTCGCATTTATAATATTAGGATGTGCCTATATGAGTGTCTCAGAACATCTTATTCTTCTCATCGATAACGAGAAAGTACTAATTTTTTTTTTTGGTAGGGACTAGTGGTATTTGGCTGTCTATTTTGACTTTTAAAATTATCGGTTTCAAACAGACAGACGCGGTGAGATTACTTTTTGCTATGGATATTGTAATGTGATGTTGGCGGTGATGGCGGTATGTTTTTTTTTAACTTTTTTAAACATTAATATTGAGTATAATCAATGCTAATACAATTATTTATAAACGTGTCTGTTTGTCTGTTATCTTTCTACAGTTCAACTGAGCTGAGCTGATCTGAATGAATTCTTATACAGAGATAGATTAAAAAGAAAAAGTCTGAGAAATATAACACTTTTTTATCTCAGAAAATATCAAATGGTTCCGTAGAGGTATTTATAAAAGATTTCCAGGAAAGAAAGAGCGGCGTTAGTTAATCTTACTGTATGATTGTTAAACTGCGGAACGACTAAACTGAACACTGGTTATTTATTGTGAAAAACTAATATCGGAAGAAGCAGTTTTTTTCCAACAAAACGAATAACTACGATATCTCTACACAATATTAATATTGTTTGTGTGAGTTTTGTGGCTAATAAATACGCAAGGATGAACTTTTAATCTGTTCATCAGCATCATCATCATCATCATCATCTCAATCGATGGAGGTCCACGGCTATGCATGAGTTTCTTGAAAGGATCGCCACAGAATACAATCTTGTGCCGCCAATAGCCGTCATCATAGCCTCAATAGCCCAGCGGTCAAAGGTGCGGACTATAAACTGAAGGGTCGCAGGTTCGATCCCCACCCGTTGCACTATTTTCGTACCCACTCCTACCACAAGCTTTCCGCTTATTTGGAGGGGAGAGGAGAATATAAGTTAAGTTCAGCTTAGCTAATATTCTTTAAAAGAAAATGCGAGTGTCGTGGAACACTCGGTTGGAACGAAGTGCCTTTTAATAAAAAAAAATTAATTATAAAAAATAATAATAATCAGAAGTAAGGATTCGAACCCCTGAATCGATAGTTTCACTCCTCGTTTATCCGCTACGCCACCATAGCTACAATGGAACGTGTGTAGTAAACGAAGGCAATAAGTGTCGTGACGAAAAATTCTTACACGTTTTTCGCCTAGCCTCCATCCGCCAAAAAAGGTACCGTCCGAAAAGGAACTTCGTTCCAAAAATTACACTGCCATTCCCCTTCCAAGTTAGCCCGCTACCATCTTAGACGTCATTATACTTACCATCAGATCGCAGTCAACGTCATCCATCCATGTTATCATGTGGATATTTTTTATTCGATGACAAGATAGTCCTTGACTGCGATCTCACTTAATGGTAAGTGACGATGCAGTCTAAGATGGTAGTGGGCTAACTTGTGAGGGGTATGGTAGTGAACATTCAACCCATACCCCTGATTGGGTTCTACACGCCATCGTGCGCGGAACGCTAAATAGCTTGGCGGCACGTTTTTGACGGTAGGGTGGTAACTAGCCACGGCCAAAGCCCTAATGTCTAGAAAAACGGGATGTTTTCCTTGCTCATCTTTATTCAGTCGGTTAAAGATGGCGTCCTTGAATTTCCGCTTCCTCAACCTCCCACGCGAGGGTGTCGCGAGGAGGTGGGGGAGGGGGGAGGGGGAGGACGCGTGTAATAATTTATTTACTGAACTACTAAAACAAGAGCTCCCAACATTTACAGTTTCGATCTACTTCTCATGTTAATGTTTGATGAAGATCGATCTCTACTGAGGGCCGGTTGATTTAAAGCATTGGTTGTTTAAGGGCTGGTTGACATAAAGCATTGGTTGTTTTAATTTTAACCCCCGACAAAAAAAGAGGGGTACTATAAAGATGCGTGTATCGGTGTGTCTGTCTTTTCGCTCGTAGGTCGGTCTATAATCGTATAATATAATCGGAATATAATCTATATAATCTCGTAGGTCGGTAATCGGTCCAACGAATGGACCGATTTTGATGCGGTTTTCCTGTGTGAAACTTGACGTGATCAAGATGGATGCAGTTAGCTAGAATTTATGAGGATCTGTTTATGGTTCATCAACTCATATCCTACTTGATGAATGGGTCTTACAAACTTTCACAGGCCTGATTTGGGTGTACTGTTACTTCGAATTATTTCCAAGACTTACTAAGGCCCGCTTGCAGTTAAACAAACGCCGAGTTATCCTTTCAACGCAGAGTTAGTTGCTGTTTTGACAGATTTCGTATAAAGCTTCTGTCAAAATTACTTATTCCTGGGTTAAACCTAACCCGGTGTCTCTGCAAGCAGGCCTTACTAACTCAACTTAACTTTATTTAACTGAAACTTAACGGTACCTTACTTTGAGCGGATGCTAAGCAACTTACCTACATCAGATATAGTGTGCTTGGGCTCATTAGAATACCGAATATTCTCAATGAGTAGGACCAAACTAATCCTTTGGCCAAGGTAGCTGCCAGCTCATGGGTCCCTGGTAGATTCGATGACCTTTTTTGAAAGTTCTTCCAAAAGAGCTCGAATCATTGTACTCCTCGGCATCAGGGTCATCATCATCATCATCATTAGCAACCCATCAACGGCTCACTACTGAGCGCAGGCCTCCTCTCAGAGAAGGGTTATAGGCCATAGTCCACCACGCTGGCCCAATGCGAATTGGCGGACTTCACACACCTTCCATAACATTATGAAGAACTCTCAGATGTGCAGGTTTCCTCACGGTGTTTTCCTTCACCGTTGAAGCAAGTGATGTTTAATTGCTTAAATGCACATGACGAGGAGCGTACCCGGGATCGAACCTGCGACAGTCCTAACCACTAGGCTATCACTGCTTCATCGGCATCAGGGTAACCACCTATAAAGACAGAAAAATGAAACTACCATCAAGGTTTTAATACTTGCGCCTCTTGGCCCGTTGTTTGTTATGTAAATGTTACAGCGAATTACTCAAGTTGGGCCATTCATCAACCGCCCGGCCCACAAAAGATAATCAGTAATACATCATTCAGACTTGCGATCATCTGCGTAGTATGAATATCTGAATTCATTCTGATCTCCCGCAGAATTTGCATGTCATTGTGTTCGAATTATTGCGGATCATTTCCGCGGTGCGGCGTGCTAATATATATATATTTTTTATTTGATGACAAGCTAGTCCTTGACTGCGATCTCACCTGATGTTAAGTGACAATGCAGTCTAAGATGGTAGCGGGCTAACTTGGAAGGGGTATGGAAGTGAACATTCAACTCATACCCCTAATTGGTTTCTACACGCCATCGTGCCGGAACGCTAAATCGCTTGGCGGCACGTCTTTGATGGTAGGGTGGTAACTAGCCACGGACAAAGCCTCCCACCAGACCAGACCAGAGACAATTTAGAAATTATAAATTCCCAAATTGACCCCGCCGGGAATCGAACCCGGGGCCTCCCAGTTATAAGACAACAGCTCTCACCACTGAGCCAGGGAGGTCGTCAAATATAATATTATTCTAATGAAAAAATAAACTTCCATGTACAGAGAAATATAGTATCCCACTAGCCAACTCGATACGTTATCCCGTGAGTTAAATTAAATCATACTTAATATTATGAATGCGAAAGTGTGTTTGTTGGTTTCTTGGTTTTCCTTCAATCACGCCGCAACAGAAACACGGATCGACGTGATCTTTTGCATGGGTATAGTTGAGGATCTGGAGAGTGACATAGGCTACTTTTTGCCCCGGAAAATCAAAGAGTTCCCGAGGGATTTTAAAAACTAAATCCACGCATAAGTCGCGGGCATCAGCTAGTTTTACATTAAAACTAATTAAGTATTGCTTGCTTTCTATTATGTATTCAGTGGTATTGCTTCACTTGGGATATTGTATACAATGTTAAAATAAATTATTAATTCTTCTTCTTCTTTAATTTATCGATTGAACGATAAAAACTGCGTCAAATGATCATGACATCACAGTTCAATATTTCATACAACCTCCCATAATAAGCGTCTCCCATAATAATTTTGGAGCCTACATTGAAATATATAGTACTAGCGACCCGCCCCGGCTTTGCACGGGTAGTAGTATTATTACGCCTATGCTTTGCAAACGCCTTGAAATGTTCCATAAGTCATATTGAACAGCATATTGAACAGTACGTAGGCTTATAAAAGAAGCAACAACGCGGCGCGCGCGGGGGTGATGATAAAAACTTCCTGATGAATCACCCTATCTATTGGTGAAAACCGCATGAAAATCCGTTCGGTAGTTTTTGAGTTTATCGCCAACAGACAGACTGACAGACAGACAGACGCGGCGGGGGACTTTGTTTTATTTTATAATATGTAGTGATGATGATAAAATAAATAATAATATTTTTCTCTGTTGATAGATTGAATACGACTGAAGAATATCGCTGAGTTTGGGGTTAAATTTGAGGGTTGCAGGTTACCCTTCGCGTAAAAAGTAGTAGCTTTAGGGAGATGACAAGAACTCGCACAGGGAAGAAAAATGAGAAAACGCTTATACTTATATTAGTATTGTGAAGGGAGGGCAGGCGCGATATTACTCGTATTAAACGTATTAAGGTATTTTTAAGGTTTTTTGAAAGCATTTTCAGTCCTTTCATGGTTGTATTGCGAAGTTTATTTTCGGATGGTTTGGCGGACGGAGCCTAGGTGAAAAAAAAGTGTAAGACCGCCACGACTCTTGCCTTCGTATTACATTCCATTATAGCTTTGGTGGCGTAGCGGATAAACGAAGGAGTGAAACTACCCGTTCGGGGGTTCGAATCCTAGCTTTCAGATTATTATTTTTATTTTATTTATTTTTATTATTAATCTATTATTAGAAGGCACTTCGTTCCAACCGAGTGTTCCACGACACTCACGCATTTTTTTAGCGTTCCAGTACGATTTCGCGTAGAAACCCTATGCGTTGAATTTACACAGCCAGCCGCGTCAGCAGGGGTATTAATTAAAATAAAACTCACTTCGAAAGCGAACTCACTTGTCAATTATGTTAAATAAGGGATAATTTGACATACCTAATTGGAGTCTACTACTGGTTCGGAATGCCGTTCCTGCCGAGAAGAACCAGCAAGAAACTCGGCAGTTGCTCATGATAGAGAATGGATAGCTTGACATTCGCTTCTACTTTTGTATTTGACGAATGTCATCACTCATCACCATTCTAGTCTTCTTTATTTATTCCGTGATTGGTGAAGTGAAATTGCTTTCGAATTGTTTGTAAGTATTTTACTCTGCTGGTGAGATTGCAATTAAGAGCTAATTAATCATCGAAAAACAAAAACACTAAAACCCTAGATATGAAAAATCCCTTAAAATCCACAAATTCAGGTCAACGATCAGAGACCATCTCCAATGAAGACTAAAAAGCATAAAAGTATTTACTCAGGAACGTATATTGTAAGGTTGAGAATTATACTTAGTAAAACGAAAGATGGCCGAAAAACTTTATTTTTATTTACATTCTGCTGAATAAATAAAATCTTCCGCATTCCCCCAAATACTACAGACGCGGCCCGTGTAATAATGCATCACAAAACATCGCAATTACGCGCCGATTGTGTGCGTGACTCACACATCCGCAAGCATTTTTGTACTTATACAGTAAACACATGGCTAGAGAGGTACATGTATTATATCGAAAGGACTAATCGATATCGATATTAGAATATCGAGTAGTAAAACTCAGAAATACTTCTGTAAAAATAAGATATTGCCAAGTTCATCTTTTCATCATGACGTGTATTTTTTTAAAACTACATATTATGAAGAACGAAAAATTTTGACTGAATTTGACTGAACTCAAGTCTCAACAATACTATAATTAGTAAAGAAGAAAAAAATAAGTTTGCCCTAGATGTGTATTGAAACTTCTCAAATAATAAAAAAGTCGTGTGGTGTCATGGGACACCAGATAGGAACGAAGTTCCTTATTATAAAAATATTAATTTCAAGTTCTATTCGAGGTATAAAGAAAATAATTATTCGGGTATAAATTTTTATCGTGATTTTTTGATCGATAAAAATCAAACAAATTACTTTACAAAATCATCTTAACACCTTTATTTTGTTTACAATGATTTATAAAAATATATAATAATAAGTGTAATTTGTTTTTAATTTTTTACCAATTAATATAAATTATAAAATTATAAATAATAATAAATTAATTATAAAAATAAAATAAATAATATTTATCTGAAGTCAGGATTCGAACCTTTGAACCGATAGTATCTCTCCTTCTTTTTACCGCTGCGCCATCGAAGATTTGATGGAATGTGTAAAATAAACAAGGACTGTGACGAAAAAAAAAGTGTGTGTCAGCTCCGGCCTCCGACGCACGACTGGAGTTTATGTGCGACGCTATATCCTTCTCTATGCGCGCGACTCGGGTCCGAGCGCGTCCCGACCGACTTTCGCTTCGGGGACCCGATCGCTACGCGCTCGGCTACCCGAAGCGAAAGCTCTTTCGCACGAAAACCAACCTTATTTACTCAACGTTAGGGTAGAAATTTCAACGTTGTGAAAAACGTAACGAGGTCATTGATAAATTGATTTTACTGCCCGGATTTTTCTCATACCGGGCTGCTAAAATCGATTCTTAAGGAGTAAACTCCAAAAATCTTACGCTTTTATTTAACGTTACGGACGTCTTTTGCTGGCTAGGGTACCCCTCCGCAACGCCCCATAAGGAACTTCGTTCCAACAATGATTACTTATAGCGAAAAATCGTCTTGTACAATCTTGAGCCCAGAGTTAAAGGACTGGGTGAGCCAAATAAACTTTACATTGGCTCTAGCATTTGGCAATACATTAAAACTGATTCTACTGATAGGTACAGTTACCGTAGCGTTACTATCGATTTTGACATCAACTTGTTTTACGACCGTTCTATATAGGTACATACTGCTGTTTTAATATTTAAAGTACCTACCTTCTATTCGGTAGCATCGCAACTAAATTATCGATACTAATCGAATATCGATACTGGGGGATCTCGCCACCGCACCGTCTTCTCACGTTAGCATTGACCAATATGACGAGCGTACACGGTGACACACTGAAAACGGACGTCGTAATCACGTGGGCAACGTGTAGAGCGAGACGGAGAGACATTCCACGTGAGTGAGAGTAGGACATGCGTCATAACCTTGACCTGCGCAGTAGGTAGTGCCGAGTACCCAAGCGCCCCCCAAGCTGTGACGATTTTCGGTACTATATGTAGGTACGAGTACGCACTAGCCAAATATTATTTAACTATTTATAGACATGCCAAATTTTACTTACGTAGGCAACCAACTTTTAGGCCCGCTTGCAGAAACGCCGGGTTATCCTTTTAACCCAGAGTTAGCTGCTGCTTTGACGACCTCCCTGGCGCAGTGGTGAGCGCTGTGGTCTTATAACTGGGAGGTCTCGGGTTCGATTCCCAGCGGGGTCAATTTGAGAATTTATAATTTCTGAATTGTCTCTGGTCTGGTCTGGTGGGAGGCTTTCGTTGGCCGTGGCTAGTTAACACCCTACCGTCAAAGACGTGCCGCCAACTGCCATGCCCATTCCAAGTTAGTCCGCTACCATCTTAGACTGCATCTTCACTTACCATCAAGTGAGATCGCAGTCAAGGACTATCTTGTCATCGAATAAAAAAAAAAGATTTCGTATTAAAGCTTCTGTCAAAATTACTATTCCTGGGTTAAACCTATCCCGGCATATCTGCAAGCGGGTCTTAACCGTGTACGCTTAGAAAGCGTGTACGGCAACGCAAAAGAATGGTTAAGTCTATTATAGGTGTCTAGTTCTTAGAAGTTCATCTAATTGTTCTAACATATTGAAGTTGCATTGAAAACATTCAATTTGTATGTGTTATATTATAGTGTACAGCACGAAAGTAGCCTTTATAAGATTACTAGATGATGCCCGCGACTTCGTCCGCGTGGATTTAGGTTTTTTAATTCTTCTTATTTGCCGGGATAAAATGTAGCCTATGTGCTAATCCGGGGTAAGAATATCGACTAATTTGTGAGTAACTCACATCCAACTCGATATTCTGACTAATTTCTTAAACTGGACACTTTCAAGTAAAGATTTTTATATAAACCTATGAAGATGATACTGCCATCGTCGCAATTAGAATGCCATAAGCAAACTTTGTCGCATTAGTTTACAAATTGTGAAAAACCAAATTAAATTTGAATTACAGACCCGTATAATCAACCTTAAAATGTATTGCTGCATCAAGAATAACAATTGTTGGCACCTTCTCCACAATCGACCTAGTCTTATGGCCCCACAGCCCTGTAAGTGTAGCTAACTAGCTATGTTGTCGATGCCAGACCTCAGGGGATGGTTGGAACGTGTCGGCACCCGACATGTTGGCTCATCTGTCTACGCTTTATACGAATCAGTGCTAGGAATTATTAGCGCGCAATATGCCAATTTTATTGTTTGTATTCATTACACTAGCGGCACGCTATGATGGCCGGTTTGACACATTACAATAGTGATGTGGAATGTCAATTTATTCTCGAACAAAAAACAATTAAGTTTTGTTTTTGTACCTGATTAAATAGGTTTAATAAAACAAAAATGTATATGTTTATTTAATTTATTTGAACGAACTGAATATTTGAATGAAAATGAATATACATACTTTATATGCACACAAGAAACATATGAATACAAAAGATACCAAAAAAGGTGCCACAAAAGGCCATAATTAATCAGATTCGTCCATACTACTATTTTCACTGTCGTCACTGCTATCATCACCTACATTAATAATTATATGTTCGTTTTCTATAATATTATCTATTTTCACATCTCTTTCATAATCTTCCCTTATTAATTTAACAGTTCTATTCACAACCTTTTCCCAGTCTCCTTTAGTCACATGTTCACAAGCTTCTTCTAATAATTTTAGCATTTTTTTTGTGGTAAATGGGGGTTCTGTATTGTGTCTTGCAGCATATCCCTTAATTTGAGCCCACACCAACTCAATCGCATTATACTTACAATGGTAAGGCGGTAACCGTATAACTCTGTGCCCATGTTCTAATGCTATTTCGTCAATGACGTATCGGATCTTGGTTGGTTTGTTTTCTTTTAAAAGACGTACTAATTCCGCTTTTAACATATTCATGTTTGCATCTACGCCATTTTTACGAAGCCATGCGACGATATCAGCTTTCTTTTGGGATTGGGCAGGTGGCTTGTCAATTTGCATCGAGTGGTATGGGGCGTTGTCCATAATTATAATAGATGGTTCAGGGAGGCTACACAACATTGAGGTAAACCATTCAGTAAACTTTTCTCCATTCATGTCTTCATGATAGTCTCCAGTGGTTTTTGACGCAAAAGCCATGAGAGAACCTTCGACAAACCCGTTGATGGTTCCGGCGTGACAAATTATAAGTCGCGATCCTTTTCCTACAGGAACTTTGGAAGTAGATGCTGCTGTGTCATCGTTCCAAGAACGGCCTACAGTATGGTTAGCATTAAGCCATGTTTCATCCAAGAACACAACATTTTGCCAATTTTTGATTTCTTTCACTTGCCGTAAAAAAGTATACCTTGCCATCGCTATATCAAATCTTTCCATCAATATTTTGCGTTTGTTACATTTTTTGTATCGAAATCCAATGGTCTTCAAAATCTTCGTTAAAGAACTTTCCCCACCGAAGAATAATCCAGCTTCCTTCAGTGAATGCACCAACTTTTTTCTTGTTGGATACTCCTTCTGTAAATAGTAGCCGTAAACATGTCTTCGGATAGCATCGGCATCAAAGCTATCGATGCCTACGACTGGTTTTGCTCGTTTTCTCTTTTTTGGTGTGTGAAGTTTATTTTCTTCTGTGCCAGTCTCGCCATATTTTTTTTTAGTTATCCGTCTAACAGTTCGTTGTCCAATATTAAGCGCATCAGCTACGCGTTCAACCACTGACGTTATAGGTAAAATTGGCCCTCCATTTTGAGCTTCACGATCGAAATAGTTACGAAGGCGTATTACGAACTCACGTGTCTGACTATTTAGAACAGTTCTCTGCGTACGTTCGGTCATATCGACGAAATCCACAACAAAGGGCTTGAACAGAGTCCAAATTAACGAGCAAGGGTCAACAGTAATGCAGTATCAATATTTGAAATCCAAAGCCAGGTCAAAACTATATCACAATCGCATTGCACTGACAGTTTATACTTTTCGAAGCAACGTCAATTCGAAACTGCTTTGTTTTGCATTGAGCATTGACGCGAGTTTGCCGGAGGTAGTAGTTGTGCTAGCCAGCGATCCTATGTGACGATCGTATTAGATTCCATTTTTAAAAATTTTCAATTTAGAAAACCAAATGCCGAGTTGTGGTATATATCATATAAAAATAAAAATTTTACCTTTTGTATGAAACAGCTGATATTTTTTTGCGATTTCAGAGGTTTGTCCACATAGTGAAAATTGTTCATATTCACAAGTACATTCACCCCTTAAATGGTGCAAACTGATTTTTCTACACTTGTATACATTTTAGAAATCAATTTAATAAATAAATTTTGAGTCCTAAACCTAAAACTACATTCGATAAAATTTATGAATCTCTGCACATCACTATCGTCAATAAAGTAATACAATTATTTCCTTCAAAGTCGTTATCAATTAATACGGAACTTCATGAGCGGACAAACGTCAAACCGGCCATCATAGCGTGCCGCTAGTGTATGCCACAATAACTAATAATAATTGTCCTTGCTCAGCGAGTCGCGATACTGAAGTGGAAATGGGCGGGGCACATAGTTCGAAGAGCTGATGGTCGTTGGGGTCCCAAGGTGCTGGAGTGGCGACCCCGCACCGGGAAGCGCAGTGTTGGCAGACCGCCCACCAGGTGGACCGACGACATCAAGCGAGTCGCAGGGAGCCGCTGGATTCAGGCGGCGCAAGACCGAGGTCTGTGGAAGTCCATGCAAGAGACCTTTGTCCAGCAGTGGACGTCTATCGGTTGATAAAGAAGAAGAAGAAGAATTGTCCTTGAACATCGTAATCCTATGTACAACCTACTTACATAATTCACACAAACTTAATATGTCATTTTTAGTACGTTCGATAGTGTTCTTCAGCTATGAGCTAAGTGTTCTGTCTTCATTCCGTCGAGGTATCTGAATATTGTTATGATATGTCATTCAATGACGACCTTAAGGTTGATTAAACGGGTCTGCCCGCGAAATTCAAATTTAATTTGGTTTTTCGCAATTTGTAAACTAATACGACAAAGCAGGCTTATGGCATTCTAATTGCGCCAGTGGTATTATCATCTTCACAGGTTTATATAAAAATCTTTACTTGAAAGTGTCCAGTTTAAGAAATTAATCAAAATACTGTGACGTGAGTTACTCACCAATAAGCCGATATTCTAACTAATTTCTTAAACTGGACACTTAAATATAAACCTGTGAAGATGATAATACCACTGGCGCAATTAGAATGCCATAAGCCTACTTTGTCGTATTAGTTTACAAATTGCGAAAACAAAATTAAATTTGAATTTCGCGGGCAGACCCGTATAAGACAAGATTGTACAACAGTTTGCAATAGAATCGACCCAGGTACCTAATATTAATTATCACGTCCGTATCTTTAGAAAAATGAGTTCATAAAATTTTCATTGCTTTTATTAACATAATGAGTTAGGACGTAGGTAATTTAAGGCGATTGTTAGAAAATAGGCCTTTAAAGCAGGGTGGCCATTAGTTCACAATGGATCCTTATTATGGAAAAAACTTGAGTCGTCCTACATTAACAAAGAATCTCTGCCTAGTGCCTAAATTATTTCAGTCGCACTTTGTGAAATCCATCTGGTAATCAAACTCAGTAGGCGTCAACAATTTCGACTACACACTAGGTGTTTTTAACTGTCTTCCAAAAAACACAAAAAGAGGAGGTTCTCAATTCGACGCGTATTTTTTTTTTGGCGATGTTACTCCATATCTCCCTCAAATCTTAACCGATTTCGATATTTTTTTTTATTTGAAAGGGCGTATCTGCAGGTAGGTCCCATTTAAGTTTGGTGAAGATTTGATGAATATCTTCAGAGATGGAGGACGGAACTCTTCAATGAATTAGAGGAAATCGCTCGCGATCAGAGTATGTGTAGACTTTTAACCATGCCTACTACATAACGTATACAAACATTAGCTAAATTTCTATTTATCATCTTATTTTTACAAGCTTTTATTTGTCTTGCAATGTATGTTTAGGTCAAGTCTTGCAAGGTGTATTAGAACCATTCCCGGTTTCCGATTGAGCTGAAAATGTGCATGTACATGTAAATCGGATTACAATCCAATATTATTTTAACATGGAGCTGATCTGATGATGGAGGTGGAAGATGGCTATGGAAATTCTGTAGTAAAACGATGTAACACCATGGAGTTCAGACTCGTTTAATTCGTGTTAAGAAGTACTCTGGTCCTAGATAATATCCAGGGTCTGATGATGAAGCTGAACGATGGTTATGAGCACTCTGTAATGAAACTACGTAACCATATTTATGTTGGGCTCGTTTCAATTGTATTGCGATCTGCAGTAAACTATTGATACTTAGTTGAAACTTGTGCGAGAGTAGTATATTCAAAGTAGGTATACTACATACATTGTAAGTGTTTGACATTGACCGTAGTATCAATTGATAACCTTTTCTTTTTGAAGAGGTTGATAATTAGGGTTCCGTACCTCAAAAGGTAAAAAAGGGACCCTTATAAGATCACTCTCTTATCCGTCTGTCCGTGTGTGTGTCATCACCGATTATCTCAGGAACGGGTGGACCTAGCAAGTTGAAATTTATACCAGATACTGAGGTCTATAGTCCCTATTAGGTGTATAAAAATCAAGGTCCTGAGTTAACACGATAAAAAGATACGGGCAAATTTAGATGTTCACGACAAACTTGTAAGTATGTACCAAAATTTACCGTTAAGGTCTAGGTCAGGGATTCCCAAACTATTTTGGGCAAGTGACCCCTTTACCAAAATGAACTGATACCTCAGACCCCCACAGACTTTACTTTAAAAATCCGAGCTCTAGTTATTTCCTATTGATACAAAATATCAATTTAAAAATTTTGCGTTAGGTTAAGTGAGTAAACTTGACATCATTTTCTCATAAATTTAATAAAATAAATAGACATACTTCCTACTAAAATATTAATTCTTACTTAACAAGTCGTTACACGTAACACAACTTATACAGTTAACAGTATCTTGAAAGTTTCAAATAAGAACTTGTGTTTATTAATAGGGGTCGATTGTTAGACCTATAGTCGATCCCCAAAATCAGTTTTCGTTTATGTCGACGTCTGGGAAAGCGATTTCGACCCCAAGGAGTCGATATCGACCACTTTGGGAATCCCTGGTCTAAGTCAACCGGAAGTACCATAGAGGTTTTGGGTCGAAAACCTATTATCGTATTTCCCGTTGACCTAGAATCACGAAATTTGTTATTTGGCAAAAAGCTAGCACAAATAAAGGAAAATATTCCAAAAAATAAAAAAAGTTGAAAATTATAAGTACATAATAATAATAATATAATGGGGGTATAATGGGTAGGTACGGAACCCTCGGCGCACGAGTTCGACTCGCACTTGACCGGTGTTTTTTAACCTCGAACTCCATAATTCATTGATCTCACGAGAGTCACGCGTACACGAGTACGCCATATCGAAAATAGCTCTGCCCTCGTGTATTCCACATCATTCATTCATCTCAACCCAACACCAGCCTACAGTTCAAGGAGCCTTACTCTGTGCTCTGTACTACCTTACTGGGTATAGCTGTAGGATTGTTTAAAATCTCTGATTGGCTGAATTTATGGCGTTCCTGATTCATCAATGCATTATAACCAATAGCGGGAGAGTGCCAGCCAATCAGAATTCATTGCGATCAAACTGATGCAATCATTTTTCAACAACCTCACAGCAAGTCTCTCAGAATGAGAAGGGTTTAGGCGACAGTTTACCACACTGGACAAGTGCGGATTGACAAACTTTTTTTTTTATTCGATGACCAGCTAGTCCTTGACTGCGATCTCACCTGATGGTAAGTGACGATGCAGTCTAAGATGGTAGCGGGCTAACTTGGAAGGGGTATGGCAGTGAACATTCAACCCATACCCCTAATTGGTTTCTACACGCCATCGTGCCGGAACGCTAAATCGCTTGGCGGCACGATTTTGACGATAGGGTGGTAACTAACCACGGCCAAAGCCTCCCACCAGACCAGACCAAACCATTCAGAAATTATAAATTCCCAAATGGACCCCTCCGGGAATCGAACCCGAGACCTTCTAGTTATAAGACAACAGCGCTCACCACTGAGCCAGGGAGGTAGTGAAAAACTTCACACACCTTTGAGAATGTTGTGAAGAACTCTCAGGCTCTCAGGTTTCGACGCGATATTTTCCAGTCATAGGCCAAACTGTGACTCATAAGACAAGGCAAGACGCTTCCCGCCGCTTTTGAAAGCAGATTCTGCTGAGAAGAGCAGCAGCAGAGAATTCAATTTTTAATTTACATCACAATTTTCAATGTACTTTTACTTCGTTTTTATAGTGAGATAGAACATTTTTAGGGTTCCGTACCCAAAGGGTGCCAACGGGACCTTATTACTAAGCCTCCGCTGTCCGTCCGTCTGTCCGTCCGTCTGTCAGCGGGCTGTATCTCGTAAACCGTAATAGGTAGACAGTTGAAATTTTCACATATTGTGTATTTCTATTGCCGCTTTAACAACAAATAATAAAAATAAAATTAAATTGAAAAATAAGGGGGGCTCGCATACATGGAAAAGGAGTCGAAATAACCTGTACTTAAATAAATTTTTTACCCTGGCATGTGGGGTGTCATTGTCTAGAGCCCATTAAGTGGAGTTCAAATATATATATTTTTTTATTTTTTAGCTACAAAAAGAAGCTGCAAGAAGAAATGGGGGGCCCTCAAAGTTGTCGGTTTTAGACCAATTTTGTTAGAGGGTGTATCTCAAAAACTAAACTAGTTAGCAATTTGAAATTTTGGTATATTATGTACTTTATAGTGTATTTAAACAACAAATATCTACTGAAAACGCCGATTTAAAATACGGTTTGTAAGTTGTGACCAAAACAAACGAGTATTTTTTCCCCATATGCTATTTTAGTAACTTTTTAAGAACTAAAACTAAAACTAGATACATATCTAAATATGTATGTACCTATCTAGTTTTTAAAAAATGATTTGGTTATATTATGTACGGAACCCTAAAAGAGGGAGGCCCGACTCGCACTTGGCCGATTTTTAATTTAAGTACATTACAATTTTCAATGTACTCTTACTTCTTTTTTTAGTGAGATATAACATTTGTTCACTTACTTCAATACCCGGTTCATAATAAAGTAACTAATAATATTATAATAGAAGGTTATATAAACAGAAAATCCGGGCCTGGAACCTTTACACGTGTCGGCCTCCGAGGAAGAGAAAGCGCCCGGGGTCCTATCCCCTGCCCTGTCTATTTAATTGGGTGGATGATATTATAGACCCTACCCTACGTTTGATTTTGGTCATTATTTAACGTAACGTAACGCACAAACAAAAACTTTCTATGAAAACTGTTGTGGGGTTGTCAATTAATAATATATAAAAATTCTTTAAAAAAAACCGACTTCAAACGCGACTGAAAAGTATAAAATAATTTCAGTTTGTACACGTATGTTGAAGTCGGGCGTGTCTTTTCCAGTCACAGTGTTGCCTATTTGAAATAAATAACTTTGTTATTTTTTTTTGTGTTTTGTGAATTTATACCTTCTTTCTTTTAACACTTTCTAGGCGGGTAGGCATACAAAATATTCGGTGATTTGTATTTAATGGAGTTATACCTAGTGAGTTTTAATTTTAAACAGTGTAAAACATTTTCTATTTGTTATTTATGTAGTGTCATTGTTATTGTTCTTATGTGGAAGACTGGGATACACATTTTATAAGCCACAATACCCGCGGGAATTAGGAATGTCAACTAAATACAGGTTCCCTAGTTAGGTGACAGACCCGATCACCCATGCATATGCCCAAAATGTAACTTATGTAAGTACTCCGCTTCAATTATTTTATTACTCGTATGTAAAGGTCATGTTTTTAATAAATTAAATACATAAATGAAAATGAAATGAAATGAACTTTATTTCTTACACAATAAGTTGCCAACCCTAGTTACACGTGTCAGCCTGAGTTAAAAGTTAAAAAAATAAGCGTCCGAAGTTATTTTTTTTACCTTAATATTTTATTATTATTGTAAATATTCTTTTTGGCGATTGAGAGAAACTGAATTTGAGAGTAAAACCTATCTGTTTTAGGATCTTAATTTTTTTTACCTCAATATTATTATTTTTTATTGGACATTTATTTGGACATTTTTACCAACGTTCGCTAACTTTTAGGAACTACTTAAGTTAGGTGACGTTTTCTGTTTATTTCGTTTTTATGCACCTTTAGGAAACAACCGAGCTCTTAGGCGACTGCCTAAGTTTAGGGGCTTGCCTGTAAATTCCCCATCTGGAACCCTAACTAATACACGGATTGACGACTTCGGACAACAATCAAGATTTGAGCGTCCTTTTGAAGATATTGATGCTATTGATAGGATAGTTGCTATAACCCTAGGTTTATAAAACGGAATATAGTTATAATACGAGCATGATCTAGTAATATGTATAACTATCTGACTAGACTAATCTAGTGAAATGATTAAAAAAGGAGATCGGCGAGCTCCATAGTGTTTCTGACCCAGACTTGCGGCCCACGTTCACGAATCAAACTTCTGATACTCGTTCTAGTAAACCAGACTAACAAAAAAGTTAATCAAATTCAATCAAATAAAATTGGGAGAAAAATGATATTCAATAGTATATTATTAATATATATATAGCTGTTCGTGCTGATTCACTGATTCACTGACTGATTGATCACCTCTCCTGTAAAATTTTGTATGAAAAATTTTTTTTTCACTTATGGTTTCGTATAGAAGACAAAAATTCATTCGGAGGAAAATTATGGAGAGAGCTGATGATTGAGGATTTCGGAGACGGGTGAAGAGCACGGTCAGGGTATCGAAGATAGGTGGAGGGTGCTCGAACAAATGTCACTCGAAACCTCATCCAATTCGCAATGAGCTGAAAAAAAATTCAAAATGGCGGAAAAAAGATGGCCGCCATACAAATTTCGTCAGTATCTATCTCGGCGAGTATAAAAGATGGAAGAGTGGTTTCTTGGCAAAAGATGATCAGGACCCAAAGATCTATTTGATGAATAGAAAAAAATCCAACATGGCGGAATTTTTTTTTCTCCATACAAAATATATGGCGAATATTGAATAGACTTGAAGCTGAGAACTATGCAAGACTTTGATACGGTTTCTTTTCAAAATTTGTTTTTATAAAAGAATTCTCATTCTGACAAATGATGAGATATGATGATCGAGGGTTTGGAAGGTGGGTGAGGAGCACGGCCATGGTAATGACGATAGGTGGGGGTGCTCGAACAAAAGTCACTCGAAACCTCATCCAATTGGCAGTGAGCTGAAAAAAATCCTAAATGGCGGATTCAAGATGGCGGCCATACAAACTTCAACGGTGTCTATCTCGGAGAGTATAAAAGGTAGAAGAGTGGTTTTTTGATAGAAAATGATCAAGACCTGAAAGTCCACTTGACGATAGAAAAACCGCGGTCCGCTTGCGGGCCGCGCACCCACGCGCCCTACTAGTATTATATATTAGTAGTAGTAATAGTTAGTAAATTGTAAAAATGAGGTTAGGTTTCCATTGAATTATTTTTAAGGCAAATAATCATAATAACATTTAATAGCTTTGAAAAATCTAAGAGGTACTGAAGATCGTGAAGATCATTGTCTGAATATACCAAAGAGAACACGCTTTCTTTTAAACATTAAACAGCTAACCTACTAGTGATCTATATTGTAATTCATAGTGCTGCCATCTATATGTCTATAACCACAACAAAACGAAAGAATTACGAAATAAACTGACCGAATGACAATAATTATTGATTGAGTTGACAATTATTGACATTGACATACTTATTTTGACAAGTTAGTTTTCATTCTGGTAAAATGATATGTATTGCCATTAGAACTGTTATTTATAACGCGTAATTGTGAATAATTATATTTTTGATCCCCAACTTTTAAAAATATTATGGGGTTTACACAGAAAAATACTTTAGAATAGAATAGAAATATTTTTTATTCAAATAAACTTTTTTACAAGTGCCTTTGAATCGTCGATGAGTCTACCACTGGTTCGGAATGCCCTTCCTGCCGAGAAGAACCAGCAAGAAACTCGGCAGTCGCTCTTTTCAAAACAAGTTTACAATACAATAGATACTATGCTGTGTATGCAGTGTCTCCACAATGAGGGGAAGTTCCAAAAAAAAAGATACTACAATTCAATTCACGTTAAGACGGCAGACACAAAGCAGCCCCATTCCTGCCGGCGGCACCCGTTCACGAGCATGACGCATGATCCAGCCGTTCGCGTTGCTTCGCTCGACCATATTTGAGGGAAAATACAACCCGCACCGCAACATTCCGGTATATAGCTATGTATAAACCTAGGTTTATAGCTATATCGCGGCTTCAACTATCTTATTGATACATTGGAGGCTGGAGCTAACTCACACCTTATTATCCTATACCTATTACAGTACTAAACTTGTAGGTAGGTAGGTACATGTCAGGCACTGAATAGGTAAATCTCAGGTATGCAAGCTATCACTGTTCCTGGTCAAGATCGATTCAGCATTAGTCTGTCTAGTCAACTGTGAGAAGGTTGAACATATAATAATCCAACCTATTTTTTTTATTCGATGACAAGATAGTCCTTGACTGACCTGATGGTAAGTGACGATGCAGTCTAAGAATAAGATGGTAGCGGACTAATTTGGAAGGGGTATGGCAGTGAAAATTAAACCCATACCCCTAATCGGTTTCTACACGCCTTCGTGCCGGAACGCTAAATCGCTTGGCGGCACGTCTTTGACGGTAGGGTAATAACTAGCCACGGCCAACGAAAGCCTCCCACCAGATAAGATCTGAAACGAACTGATAAGGTGTGGAACACTCTCGGCGTCCGTGTTTCCTGCCACCTATAACTCGAGTACCTTCAAAGCAAGAGTGAATAGGCATCTTTTAGGCAAGCGCGCTCCAACCAAGACCTAGGCATTGCTTTCCATCAGGCATGTTTGTTGTCAAGCGCAATTCTATCTTGCAATCAAAATAATGATTAACAAAAATACTGAAGCATGTTCCTAATATCAGTATGAAATATAAGTAAGTATGTTACTATTGACTTTGAAGAACATTTAAATACGAGCCGATAAATCTGAATTTAATCTAAAAGTACCTACTAAATTAGAATTCAGAAATTACTTGAACACCTAAACTTTTGCCTAATCTGTGACCTAGATTCAGTCTAAACACTAAAATACAAAGAGATTAAATCTGTGCTAGAAACTTAAATACCTATTATTGAAATACGAGTACAGTACCCGGCGATATATATTGCACATCGGCCTTTGGAATAAAACGCTATTTCTATTCTATTGCAAGGAAAGCTAGCCAGAAATTCACGTAGTAATTACTGAAATCTCTTCACAATCGGCGAGCACATCACGTAACATATATAAAAAAAATGCAGTCGAACTGTGAATAGAATAGAATAGCGTTTTATTCCAAAGGCCGATGTGCATTGCACATCGGCTGTACTAGCGAATCAGTGATAGCCTAGTGGTTAGGACTGCGGTCTCCTATTCGGAGGGTCGTAGGTTCGATCCCGGGCACGCAGCTCTGAATTCTGAGTTATGTGCGTTAAAGCAATTAAATATCACATGCTTCAAAGGTGAATGAAAACATCGTGAGGAAATCGGCACACCTGAGAGTTCACCATAATGTTCTCAAAGGTGTGTGAAGTCTGCCAATTCGATTTGGGCCAGCGTGGTGGACTATTGCCTAACCCTTCTCTCAAAGGAGACCTGCGCTTTGTAGTGAGCCGTTGATGGGTTGCTGATGATGACGATATGTATTATCTTATTAATTATACTAGTACTGATATACTGTTAACTGATGAAATAATAATTATATATTGCGAATAAATAATAATCATAATATTGTATTGATAGTTACAAATGTAATTTATAATTACATTAATTATTTATTTATTGGGTAATATTAATTGATAATACTGATATGTAATAAATGTAGATATTTCTTATATTTTATTACAATAATAAATAATTAATTAGGTACTTATAATTGCAATAGGTAGGTATATTTTATGTTCCTATTTTACGAGTATCATTATTGAACGCGACTTCATCCGCCTGGAAATCGGTTTTTAAATCCCTTGGCAGCTCTTCGATTTTTCAGTATAAAAAGTTGCCTAAAGCTCCTTGCCTAATTTTTAACCGACTTCGAAAAAGGAGGAGGTTAGTCGGAATCTTTTTTTATGTATGTTCACCGATTACTTGAAGACACCCGATTTGGAAAATTCTTTTTTTGTTTGAAAGGGTATACATTCCAGGTGGCCCCATTTAAATTTTATCGAAATCAGTCGAGCGGTTTTTAAAAATAATCAACAATAAATTATATACTTTGCAGTGGCGCGGGTGTTTGAAGTCGGTTTAAAAAAAAAAATTATATTAAATTTTATTATAATGACAAGTATTTGGTTTGAACGTGAAGTCGTACTGAAGAACATTCTTTACTGAAAACACAGTGTCTTTCGCATTTACAGTACCTAATATACTCGTAGTATGGATTGTTATATTCACTGTGCTTTTTTGTGAATATGTAACAGGTCTGCATAATACAAGATTTTCAAATAGGTTTCATGAATTGATAGAAACGGTTATTTATTAATTTCCTACATTAATACTTAATAAAGTTTGTAGTAGTCAGTAGAGTGTGAGAGTGATAGAGACTGGTATAGATTCTCGAGTGTCATAAGAGCCACAGGTTGGCCAACACTTTGAGTATATAACCAATATATACTCAAAGGGCCAACATGATATTAATAATTTTTGAATTTTCTCTACAGCGGTGTGGGTAGGATCACAAGTTTTCTCCCTTAAATATATAAAATTTAAATAAAAAAAAACATTCTGTCATAAAACAAAGTTTCCAACCTCCTTCCGCACGAGTGGTTTAGTGGAGCATGAGCGAAACAACATTATTCCGACATCGAATTAGAACCTACTTTATCATAACAACGGGAAAATTCTGTTCCGAGAATAAGTAATTTAATATTATTATAGCCTTACATCTCGGCATCCCTTGATGTGCTTGCAAAGGGAGCTATTAAAAGCTTCTTCATCCCCTGATTCCTTACTTCATCATCATCATCATTATCAACCTTTAGATGTCCACTGCTGGACATAGGTCTCCTGCATGGACCTCCACAGGCTTCGGTCTTGCGCCGCCTGAATCCAGCGGCTCCCTGCGACTCGTTTGATGTCGTCGGTCCATCTAGTGGGGGGTCTGCCAACACTGCGTTTACCGGTGCGGGGTCGCCACTCCAACACTTTGGGACCCCAACGACCATCAGCTCTTCGAACTATGTGCCCCGCCCATTTCCACTTCAGTTTCGCGACTCGCTGAGCTATGTCAGTGACTTTAGTTCTCCTGCGGATCTCTTCATTTCTGATTTGATCTCGCAGGGATACCCCAAGCATAGCTCTCTCCATCGCTCGCTGAGTGACTCTGAGCCTTCTTATGAGGCCCACAGTTAGCGACCATGTCTCGGATCCATAAGTCATCACTGGCAACACGCACTGTTCGAAGACTTTAGTCTTCAGGCACTGAGGTATTTTGGACGAGAAGACATCTCGGAGCTTCCCGAACGCTGCCCAGCCGAGTTGGATTCGGCGGTTGATCTCTTTCTCGAAATTGGACCTACCTAGCTGGACTGTGTGTCCCAGGTATATATACTCGTCCACAATTTCGAGCGCAGAGTTCTCAACGATTACTGGGTGGAGCGGAGCATGAGCATTGGACATGATTTTCGTCTTGCTCATGTTCATTTTCAGGCCCACCTGTTGAGAAACCCTGCTGAGATCATTGAGCATTGTATTGAGGTCTCTCAGAGTCTCTGCCATGACTACTATGTCATCGGCAAATCGCAGGTGAGTAATGTACTCGCCGTTTATGTTGATGCCAAGTCCGTTCCAATCCAGAAGCTTAAAGACGTCCTCCAACGCAGCGGTAAATAGCTTCGGGGAGATTACATCTCCCTGTCGCACTCCACGCTGCAAGTGGATTGGTCTCGTAGTCTGGTCCTGTATACGTACTGACATAGTGGCGTTTTCGTACAAGCACTTCAACACTTGGATATACCGGTAGTCAATCCGGCATCTCTGCAGCGACCTCAATACAGCCCAAGTTTCCACCGAATCAAAGGCTTTCTCATAGTCCACAAACGCTAAGCAAAGTGGCTGGTTATACTCTTCCGTCTTTTGTATAACCTGCCGCAGCGTATGAATGTGATCTATGGTACCAAAGCCTTTTCGGAATCCGGCTTGTTCGGGAGGCTGGAAGTCGTCAAACCTACGAGCGAGACGATTCGTAATGACTCTCGAGAACAACTTGTAAACATGACTCAGCAGCGAGATGGGTCTATAATTCTTCAGCAAGGTATTATCACCCTTTTTGAAGAACAGGACCACCACGCTCCTGTGCCATGCTTCCGGCGTTATACCCTCGTGAATGACGGAATTGAACAATCGCTGAAAGATCTTAAGTACCGGTTTTCCACCCGCTTTCAGGAGTTCCGCAGTGATTCCGTCATCACCTGGCGCCTTGTTGTTCTTGAGCTGTTTGAGAGCCATTCTAATCTCGTATAGGCTGACGTCCGGGATATCTTCGGTATAGTGTCGGGTCAGTTTGGCTCTGGGGTCTTTGGCCAAATGTTCAACAGGTTTTTGTGTCGTGGTATATAACTGTCCATAGAACTTCTCGACCTCTCTCAAGATCTCAGGTCGAGAAGAGACGAGACGACCGTCATCAGTTTTCAGCCGCGTCAGCTGGCTCTGTCCGATAGACAGATCTCTCGCGAACACTTTTGAGCCCTTGTTCCGCTCGATAGTATCTTTAATACACTTGGTATTAAAGATCCGAAGGTCGCGAGTTTGCGCCTTAGAGATCTGCCTATTAATCTGCCGGTAGGCAGCCGCGTCTGCCGATGACTGCAGCCTCATCTCTCGTCTCTCCTCCATGAGCTTGAGAGTATGGTCAGAGAACTTGTCGGTTCTTTTCCTGCGATGGGTCTTAAAGAATTTAGACCCCACAGTATGGACAGTTTCCACGAACCTGTTGTTAAGATCGTCCACAGAAACGCAGTCTGCGAGGCAATCGAATCGGTTCTGCAGCTCGAGTTGGAAGTTTTCGGGGTTTTGGATATGAGCACGAGAAGGTCGGAGAGTTGACTTCACCAGTCTGGCCCTTTCCAGCTTTACATTAATATTCAATGTGCCTCTTACCATACGGTGATCGCTCCCGGTTTTCACCCTGTTTATCACAGAGACATCATTGAATATATGCCGCCTGGTCGACAAAATGAAGTCAATCTCACTTCTCGTGGAACCATCGGGGCTCATCCATGTCCATTTTCTGTGTGGCCGCTTCCTGAAGAAAGAGTTCATCATAAAAAGGCCCTCCTTCTCCATGAAGTCGGCCAACATTTGACCCCTCTGGTTCCTTCGCCCATACCCAAACTGCCCCACTCTCGTCTCTGCACCGCTTCGTTCGCCCAATCTCGCGTTGAAATCCCCCATCACAACATTGTAGTGAGTGGTAGAGGTGTGTATGGCTTTTGATATATCCTCATACAGCACCTCCACCTCCTCGTCAGAATGTGTCGATGTCGGTGCGTAAACCTGTATAACCTTCAGCGAATACCGTTTGGTGATTCTGAGTATAAGGTACGCTACCCTACTCGACACACTCTTGACTTCGACGATGTTGTTGACGAGGGACTTGTGAACGATGAACCCGACACCACCCTGGGACTGTTGGTCGCCCTCCCGGTAGTAGAACAAGTTGCTGGAATTGAGGATTATCGAGTCCTCCCCCTCTCTTCGAACTTCAGATAATCCTATAATATTCCAGCGCAACTTGCTTACTGCTTCTTCCAGCTCGATGATCTTCTCGTCGGTCCTCAAGGTGCGTGCGTTGTATGTCGCCAGGTCCAGTCGTCGGGGTTGGCAGCGGAATCTCTTCCGGAGATTCTTAGCACCCCCTGCCCCGCCATTACCACGACCGCTGCCAGGGTCAGGAATAGCGGGGCCGCCGGGAACTAGGGGCCTTGGCCTTGTTTCGGTTTCCATTCGTGTTTTGCCCATAATGACCACGCTGGGCAGGCGTATTGGTCATCGCAGGGCTAAACTGATCGCACCGATGTCGCTGCTGCCCGACACCGGCCTGTGTCATTTGTTCAGTTTAGCTAGAATGAGATGGTTATACCGCCATCTTTCGGTCGTCATAGCCTCGTCAGTAGACTAGCAGGGGGCACCGCGGGCAGGTGAGGTTGACTGTTGGAGCGCTAGATGTAGGTGCGCTCCCTTACCCCCCACTCGATTCGTGCGATTCCTTACTTATAAAGTACTATTATAAAGTAAATATATTATAATGTAAGCAGTGATAGCCTAGTGGTTAGGACTGTGGTCTCCTATTCTGGGGGTCGCAGGTTCGATCCCGGGTACGCACCTCTGACTTTTCGGAGTCAAGTGCGTTTAAGCAATTAAATATCACTTGCTTCAACGGTGAAAGAAAACATCATGAGGAAACCTGCACACCTGAGAGTTCTTCATAATGTTCTCGAAGATGTGTGAAGTCCGTCAATTCGCATTGGGCCAGCGTGGGGGACTATGGCCTATAAACCTTCTCTGAGAGGAGACCTGCGCTCAGTAGTGAGCCGTTGATGGTTTCTAATGATTTATATTTTTTATATTTATTTAGATTATAAAGTAGCTGTTGCCCGCGACTTCGTCCGCGTGGATTTAGTTTTTGAAATCCCTCGGGAACTCTTTGATTTTCCGAGATAAAAATTAGCCTGTCACTCTCCAGCTCCTCAACAATACCTACCCATGCAAAAAATCACGTCGATCCGTAGCTCTGTTTTGGCGTGATTGAAGGACAAACCAACAAACAAACACACTTTCGCATTTATAATATTAGTATGATAGTATGATATTAGTATGGTGCGAGAATAGCTCTGTCTGTCTGTCTGTTTGTCTGTTATGCTTTCACGCCTAAACCACTGAACCTAGAATTTAACAGATTGGATCAAGAACATAGAACATAGGCTACGTTTACTTGCAAAATAGAACGTGATGGGGATGATAGTTTTTGTCGATTTTTTAATCTATAACTTCGGCAAACCTGATCCGATTTGGATAATTCTTTTTTTATTAGAAAGTTTGTACCACCAGGCATGTTTTGCCCAATTTTAGTGGAGATCTAATAAATATTATCGGAGATAGAAGACAGAACTCCTCACCGATATCAGCATTAAGTCTATAATAGTGCAGTAATATATAGTATCTCTGTGGTTTAAAATGGATCTCGCTCTAAGTATAGACTTAAGATTTCTTCTTATCATACATGCAAAGCCATTGTAGAAAACAAAACTACATAATTAGCCCAGATTTCACCAACGTCGAGTGAAGTTTTACCGAGGAATAAACTGGGCGGTCTGACAGTTCTTGTATTGAAAATACTGTCAAACAAGTGTAAATTAAAAATTTTATTTTTAAATGCAAGCTTTTAGTAGCTACATCATTAGACTCTGGATATCATCTAGGATCAGAGTACTTACTTGTTATGACGAATCAAACGAGCCCAAACTCGATGGGGTTACGTCGTTTTATTACAGAGTTCCGATAGCCATCTTCCGTTTCCATCATCAGATCAGCTCCATGTTGCAATAATATTGCATTGTCATCCGATTTACACATAAATGCAAAATTTCAGCTCGATCAGAAACCGGGAAGTGGGTCTAATTCTTCTTACAAGATTTGACCCAAACAAACAATCAAATAAATAAGTAAACAAGCTAAATAAAAGCTTGTAAATATCAAATTTACGCTCGGATAAGACTTATTTTACGTTGGTGAAATCGACCCTTAAAGGCAAATTTTTCCAACTAAGCGTGAAGCTTGTGTTAGCAGTGGCCACGATTGGTTCCACAAGTGGGGTATAACCCCTCGATCTTCAGTCCCCCTCATTCAGTTTTCCCTCATTGTGGAAACTCTGCATACATAGAATATCTATTAAGTATATTGTAAAAGTATTTTGAAAAGAGCAACTGCCGAGTTTCTTGCTGGTTCTTCTCGGCAGGAACGGCATTCCGAACCAGTGGTAGACTCATTGACGATTCAAAAGTACTTGTAAAAGTTTATTTGAATAAAAAACATTTCTATTCTATTCTATTCTATTCTATAGTCCGGGCCTTGATCGTTGCGCTACTGAAGATGAAGAAGTGACGCAATCTTGGCACCTATAGACAGGTCTCAGGATCAGGTCGGTCTTCCATCGGATATACTCTAGAGAATGCGCTCGGGAACTTCACAACCTCGTGCTCCCTTCACCGTTCTACCACAGAACTTCAAGAAATCGTGAGCGTTGGCACCCATTCAAATTCAAAAAATTCAAAATACAAAATTATTTATTTCACGTAGGCCAACCTGTGGCTCTTATGACACGTCATGACTCTACCACCGGTTCGGAAAGCGGATTCTGCTAAGAAGAGCCGGCAAGAAACTAAGCAGTTGCTGTTTTCAAAATATAATCATTTTACAATATTATTATGCAGCTATTACATTGTAATAAGTTTTTTATACTATCTTGTGGGCAGCCGGATGCCAAGCCTATTTAAACCATGCAACTTTGTTAGTATAGAATAGAACATTATATTTCCACAATGAGGGTAAGTTCAAAAAAAGCGTAAGTACTACAATTCAATTCATGTTAAGACGGGCAGACAGAAAGTAGCTCCATTCCCGCCGGTGGCACCCGTTCACGAGCATGACGCTTGATCCAGCCGTTGCTTCGCTTGTGAACGTGGTTGAAATCCAACCTTCTCGCACGAAACGCTTTAGTTCATCGTTTCTGAAACGAACAGCTAAGGTGTTGAACGCACTTCCGGCGTCTGTGTTTCCGGCCACTTTTAATTTGAGTACCTTCAAGGCAAGAGTGAATGGGGATTTTCTAGGCAAGCGCGCTCCAAACTAGACATCATCAATGCTTTCCAGCATCGATTGTCGTCAAGCGCAAGCCTGTTTCGAAATAAAAAAAGCTTATTTTTAATCGACTTCAAAAAAAAGGAGGAGGTTATCTGCAATTCGTCGGAATATTTTTTTTATGTATGCCCACAAATTACTCGAAGACGCCTGAACCGATTTGGAAAATTATTTTTTTTGTTTGAAAGGGTATACTTCCCAGGTTGTCCCATATAAATTTCATCGAAATCGGTCGAGCGGTTTTTTAAATATCAAGGATAAATTATACTTATATTTTGTATGTGTGTGTGTGTAATGTAGTAAAGGAGGAGTTTGGAGTCGGTTGTTGAATTTTTTTATTTAATTATCTTTTTTGTCCACACAGATGTCCCGATAACATGGTCACAGTCGGTGCGAAACGCGTCCCTGCCGTGCGTGGTGCCGGAGTGGACACGCGTCCAGCCGCGGAGGCCGCCGCCGCCGCTCGACGATGACCAAGTGCGGGCCAGGCCCTTCACGTGGTTCAGAGGTACTTCGACACGGGAAGAGGTGACCACGAAGCGGTGAGTGCACTGGTTACACATGGCCGTATTGTTTAATGGACGTGCGTAAAACTTGACCGCCGCCGCCGCTCGACGATGACCAAGTGCGGGCCAGGCCCTTCACGTGGTTCAGAGGTACTTCGACACGGGAAGAGGTGACCACGAAGCGGTGAGTGCACTGGTTACACATGGCCGTATTGTTTAATGGACGTGCGTCAAACTTGACCGCCGCCGCCGCTCGACGATGACCAAGTGCGGGCCAGGCCCTTCACGTGGTTCAGAGGTACTTCGACACGGGAAGAGGTGACCACGAAGCGGTGAGTGCACTGGTTACACATGGCCGTATTGTTTAATGGACGTGCGTCAAACTTGACCGCCGCCGCCGCTCGACGATGACCAAGTGCGGGCCAGGCCCTTCACGTGGTTCAGAGGTACTTCGACACGGGAAGAGGTGACCACGAAGCGGTGAGTTCACTGGTTACACATGGCCGTATTGTTTAATGGACGTGCGTAAAACTTGACCGCCGCCGCCGCTCGACGATGACCAAGTGCGGGCCAGGCCCTTCACGTGGTTCAGAGGTACTTCGACGCGGGAAGAGGTGACCACGAAGCGGTGAGTGCATTGGTTACACATGGCCGTATTGTTTAATGGACGTGCGTCGAACCGGACTGCCGCCGCCCCTTGACGATGGCCAAGTGTGACCCAGGCGGTGTACATGATTCAACGTTACTACGACAGTGAAGAGGTCATCACGAAGCGGTGAGTTCATTACGGTTACATTGGCGTGTTACCGGACCGCCGCGCCGCACCGCTGCCACTCGACGATGAGCAAGTCCAGACCAGGCCCTACTTGACATTCGACATGGGTACTTTGACATGGGAAGAGGTGATCATGAAGCGGTGAGTGCACTACGGTTACATCGGCGTATTACCTACCGGATCAGTCACCGCTGCGCTCGACGACGACCAAGTCTGGTCCGGCCCTTTCACGTGGTTCAGAGTTACTTCGACATGGGAAGAGGTGATCACGAAGCGGTAAATTCACTGTAGTTACATAAACGTATGGTCGTAATGGTCGTGCATAGTACCTGCTTCTCCGCTAATATTAGGTATATTACAGATAGAAAACTCTTCGCTTAAATATTTTTTATTCATACAAACTTTTTTACAAGTACTTTTGAATCGTCGATGAGTCTACCACTGGTTCGGAATGCCCTTCCTGCCGAGAAGAACCAGCAAGAAACTCGGCGGGTGCTCTTTTTAAAACACGTTAGAATAAGCAATAGACAACATACTTTCTAACACTAAATTGTAACAAAATGTGGGATCGAAATGGACATAGAAGTGGTGCAGAGCACTATTCGATCCACTGGTGAATGAATTCAGTGGATCCTAGTGGATTGAGCGCTCCGCCAAGCATTGAACCCATCATGTCCCATTATCGTCATTGATCGCGTCCCCATTAATGGGGACAGTGGGATTTTAATAAAAAAGTGTGTGTCTCAGCTCCGACGCACGACTGGAGTTTACTTTATAGTGTACTAGCTGATGCCCGCGACTTCGTCTGCGTGAATTTAGTTTTTAAATTGCCTCGGGATCTCTTTGATTTTGCGGGATAAAAAGTAGCCTGTCACTCTTCAGGTCAACTATAGGTATCCTTGCAAAAAATCACGTCGATCCGTAGCTCTGTTCGGGCGTGATTGAAGGAGAAACCATCACACTATTTATAATATTTCACATATAAAGTGCAAGTGCATATAGTTGACGTGGTTTTTTACACAGGTAATGTTGAGGACATGGAAAATAGCACAGGCTACTTTTTGTCCCGGGAACATACATTTAAACGACCGCGCCACTACAAAGTCTATAATTTATTGTTGATTTTTCGATAAAATTTAAATGGGACCACCTGGGACCCTTTAAAACAAAAAAGAATTTTTCAAATCGGTTCAGGTGTCGTCGAGTAATCGGTGAGCATACATAAAAAAGATTCCGTTAAATTGAGATCCTCCTCCTTTTTTGAAGTCGGTTAAAATAATAATAAAAATTAGTTTAAATTCAACGAAGTTATGGAGTAAAACAGTCAAAATAGTTCAACCCCTATCTCAGAGAACATCCATCCATCCATCCATACATCCCTATACTACAACTACACAAACATACATCCGTATACAATATACATCCATCCTCACAAACTTAACACTAACTTAACAACATTAATAATATTAGTGGGATAAGTAGGATCGAATATAGTTAATGTAGTTATTGGAGGGGGAGGATACAAACATACATACATACATGCATACACACATAGATATGTACATACATGTATGCGTACATACATACGTACATACATACATACAATATACATACATACACACACACACACACATACATACATACATACATGCATACATATATACATACACGCATACATACATACAAACATGCATACATACATACAACCATGCATACTTGCATACAAACATGCATACATGCATATTACCGCATAATTTAAGGATAAAGACGTGCCGCCAAGCGATTTAGCGTTCCGGCACGATGACGTGTAGAAACCAATTAGGGGGGTATTGGTTGAATGTTCACTGCCATACCCCTTCCAAGTTAGTCCGCTACCATCTTAGACTGCATCGTCACTTACCATCAGGTGAGATCGCAGTCAAGGACTAGCTTGTCATAGAATAAAAAAAAAAAAAAAAAAAAAAAATATGTGAAAAGTAGGGAGCGGGTATCCCGCGGGAACTGTTTGTTCTGTGCATATATACATACACGCATACATACATACAAAAATGCATACTTGCATACATACATGCATACACACATAGATATGTACATACATGCATGCGTACATACATACATACATATATACATACATACATACATACAATATACATACATACACACACACACATACACATACACATACATACATACATGCATGCATACATACAAACATGCATGCATGCATATTACCGCATAATTTAAGGATAAATATGTGAAAAGTAGGGAGCGGGTATCCCGCGGGAACTGTTTGTTTTCCCGGGATAAAAAGTAGCCGTTGTTACTTTTCAGTTCCTCAACTATGCCTATCCCAAAAATCACGTCAATATGTTACTCCCTTAGCACATAATTGAAGGATAAAAATGTGAAAGTATCATACGAATATCCCGCGGGAACTGTTTCTTTTCCCGGGATAAAAAGTAGCCTTTTCACTTTTCAGGTCCTCAACTATGCCTATCAAAAAAACTATGTCAATCTGTAACTCCGTTGGCGCATAATTGAAGGATAAATATGTGAAAAGTAACAAACGAATAACCTGCGGGAACTGTTTGTTTACCCGGAATGAAATGTAGCCTTTTCACTTTTCAGGTCCTCAACTATGCCTATTCAAAAAACAACGTCAATCTGTAACTCCGTTGGCGCATATTGAAGGATTAATATGTGAAAAGTAGCATACGAATATCCCGCGGGAATTGTTTGTTTTTCCGGGATAAAAGTAGCTTTTTCTCTTTTCAGGTCCTCAAATATACCCATACAAAAAACCACGTCAATCTGTAACTCCGTTGGCGCATAATTGAAGGAGAAATATGTGAAAAGTAGCATACTAATATCCCGCGCGAACTGTTTGTTTTCCCGGGTTTAAAAGTAGCCTTTGTCACTATTCAAGTCTTCAACTATGCCTATCCAATAAACCACGTCAATCTGTAACTCCGTTGGCGCATAATTGAAGGATAAATATGTGAAAAGTAGAATACTAATATCCTGCAGGAACTGTTTATTTTCCCGGGATAAAAAGTAGCCTTTGTCACTTTTCAGGCCCTTAACTTTGCCTATACAAAAAAAACACGTTAATATAAAACTCCATTGCGCGAATTTTGAAGGACAAATGCATAAAAAATAGCGATGCTATCCCGCAGGAACTGTTTACTTTTCCGGGATAAAAAGTAGCCTATGTGCTATTCCAGACTATAATCTATGTCTGTGCCAAATTTCAGCAAAATCGGTTTATTAGTTGTCGCGTTAAAGAGTAACAAACATCCATCCATCCATCCATCCATCCATCCATCCATCCAAACATCCATACATCCATCCTCACAAACTTTCGCATTTATAATATTAATAGGAAGTGTATACTTCAGTAGTATTTGTGCTAGTTAATATCAAATACGGCCATCTATTGTAAATAGCTCGAAAGTCGAACTATTATGTTAGCATTGCTGTTATGCAGGGTTTTAGGGCGTACAACAGAGTTGCTATTCGAAATAGTTTACACATAAGCCGAAAGATGGCGTGCGATACGTGTTTGTAGTAACGCTGTCATAAAAACGTAACAAGGTCATTCATAAGTAGATTTTACACCTCGAATTTTTCTCATACCGGGCGCCTAAAATCGATTCTTAAGGAGTAAACTCCAAAAATATTAAAAATTGGTCCCATTGGCCCCATTGACCGTGTCCCCATTACCGGCGACTGTCGATTTAGTCCCATTGTCCCCATTACGGAACAGCTGTAGTTGAATAACTTTTAAATCTTTGTCAGTGCAGTGCAGCGTCAAGTTGTTATTGTTTGCCGGCAGCATCTCCCACGATGGCACGCTGGAGCTGGTCCGCAAGAGCGCGGGCACCAGCGAAGGCGTGTACCAGTGCGCCGCCGCGCAGCAGGGTGGCCTGGTTCTCGGGTATCCGGTGAACCTCAGGTTTTCATGTAAGTTTATTTATCTCTCTTTATCAACATATTGCCGTGTGGTGACGGCAGATCAGAATACAGTTGTCACCACCCCTGCTCTTCCCGCGGTCGTCGTACGAGGCGACTAAGGGAATATAACGGAGAACGGGCAGCAGCGTCCTCTGTGCTAATATTACCATCTACTGCGATCACCAACCCGTCTGCCCCGCGCGGTGATTATGGGCAAACCCTCCCCTTGGGAGAGGCCTTTAGTCCAGCAGTGGACTGTTATAGGCTATTGATGATGATGATGATCAACATATAGACATCCACTGCTGGACAAAAGTCTCCTGCATGGACTTCCACAGGCTTCGGTCTTGCGCCGCTTGAATCCAGCGGCTCCCTGCGACTCGTTTGATGTCGTCGGTCCACCTAGTGGGGGGGGGGGGTCTGCCAACACTGCGTTTCCCGGTACGGAGTCGCCACTCCAGCACCTTGGGACCCCAACGACCATCAGCTCTTCGAATTATGTGCTCCGCCCATTTCGACTTCAGTTTCGCGAGCTATGTCGGTGACTTTGGGTCTCCTACGGATCTCCTAATTTCTGATTTGATCTCGCAGGAATATTCCGAGCATAGCTCCTTCAAAATCCCTGAGTGCCTGAAGACTTTGAACAGTGCGTGTTGCCAGTGATGACTTACGTATCCGAGATATAGTCGCTAACTGTGGGCCTCATAAGAAAGCTAAGGGTCACTCAGCGAGCGATGGAGAGAGCTATGCTCGGTATATCCCCGCGAGATCAAATCAGAAATGAGGAAATTCGTACGAGAACCAAAGTCACCGACATAGCTCAGTGTGTCGCGAAACTGAAGTGGAAATGGACGGAGCACATAGTTCGAAGAGCTGATGGTCGTTGGGGTCCCAAGGTGCTGGAGTAGCGACCCCGCACCGGGAAACGCACTCGGATGAACTCGTGGGCATTAGCTAGTAAAAGAGATATTTAACATGGCTGAAATTCTTAAAAAAAATACAGTTGAAATGGCGCGACATGTTTTCACAAAACCGCTGTATTTTTTTGACGTGATAACGTCTTATAAATCGATGAACACCGGCTGCACGCACGAAAAAGTTCCGCCTGAGCCTGCGCGTGCAAGCGAGAGTGCGGAACAAGCGATAGAGAGGCACGATCGGCCCAAGCGTTGGCCTGTGACTAGAGAAAATTGTAATTTTCAATTAACTCCTTTGTATTATACAAAATAATGATAGTTAATAGATAATAATTCAATTCAATTCATAAAAGTATGCAATTTTTCATCAATGTTCCTTTATGACGTTAAAACCACGTAAAACTATCGTCCGTAAACCGACTTTACAGACAACCAATTTTTTAATGTATCCGCATAATAAGACCTCGCCACTGGACTCGTGATAGAAACAGGCCCTTGATGTATTGCCTCCTTTGTACATGCATGTAAAATAATGAAAAACGCGCGTAGAATCCCAATGAGGTCCCGCTACCCTCCGCCCGACTCCGCCTCCCTAGCGTTGCCATGGTCAGCGGCGGAGTATAGAATAGAATAGAATATCCGCAAGAATATTATGGGTAACATACGATCTAAGAAGCAGTGATAGCCTAGTGGTTAGGACTGTGATCTCCTATTCGGGGGTCGCAGGTTCGATCCCGGGTACGCACCACTGACTTTTCGAAGTGCAATTAAATATCACTTGCTTCAACGGTGAAGGAAAACATCGTGAGGAAACCTGCACATCTGAGAGTTCTTCTTAATGTTCTCGAAGATGTGTTAAGTCCGCCAATTCGCATTGGGCCAGCGTGGTGGACTATGGCCTGTAACCCTTCTCTGAAAGGAGACCTGGCTCGAGAGTGAGCCGTTGATGGGTTGTTAATGATGATGATGATACGATCTTAAGGATGATTATACGAGTCTGCCCGCGAAATTCAAATTTAATTTGGTTTTTCGCAATTTGTAAACTAATACGACAAACTAGGCTAATGGCATTCTAATTGCGCCAGTAGAATTATCATCTTCACAGGTTTACATAAAAATCTTTACTTGAAAGTGACCAGTTTAAGAAATTAATCAAAATACTGACTAATTTGTGAGTAACTCACGTCCAACTCGGTATTTTAATTAATTTCTTAAACTGGTCACTTTCAAGTAAAGATTTTTATGTAAAACTGTGAAGATGATAATTCTACTGGCGCAATTAGAATGCCATAAGCCTACTTTGTCGTATTAGTTTACAAATTGCGAAAAACCAAATTAAATTTGAATTTTGCGGGCAGAACTGTGTCTTCCACTTTAAAAAACAGCATGAAAGTGCTGCACATTCAGTCAGATGATCACTGACTTACAACAAGTGATGATGTGATGATTTTCGAATGTTCACTGCCATACGCCCTTCCAAGTTAGCCCGCTACCATCTTAGACTGCATCGTCACTTACCATCAGGTGAGATCGCAGTCAAGGACTAGCTTGTCATCGAATAAAAAAAAAAGGATCTATGGATGTCGAGGTTATCAATTAATTGTCATTTAACGATTATACTGGCACGCGTGAAGCACTTAATCGAGTAATGATACGCCAAAAATGCCTTGCATCATTTTGGAAAAGAGCTGCTACTCTTACACTGCTGGACCGATATTAATCAAACATAGCTAAGAACCACCGCAAGGAAACTGGCTTTCAAATGAAAAAAACCGCATCGAAATCGGTCACACACACAGACAGACACACACATACAGACATCGACGTCAAACTTGGGTTAAAAATCGTTACCTACACACTACCAACCTACATTCAAAAAGTTAATTTAGCGAGTGAAAAGTATAGTGCGCCTATATTTAGCTGCCTCGATCGTCTAGTGGTGTGCATGTTCGACTACGGGTAACTAGGTCACGGGTTCGATTCCCGGATTGGGTAAAAAAAGGTATTGGATTTTTAATTCTAAGTAGTTACTAGCCCGGAGTTAGGCAGTTGGTTGAGTCACTCCCGTGCCTCGGAGAGCACTTAAAGCCGTCGGTTCTGCACCTTGAACTCTCTCCGGTCGTGTCGGATTTCCATCCTATCGGACTATGAAAGTGCACTTGTGTTTGCGCTCACACTTGTGCACTATAATATCTCCCGCACAGATGGCTTATCCCTGTGGAGATTGACCGCCGTGAGTGGATTCGGTTAGGACATAATAATTTTGCTGACTGAATAAAAACTTGTTAAAGTACGATATTTCATTTTGTATCGCTTGTATGGAAGGGGCGTTACTTGCAGAAACCCATCATGAATCATGATACACAAGAAATGAGCTTATTTTGCTTCTAGTCAGTTCCACACCAATTTTCTGCTTTATTTGAGAGCCATGACCTTTTCCAATAATCACACATGGCAAGAATTATGGAAACAGTTTTAACTCTCAGTAGTGAGAACATGAATGAGCAAGTCAAGTATGAAGCGTAAATAACGCCCCACTTCTTAAAAGTATTTAAATATTAGAACAGAATAGAATAGAATAGAATAATTTTATATTCAAATAAACTTTTACAGAGTGCTTTCGAATCGTCTAGTGAATCTACCACTGGTACGGAATGCCATTTTAACCGAGAAGAACCAACAAGAAACTTTTTTTTTTTTATTCGATGACAAGCTAGTCCTTGACTGCGATCTCACCTGGTGGTAAGTGACGATGCAGTCTAAGATGGTAGCGGGCTAACTTGGAAGGGGTATAGCATTGAACATTCAACCCATAGGTACCCCTAATTGGTTTCTACACGCCATCGTGCCGGAACGCTAAATCGCTTGGCGGCACGTCTTTGACGGTAGGGTGGTAACTAGCCACGGCCAAAGCCTCCCACCAGACCAGACCAGAGACAATTCAGAAATTATAAATTCACAAATTGACCCCGCCGCGAATCGAACCCGAGACCTCCCAGTTATAACACAACAGTGCTCACCACTGAGCCTGGGAGGTCGTCAAACTTCTCGGTTGGAATGGCATTCCGAACCAGTGGTAGATTAACAACAGTAATTATTAACAACAAAACTAGAAATTCGCAGGTAATGATGTTACAATCTAACAGCCTTTCTATACTTCTAAAAAGACTTGTTAATAATAATTACATTAAATTCAATTAAATTAACGAAATCAATCAATTTGACACGATTATTTCACAAAGCCATCGTCACAGATTTTCATTCCTTACCAGTACAAAGCTCGTCGGTTTTGCGAGAACTCCCGAATTCCCAATCGCCTCAGGCAATTTGGTTTTCCTTAATTAAAATGACACGAATTCGAAAAATATTTATAGAGATTCAATTTATTAGATAAGCCCAAATTCTTTGTAGAAAAATATTCCATTTATTTGTTAAATGATTGAATCAAGTTCTTCTTTAATTTTGTTCGAACTTCACAGAGCGTTTTAATTTATTGACACTAAAAAAATATATACGCGACGAATTGAGAAATTCGGGTGGTGTGGTATAAGTAGATTACGATGGTTAAGCCACTTTGACCAAGTCGGTTGTTGGATGGGTGACTTATTTTGGAAGTTTGAATTAGGCCTTTTCGTTTCCTAAGTACCTTAGAGAGCAAGTTAAGACGTCGGTCACGGTTGCCTTAACCTTTGATAATATTCTAGAAACCAAGTCATAACCCAGGTTTTTTATAGTAAGTCTCTTGCAAAAAAGATCTTTTAACTCACCGCATTATTATTTATTATTATTTATACATAGAAAATCCCTACTATTATATGATTAATTGCAAAATGTAACAACCTCCAGAAACGTTAAACACAGACAAAGATAAAGAAAAAGAGTTTTCTGGTGGTTTTTAAGTCGCCATAAAAAATTTTTTTTGATGTTAGTTTTAACATGTTTAGTTTGTAATGCTGTCACTTTTTGACAATACTATTTCAGAGTTGACATGAGAAGGACAGCATTACAAAATTTATCTAAACATGATTAAGCTGTTTGGTGCAAGTCGGCCTTATACTTGTATATCATTAGCAACCCATCAACGTCTCACTAGTCACTACTGAGCGCAGGTCTCCTCTCAGAGAAGGTCCACCACCACACCATAACCATAGTCCATAGTCCATAGTCCACCATAGTCCACCGCGCTGGCCCAATGCGAATTGGCAGACTTCACACACTTTCAAGAACTCTCAGGTGTGCAGGTTTCCTCACGATGTTTTCCTTCACTCTTGAAGCAAGTAATATTTAAGTGCTTAAACGCACTTGACTCCGAAAAGTCAAAGGTGCGTACCCGGGATCGAACCTGCGACCCCCCGAATAGGAGACCACAGTCCTAACCACTAGGCTATCACTGCTTACACTAGTAACTATACTTGTATAGGTTTCCCATACAAAGATTCGTCCCCCTGATGAAAAGGAGCTGACTCAGCAGACCGCTCCTCTTCTAATGCTACTTACGATGACTGGACAAGATCCATTCACGCGCATGTAGGCTTCAACGATCTTACCTTGTACTTGTTCAGACTAGTTTGAGACCTAAATTCAAATTCAAAATTCAAAACTATTTATTTCACGTAGGCCAACCTGTGGCTCCTATGACACGTCATGAATCTACCACCGGTTCGGAAAGCGGATTCTGCTGAGAAGAGCCGGCAAGAAACTCAGCAGTTGCTCTTTTCAAAATAATCATTTTACAATATTATTATGAAGCTATTACATTGTAATAAGTTTTTTATACTATCTTGTGGGCAGCTGGATGCCAAGCCGATTTAACCTAGCAACTTTGTTAGAATAAAATATAATATTTCCACAATGAGGGGAAGTTCCAAAAAATCAAACTAAAAAAAAACTCATCAAAAAGACTCCGTTCACGTATTTTAGAAAAAAATAAATCCTACTATTACCTATCCTTGCCAGATAGGTATATTATATAAAAAATGCGAAATTGTGTTTGTTTGTTGGTTAATCCTTCAATCACGCCGCAACAGAGCTACGGATCGATGTGATTTGCATGGGTAAGTAGGTATAGGTGAGGACAAAGTGACAACAGCTTTTTATCCCGGAAAATCAAAGAGTTCCCGTGGGATTTTTGAAAAGTAAATCCACGTGGACCAAGTCCTGGGCATCATTACCACAAAGTAAGATTTAGCAAAGAAGAAAAAAATTGGCCAAGTGCGAGTCGGGCCTCGCTCTTTTAGGGTTCCGTACATATGACCAAATCACTTTTTTTTAAACTAGATACATATTTAGATATCTTAGTTGAAAAAATGCTCGTTTGTTTTGGTCACAAATTTGATGGCCCACCATTTCTTCATTTTTGAAGCTAAAAAATAATAAAAAATGCATTTGAACTCCACACATGCCAGGGTAAAAAAATAAAATTTTATTTCGACTCCTTTTTCATGTATGCTCCCCTTTATTTTTTAATTTAATTTAATTTTTATTATTATTTGCATGGTATGGCAATGCAATACTTTGTGAAAATTTCAACTGTCTACTTATTACGGTTTACGAGTTATAGCCCGCTGACAGACAGACGGACGGACAGCGGAGGCTTAGTATGAACCTTACCTTCGTTACTCTGTGGTAATAGGGTCCCGTTGGCACCTTTTGGGTATGGTACCCTGAGAAAGATCATAATTTTAGTTCAGTTAAAATTAACTGAAGTACAGATACCATCAGAATGATTACAGAAGTACCTTATCCAAGTAACTCGTTTTAATTGTATGCGAATACTCGTAGTACATACTCGGGGCTGGTGAGTGTAGTGCCGCGATCAAAGGCAGCATTGATTGAGTCCGATATTTGCTGCCTCGAGTGCCGATTCATTAGTTTAACCTCAATTCGACGCGCTGCTTAAATGATGCCATAGTTTATTCATAGAATAGAATAGAATAGAAATTTTTTTTATTAAAATAAACTTTTTACAAGTGCTTTTGAATCGTCTGACTCTACCACTGGTTCGGAATGCCCTTCCTGCCGAGAAGAACCAGCAAGAAACTCGGCGGTTGCTCTTTTCAAAACAAGTTTACAATATAATAGATACTATGCTATGTATGCAGTGTTTCCACAATGAGGGGAAGTTCCAAAAATGCATACCTACTTACAATGCAATATATCTTAAGATGGGCAGACATAAAGTAGCCCCATTCCCGCTGGTGGCAACCTTTCAACCATGACGCATGACCCAGCCGTTGCTTCGCTCAACCATATTGAGGGAACGTAACAACCCGCATCACACGACACCACCACAGAAATGTTTAGAGAGTGCGTGACATATTTATGCTACCCATGTTAAGGCATTGAGTTAAATACTAATATTCAAATACTCATTTTAAGACATCACTAAGACACAAATAAAGTAGGAACACTGAATAGAATATAATTATTTCGTTACACAGGTTAATTTTTACCTACTGACTCATGAATCGCTGGAGCGAATTATATCCACGCTTTTTGTCATTTATAATATAGTCTTCATTTGTATAATAATCTTTTCCATGAGAGTAGTTTTAATTGATTTCTTAAACTCGTGTAAAGGCAAGTCTCAAGAACGTCACGCCCATTCCCAAAAATGTCTTTCGGACTCTCTTGAGGCGCAGTAGAGGAATCACGAACCTATTTGGATCTTTGATTTGCCTATCGTGTAAATCACCCTTTTTTGTGACTGCAAATATTATATACCTCCCTCCCTCTATAGTCGCCCATATCTCCGTCCGTCGAGCGTGCTCTCTCCGATGCATGGGGCTACTGCTATTGAGAATTTCGTGACAGAAAAACCCAATAAATTAAATTTTTGAACAGATCCAGGACCAGAACCCAGGGCTTCATTATCCAAAGCCAACACTCTTGCCAAAAAATAGACCAATATGAGGGTACTCCTGGTAGTATTCAGTGATAGTCAAAGCGATCAAAGAAGGATTCATCATCAAAGCGCTACAGCCCTGGGTGAGCCTTGGCTTGGTCAAGCAAATTTCTCCATCTGAGGCGATCATTAGCGGCCTCTCTCCAACTCCGTACTCCCAAAACTCTCATGTCCGGTGTCGGTGGATTGACGGAGTGGAAAACCACTCCGTCAATCCACCGGCCTCTAGGTCTTCCTCTGCCTCTACGGCTCTCTGGTTTACTGTCAAGCAACTTTTTCGGGGCTCTTGAATCGTCCATGCGTTGCACATGTCCTGCCCATCGCATTCGTGGCAATTTAATGGTTTTGACTACATTCGGTTCTTTAAATAGTCCATAGAGTTCGTGATTGTAACGAATGCGCCTGATACCATTATCAAAGAAGGATTGATTGAGCCAATGTTTTGGACATCGAGTGCCGTTTCATTGGCCTTAATTAGGCAGACGACTAAATGAGGACATAATTTATTCATGCGCAACGCACGGGGACAAAAATGCACTTTGATGACTTCAATATTGCACTCTGACACGATTTCCAGGTACAATTCAAGCTTGTAGCCCCCGACGCCGTTGGCAGTGTAGCAGTGATGGCCTTGTGTTCGGGGAGTCGCGGGATCAATTCTGGGCAAGCACTTCTGACTTTTTGATAAATAAAAGTGAAGTGTTTAGCGGTAAAGAAATGATTGCCTTTCATTAAGCACATATTATTATGTGAATAGAATATAATTAGGGTTCCGTACCAAAATGGTAAAAATGGAACCAATGAAATCGATTATTTTTAATCGACTTAAAAAAAGGAGGATGTTCCCAAGTCGTCGGAATCTTTTTTTTTTAACCGATTTGAAAAGTTCTTTTTAGGGTTCCGTACCCAAAGGGTACCAACGGGACCCTATTACTAAGCCTACGCTGTCCGTCCGTCCGTCCGTCCGTCCGTCTGTCAGCGGGCTGTATCTCGTAAACCGTAATAGATAGACAGATGAAATTTTCACATATTATGTATTTCTATTGCCGCTATAACAACAAATAACTAGTGGTTCGTCCCGAACTGAGACCTCGCGGTAACGGTTTCCCATAATTGACGATCAAAATTGACATTATTATTATGCCCGTTTTCACCAACCATACCTAAATCATCCCATTTGTAGAAGTCTCTTTACATAGGTAGCCCCTAAATACAATTCTAACATCCCAATGTCATTTTCACCTTTAGTTGTCCCGTAGAGGTTCGTAATAACAAAGTTGACAGAAAGTGTCAACTAACTTAACATAGGTAGCCCGTAAAGGTTAGGGAACTGTTATAGTGAAATCCTCAAGGCCTCAATCAAACTTAGGTATAGTTTTTTGGAACATTCAAATTAAATTACTTGTACACAGCGTCAACTATTGACACGATCAGAAATATGTAAAAACAAACTGCAACGTGAAGTTTTATTGATGTTTGCTAAATGACTAAATAATAATCTTAATTGAATAATAGGTATGTTACATAAAGCTGCATTTGCTATATGAGATGAGAGCGCCATCTATTGACATCATTGTGAAGTTCTGTTGTTGCTGCTCATTAAAAGTTAAATAATTTAGTTTCCTTATTACATTTATCTAATTTTAGTATTTGTTGTTCAAGTACATGATATTACGCTAAAATTGTAAAACTTTCAAGCCCCAGCTTTCAATGGTTATTCCGTTCTGAGGTCAAATATAATCTCCACTTTGAAAGCCCCCGTTAAAAATTTCGTCAATTTTAGGAAAAAAATTTAAAAAAAAAATACTTTTGTACTCTGTTCCAAATTATCTTTAAAATGAGGTACTGTAAACCTATGAAACGCAAAATTTTTTATTTTTCTTCGCATTCGCTTCTATGAGAGCCCCCCTGAAATAAAGATTTTTATAACTTTTTAAGCCATTTTCGGCTGGAGGCCATCGGTTTACATATTATATCTAAAATTGAAGTAATTTCGTTCAGTAATTCAGAAGTTATAAGGCTCTGACAGACGGACGGACGGACGGACGGACAAGTGCAAATTCACTCAAGTAGACTCAAAGACCTTCGCTTCGCTCGGTCGATAAAAAATAAATTAAATTAAAAAAAATAAATTAAAATATTTCCATGGGTACATGGAAATATTTTTATTTAATTTTTTTTAACGGAACCCTAAAAGAGCGAGGCTCGACTCGCACTTGGCCGATTTTTTTTGTTTGAAATTGTATACTTCCCAGGTGGTCCCATATAAATTTTATTGAAATCGGTCGAGCGGTTTTTAAAAAAAAACAACAATAAATTGTATACTTTGTACATAGTGGCGCGGGACTTTGAAGTCGGTTTTTTAATTATTCTTTTTTAATATATTAAATTATTTATTCAAATAAACAACAAAGCGCTTTGAAATTGACATTGAAAAAAATTTAAAAAGCAGGATCATTAAAAAGCTTTTTTTTATTAGTATACCTAGGTAGGATACAGTGGATACAGATATAAATATTCGGAATTTATGATGTTGATTCATATTCCCTTACCAACTTCATATATTTTCCAGTCGATTACAGGCTCCCTGTAAACAGTAGAATATTACTCGCTGGAACCGGCCAAGCATGAAAAGAGTTGATGTATCAAAAGGTTATTGTCGCCATAAGTACAGGATACCATATTGATGTATTGAGTTGGAACATGTAGCGTACATTGCCTATGTTGAAATGAACAATGGAATGATAGAAAGAAAAGTTTAGACGATATTATTCCTATAATAAATTAGGTACTATAATATTATTATTCCTAGAATACATGTCCTTCCACGTAACATTTGAGTATCTTCAAGGCAAGTGTGAAAAGTCATTTTCTAGACCTCATCATCGATTTCATTCATCGATTGCCGACAGAGGTGCCTCTATCTTTTCCTGTCACCACTGCTTTCATAATATTTAATCATTAGCAACCCATCTACGGCTCACTACTGAGCGCAATAGTCTCCTCTCAGAGAAGGGTTAAATATGCCATAGTCGATAAATGGCCCAATGCGATTTGGCAGACTTCACACACCTTTGAGAACATTATGGAGAACTCCAGGCGTGCAGGTTTCCTCACGATGTTTTCCTTTACCGTTAAAGCATGTGATATTTAATTGCTTAAACGCACATAACTCCGAAGAGTCAGAGATGCGTGTCCTGAATCGAATCCGCGACCTTCCCGAATAGGAGACCGCAGTTCTAACCACTAGGCAGTAGGCTATCACTGCACTACATGGCTATCTCTTTATTTCAACTGCCTCGTTGGTCTAGTGGTTAGCAAGTTCCACTACGGATGACTAGGTCCGGTTCGATTCCGGGGTCGGGCCGATAAAAAACGTATAGGGTTTTTCTGCCAAGAAATTCTCAATACCGGTCCGGAGTTAGGTAGTGTGTCACTCCCGTGCCTTGGAGAGCACGTAAAGCCGTCGGTCCTGCGCCTGATTTCTCTCCGGTCGTGTCGGATTTCCGTCCCATCGGACTATGACAGTGAGGGAATAGTGCACCTGTGTTTGCGCACACACTTGTGCACTATAATATCTCCCGCGCAGATGGCTGATCTCTGAGGAGGTTGGCCGCCGCCGTGACCAGATTCGGTCGGGAGAACATTATTTATTATTATATGCACAAATAATTGGTCGTTAGTACCAGTACCTGAAAGTAACTCTGATCCTTCCTGGGTACCAATTGTCTAAAAGGTATTCCATTGATCGTATTCGTATTCAATAACATTAGCGTCAAAGTAAAATAATCCTTGACTGTACCGATTTAAAGTCACAAATTCAGTACAACCGATTTTAACATGGCGCGTTATGGAGCGTATCGTACATACTTAAACGTATAAAAATGTATACACGAAATTGAGCTCTAATACAACGCAGTTATGGTTTATATTACTTTGACGCTAACGTCATCGAATACGATTACGATCAATGGAATAACTGTAGACAATCGCACCTCTGATCCTGAGAAAGATGTTGATCCTTCTCGACACCGGTTTCATGTCAAGGCCGAACCGACCTCAGCTCCAATTCGCCCTTAGCCGCCGCTAAGGGCGAATTAGAACGAATTAGGCTGGTTAATGGACGGCGTAATTGGATCCAGTGGTATGGGTAAACAATTGAATTACCTTAAACCTATACTACTGTCGCCGGTGGGGCAATTTAGTGTCCCGATGTGTATTGGTACTGGGAACTATGTGTCCCGGTCATTGTGGCTGGGTCATGCGTCATGCTCGTGAACGGGTCCCACCGGCGGGAATGGGGCTGCTTTATGTCTGCCCATCTTAAGATAGAAGTTAGTCGGTATGCATTTTTGGAACTTCCCTCATTGTGGAAACACTGTATATATAGCATAGTATTTACTGTATTGTAAATTTGTTTTGAAAAGAGCAACCGCCGAGTTTCTTGCCCGGCAGGAAGGGCATTCCGAACCAGTGGTAGATTCGCATAGATTGGCATAGTTGTGTATAATAGTGGCCCAACATCATTGGAATAAAGAAAAATTGAAAATTATTTTTAGTTTTATTAAAAAAGGGGGAAAATCGGGGGTTGGAATTTCAAAGTAAAATAAGTATACCGAGTGGGGTATCATATGAAAGGCCTTTACTTGAGAATTTTAAAACAGTTTTTTATTTATTTCTATACATAATAGTTTTTGGGTAATCGGCCAAAATGTCGAAAAAAATACCGCCCCCCCCCCGCCTTATCTCCGAAGTTTACCAATCGAAAAATCTGAAATAATTATGGTCAATAGAGGTTTATGTATATTTTACAGGAAAAATAAAATCAATGCGAAAATTATTTTAGTTTGTTTAAAAAAGGGGGAAAATCGGGGGTTTTGAAATTTCAAAGTAAGATAACTGTACCGAGTGGGGTATCATATGAAAGGCCTTTACTTTTTCATTACAAAACAGTTTTTTATTTATTTCTATATATAATATAGTAATAGTTTTTGAGTAATCGGCCAAAATGTCGAAAAAAAATACCGTTCCCCCCCTTTATCTCCGAAGTTTACCAATCGAAAAATCTGAAATAATTATGGTCAATAAAGGTTTATGTATATTTTACAGGAAAAATAAAAGCAACGCGAAAATTATTTTAGTTTGATTAAAAAAGGGGGAAAATCGGGGGTTTGAAATTCCAAAGTAAAATAACTATACCGAGTGGGGTATCATATGAAAGGCCTTTACTTGTGCATTCCAAAACAGTTTTTTATTTATTTCTGTATATAATAGTTTTTGAGTAATCGGCCAAAATGTCGGAAAAAATAACGTCCCCCCCTCCCCCCCCCCCCCCACCCCCTATCTCCGAAGTTTACCAATCAAAAAATAAAACCAACGCTCTAACTAGCATAGTTTTTTTTATATTAACAATAAACCTCTACAAACAAAGTTAACGATAATTATGCAAATTAATATAATATTATCGTTTTACTTTTACTTTTGGAGTACGGAACCCTCGGTGCGCGAGTCCGACTCGCACTTGGCCGGCTTTTTTCTTTTTTTTTCGGGATAAGCTTGCGCTTGACGACAATCAATGCTGGACAGCACGGATGAGGTGTAGGTTGGAGCGCGCTTGCCTAGAAAATGCCTATTCACTCTTGCTTTGAAGGTACTGAGGTTATACGTGGCCGGAAACACAGATGTTGGAAATGCGTTCCACACCTTAGCGGTTCGATTCAGAAACGTTATATTCGGTTCGTACGGTTCAGAAAGGTCTATTTGAATTGAACAGATATCAAATTCCTAACTGATCTAGCGCACTTTTTGTGTATCTCAGCGCAAATATCTTTAATCTTCAAACATTTTCCTTCCACGGCCCGCTCACAATGGATGTTTACGAGAGCGGAGGTTTTTTGCCCACCTCAAGTGAGCAGCTTCTACGAAATGTAATTTTATAGAGCCACGACTTTGGCACCGTTAGTTACTGGAATTTCGTTATTGACCGCCGAGCGAGCGTACAAGATGTTAGCATGGACCAATTCTTCATAAGTCCATGGAACCAATAGCGTAGCCTGACTCCTGAGTATTCGCACCAGGTCATCTTCATCAGCACCCATCAACGGCTCACTACTGAGCGCAGGTCGGGGGATATAAGCCATTGTCCCCCACGCTGGCTCAATGCGATTGGTAGACTTCACACACATTTGAGAACATTATAGAGAACTCTCAGGTATACAGGTTTCCTCACGATGTTTTCCTTCACCGTTGAAGCATTAATTTATTGCTTAAACGCACATATCACTCCGAAAAGTCAGAGATGGCGATTTAACGTCCCGTTACGATAACATGAATACGTATACCACCAGTGCTGTTAGTCCGAGTTTTAATTCGTTTGATCGTAAAAGTAAACGATGGCATTAGCATCAGTAGAAGTAAAATGAACCATAATTGTATCGACTTAGTCACAAATTCAATACTGACGATTTTAATATGGAGCGTTTACTTTACGTAAACGTATAAGAATACAAACACGAAATTGAGCTCTAACTCAATACTATTATGGTTTATTTTACTTTGATGGTAATGTCATAGTTTACTATTTATAATAATAATAATGTCCTCCCGACCGAATCCGATCACGGCGGCCAACCTCCTTAGAGGTCAACCATCTGCGCGGGAGATATTATAGTGCACAAGTGTGTGCGCAAACACAGGTGCACTCCCTATTCCCTCACTCTCATAGTCCGATGGGACGGAAATCCGACACGACCGGAGAGAGATCAGGCGCAGGGCCGACGGCTTTACGTGCTCTCCGAGGCACGGGGGTGACTAACCACCAACTTCCTAACTCCGGGCTAGTACTGAGAATTTCTTTGGAAGAAAAACCCAATACACTTTTTTTTTAACGGCCCGACCCGGGAATCTAACCCGGGACCTCGTCATCCGCAGTCGAACAAGCTAACCACTAGACCAACGAGGCAGACTATTTATAGTTAACTATCAAATCTTGTACTGAGCGTACAGGTTATATCGCAGTCTGCATCGAATAAAAAAGAAAAGTATAACCCGACGACATTGATATTGTTCGTATAATATTTAATGTTCGATCACAGAAAAAAAATATAGCCATGTTACCCGGATCATAATAACGAGCGATTGACACCTCATTCATCAAAATCGGCTCAGTAGTTTAGGCGCTACGGTGGAACAAATATTCACATTCATACATATTCTCTGCCTTCTTTCCTTTGACGTAGCCAGCTAAAAAATATTATCATGACAATTTCAGTCAAAAAGCGACATTCTCAGAGTTTCGATATTAGGGTTCCGTAGGGACCCTTTTACCGCTATTACTAAGCCTCCGCTACCTGTCCGTCCGTCCGACCGTCAGCGGACTGTATCTCATAAACCGTAATAGGTAGGTTTTCACAGAATGTGTATTTTTATTGTCGCTTTAACAACAAATAATAAAAAAAAAATTAAAGACGATCTCCATATAGTCCGGGAGGAATCGGCGCATGCGTACCGAAAACTATTCCACCTCAATTTTTTTATGCGATCCTCTTCAAATGGCCCTCCTAATTATATAAATGCATGTTGCCAGGGCGCCACCTGGTGCCATATTGTTTAAACCGAAATTGTTTAAACAATTGCAAGGAATTGTTATTTTTCAACCGGACAAATTTTTTTTATATTCTTTATTAAAATACCAATAAAAAAGGTCCTATGACTTTTCACGATAAAGTTAATATTTTTAAAGATATGAATTTTTAAAGGTTCGAAAATTCTCAAATTTGGGTACTTTCGACCCATGAAAAATATATTAAAAAAAACATAATGTTTAAGTAATATTTTTTTTTTAATTCTCTATACAATAGTTAATAATATAGTTAATAGAGATTTAAAAAAATTTCATTGCTTATATCTTTTTTTTAATTGTTAATTTCGCGCGCTCACAAGTTTTACGCTTACCTTTAAGAAATTTTTTAAGAAAATTTTATTGACCTTATAACTAGGCCAGTGTCAATAACTGGGTCTTTTACTTTACTTTCCGTTTTAATAACAAAAAAGTAATATAAACTGATAAAAAAGTAATTTTAATGACATGTTCCGATTTATGCTTAAATAACTTTTGAAAAATTGATTTCAGAAAAAAATTTATTAAAAACAAATTGTAGACAATTTAATTATTAATAACATTGCTCTCTTTAACAATCTTGATAAAGTTGATAGTATTTAAGATAAATGATAAATAATGATTCAAGACACAGAGAGGCCGATGCAACGCATGAGTCAGAGAGAGACAGCGATATTTAAGGGCCCTTTAATTAGCAATGCTATTAATAATTAAATTGTCTACAATTTGTTTTTGATAAATTTTTTTCTGAAATCAATTTTTCAAAAGTTATTTACGCATAAATCGGAACATGTCATTAAAATTACTTTTTTATCAGTTTATATTACTTTTTTGTTATTAAAACGGAAAGTAAAGTAAAAGACCCAGTTATTGACACTGGCCTAGTTATTAGGTCAATAAAATTTTCTTAAAAATTTTCTTAAAGGTAAGCGTAAAACTTGTGAGCGCGCGAAATTAACAATTAAAAAAAAGATATAAGCAATGAAATTTTTTTAAATCTCTATTAACTATATTATTAACTATTGTATAGAGAATTAAAAAAAAAATATTACTTAAACATTATGTTTTTTTTAATATATTTTTCATGGGTCGAAAGTACCCAAATTTGAGAATTTTCGAACCTTTAAAAATTCATATCTTTAAAAATATTAACTTTATCGTGAAAAGTCATAGGACCTTTTTTATTGGTATTTTAATAAAGAATATAAAAAAAATTTGTCCGGTTGAAAAATAACAATTCCTTGCAATTGTTTAAACAATTTCGGTTTAAACAATATGGCACCAGGTGGCGCCCTGGCAACATGCATTTATATAATTAGGAGGGCCATTTGAAGAGGATCGCGTAAAAAAATTGAGGTGGAATAGTTTTCGGTACGCATGCGCCGATTCCTCCCGGACTAATAAAATAACTTTTATTTTATTTTGCTCGATCTTAATAATAGCTAGTGTTAAATCTTGTAGGATGGTACGGAACCCTCCGTGAGCGGGTTCGACTCGCACTTGGCCGGTTATATTATTTCCCGCGCACGGTGCAGCGTGCTTTGTGCGACTAGCTTTGTTCACCGGACTCGGCCGTCTTTGTCTAGCCTTCATTGTGGGTTTTTCCTATTCTTACAGTTGTGATTATTTCGTGTTTTACTTTCCTTCTTCTACACGGCTTGTAAAGGCTTGGGCATACACAGCCCGTAATGGAAATGGCTCTTCTTCTTGCTGGGCCAGTTTATTTATAAACTGTAAGATCTGTTGTGTATGATACTCAGAAATAACTCATAGAAGTTGTACCTACCTATTGTAAGTACCTAATATAGAACGCGAGTTTAAATTAGAAAAATAATATATGTATATGTATATAGAACGCGACAAGCGGCGACCTGCACCGGCGGGAATGGCGCTACTTTCTATCTGCCCGTCTTAACATGAATTGAATTGTAGTACCTACGCTTTTTTGGAACTTCCCCTCATTGTGGAAATATTGGTGTATATTCAAGTGGTTAAATCGGCTTGGCATCCGGCTGCCCACAAGATAGTATAAAAAAAAGCCGGCCAAGTGCAAGTCGGACTCGCGCACCGAGGGTTCCGTACTCCAAAAGTAAAAGTAAAACGATAATATTATATTAATTTGCTTATTTATCGTTAACTTTGTTTCTAGAGGTTTATTGTTAATATAAAAAAAAAACTATGCTAGTTAGAGCGTTGGTTTTATTTTTCCTGTAAAATATACATAAACCTCTATTGACCATAATTATTTCAGATTTTTCGATTGGTAAACTTCGGAGATAAGGGGGGGGGGGGGGGGGGGGAACGGTATTTTTTTCGACATTTTGGCCGATTACTCAAAAACTATTATATATAGAAATAAATAAAAAACTGTTTTAGAATGCACAAGTAAAGGCCTTTCATATGATACCCCACTCGGTATAATTATCTAACTTTGAAATTTCAAACCCCCGATTTTCCCCCTTTTTTAATCAAACTAAAATAATTTTCGCGTTGCTTTTATTTTTCCTGTAAAATATACATAAACCTCTATTGAACATAATTATTTCAGATTTTTCGATTGGTAAACTTCGGAGATAAGGGGGGGGGACGGACGGTATTTTTTTCAACATTTTGGCTGATTAATCAAAAACTATTATATATAGAAATAAATAAAAAACTGTTTTATAATGCTCAAGTAAAGGCCTTTCATATGATACCCCACTCGGTATACTTATTTTACTTTGAAATTTCAAACCCCCGAGTTTCCCCCTTTTTTAATCAAACTAAAATAATTTTCGCGTTGCTTTTATTTTTCCTGTAAAATATACATAAACCTCTATTGACCATAATTACTTCAGATTTTTCGATTGGTAAACTTCGGAGATAGGGGGGGGGGGGGGGGGGGGGGTAACGGTATTTTTTTTCGACATTTTGGCCGATTATTCAAAAACTATTATATATAGAAATAAATAAAAAACTGTTTTAGAATGCACAAGTAAAGGCCTTTCATATGATACCCCACTCGGTACAGTTATCTTAAAATAACTTTCGATTTTTCTTTATTTCAATGATTTTGGGCCACTATTATACACAATTATGCCAAATTTCATGTCGATAGCTTTAATAGTTACTGAAATAATCGACTGTGACAGACGGACGGACGGACGGACGGAGAAAGTCTCACCATAAGGCTCCATTTTTACCATTTTGGTATGGAACCCTAAAAAAGACCTACCTTGGTAAGCAGTTGGACACGTAACTGCCTCGTAAGTCCAGTGGTTAGCATGAGGTTCTGGGTTCGATTCTCGGGGTAAAAAAGTTGGCTGTTTCTGTCAATAAGTCCTCAGTAGGCACTAATCGGATGTAAGTTTGGGGTGTGTCGGGTCTCTTGTCTCGGAGAGCACGTAAAGCGGTGATCCAGGCTATCTCTGATAGGTTATCCGTTCCATCAGACTATGAAAGTGAAAAAAAAGAAAGTGCACCTCTTGTGCACTACAATAACACCTCGCTAACTTATCTCTATGCAGATAGGCAGCCGTGGCCGGATTCGGGAGGACATTATAATTATTAAGGTCATGAAAGCTTCAACCTGACGTCTCGCAACCCTGCAGTTCCATCGTGACTATGTTCCTTGCAACTGGATCGTAGTATCGACAGTTCCATCCATTAAACTAGCGGCACGCTATGATGGCCGGTTTGACACATTACAATAGTGATGTGGAATGTCAATTTATTCTCGAACAAAAAACGTTTTGTTTTTGTACCTGATTAAATAGGTTTAATAAAACAAAAATGTATATGTTTATTTAATTTATTTGAACGAACTGAATATTTGAATGAAAATGAATATACATACTTTATATGCACACAAGAAACATATGAATACAAAAGATACCAAAAAAGGTGCCACAAAAGGCCATAATTAATCAGATTCGTCCATACTACTATTTTCACTGTCGTCACTGCTATCATCACCTACATTAATAATTATATGTTCGTTTTCTATAATATTATCTATTTTCACATCTCTTTCATAATCTTCCCTTATTAATTTAACAGTTCTATTCACAACCTTTTCCCAGTCTCCTTTAGTCACATTTTCACAAGCTTCTTCTAATAATTTTAGCATTTTTTTTGTGGTAAATGGGGGTTCTGTATTGTGTCTTGCAGCATATCCCTTAATTTGAGCCCACACCAACTCAATCGCATTATACTCACAATGGTAAGGCGGTAACCGTATAACTCTGTGCCCATGTTCTAATGCTATTTCGTCAATGACGTATCGGATCTTGGTTGGTTTGTTTTCTTTTAAAAGACGTACTAATTCCGCTTTTAACATATTCATGTTTGCATCTACGCCATTTTTACGAAGCCATGCGACGATATCAGCTTTCTTTTGGGATTGGGCAGGTGGCTTGTCAATTTGCATCGAGTGGTATGGGGCGTTGTCCATAATTATAATAGATGGTTCAGGGAGGCTACACAACATTGAGGTAAACCATTCAGTAAACTTTTCTCCATTCATGTCTTCATGATAGTCTCCAGTGGTTTTTGACGCAAAAGCCATGAGAGAACCTTCGACAAACCCGTTGATGGTTCCGGCGTGACAAATTATAAGTCGCGATCCTTTTCCTACAGGAACTTTGGAAGTAGATGCTGCTGTGTCATCGTTCCAAGAACGGCCTACAGTATGGTTAGCATTAAGCCATGTTTCATCCAAGAACACAACATTTTGCCAATTTTTGATTTCTTTCACTTGCCGTAAAAAAGTATACCTTGCCATCGCTATATCAAATCTTTCCATCAATATTTTGCGTTTGTTACATTTTTTGTATCGAAATCCAATGGTCTTCAAAATCTTCGTTAAAGAACTTTCCCCACCGAAGAATAATCCAGCTTCCTTCAGTGAATGCACCAACTTTTTTCTTGTTGGATACTCCTTCTGTAAATAGTAGCCGTAAACATGTCTTCGGATAGCATCGGCATCAAAGCTATCGATGCCTACGACTGGTTTTGCTCGTTTTCTCTTTTTTGGTGTGTGAAGTTTATTTTCTTCTGTGCCAGTCTCGCCATATTTTTTTTTAGTTATCCGTCTAACAGTTCGTTGTCCAATATTAAGCGCATCAGCTACGCGTTCAACCACTGACGTTATAGGTAAAATTGGCCCTCCATTTTGAGCTTCACGATCGAAATAGTTACGAAGGCGTATTACGAACTCACGTGTCTGACTATTTAGAACAGTTCTCTGCGTACGTTCGGTCATATCGACGAAATCCACAACAAAGGGCTTGAACAGAGTCCAAATTAACGAGCAAGGGTCAACAGTAATGCAGTATCAATATTTGAAATCCAAAGCCAGGTCAAAACTATATCACAATCGCATTGCACTGACAGTTTATACTTTTCGAAGCAACGTCAATTCGAAACTGCTTTGTTTTGCATTGAGCATTGACGCGAGTTTGCCGGAGGTAGTAGTTGTGCTAGCCAGCGATCCTATGTGACGATCGTATTAGATTCCATTTTTAAAAATTTTCAATTTAGAAAACCAAATGCCGAGTTGTGGTATATATCATATAAAAATAAAAATTTTACCTTTTGTATGAAACAGCTGATATTTTTTTGCGATTTCAGAGGTTTGTCCACATAGTGAAAATTGTTCATATTCACAAGTACATTCACCCCTTAAATGGTGCAAACTGATTTTTCTACACTTGTATACATTTTAGAAATCAATTTAATAAATAAATTTTGAGTCCTAAACCTAAAACTAGTGGTTCGCCCCGAACTGAGACCTCGCGGTAACGGTATCCCATGATTATTCATTCAATCGATACATGATAACCAAAACTGACATTATTATTATGCTCGTTTTCACCAAACATACCTAAATCATCCCCTAAGTAGGAGTCTCTTAACGTAGGTAGCTCCTAAATACAATCCTAAGTCCTAACATCCGTCCCAATATCCTTTTAGGTGTCCCGTACAGGATCGTGATAAATAAGTTGACAGAAAACATCAATCACCTAACTTATAGTAAAGGTTAGGGAACGTTAGTGAAAACATTGAATTATTTATTAAACATTGAATTATTTATTTATTATGTAGGTACTAAGGAGTGAAACCGGGTTACGGGCATCTGTACAAATCGTCATCTATCGACGCGAATAGAAAATATACAATATTTAACTAAAATTTAACTAAAAAATAATTTTAATTGAATAATATGGTACAAAAAAAATTACAATACAATTATTGTATTAAAATAAGTAACTAAATAATAATGGTCGTAGTCGTAACTCGTAGTTCCATGGGAATAGTTACTGACTGCGCCATCTATTAGCATTATTGTGAAGCTATGTTGATGCTATATGAATTACTGATGTACATTAAAAATTAAATAATCTCGTTTCTTTATAATATTCATATAATTTTAGTATTTGTTGTTCAAGTACAGGATATAAGTGACCTAAAAACATAAAATCAGTTTGAAAATCCATAGCGGATTTTTCTAGAGAGCGTCTTCAAGCGAGCGTATAAAATCGCCACTTTGAAAGCCCCCCATTTCGTCAATTTTAAGGGAAAAATTAAAAAAAAAATATTTTTGTACTCAGTTCAAAATTATCTTTAAAATGATACGTAACAATTTTATGTAACGCGATATTTTTTTTTTACTTCGCATTCGCTTCTATGAGAGCCCCCCTGAAATAAAGATTTTTATAACTTTTTAAGCCATTTTCGGCTGGAGGCCATCGGTTTACATATTATATCTAAATTTGAAGTAATTACGTTCAGTAATTCAAAAGTTATAAGGCTCTGACAGACGGACGGACGGACGGACGGACGGACGGACAAGTGCAAATCGCTCTAGTTAACTCAGAGACCTTCGCTTCGCTCGGTCGAACATTCGATAAAATTTATGAATCTCTGCACATCACTATCGTTAATAAAGTAATACAATTATTTCCTTCAAAGTCGTTATCAATTAATACGGAACTTCATGAGCGGACAAACGTCAAACCGGCCATCATAGCGTGCCGCTAGTGTAGACTATAACGTTCAGAAACGCAATAATCGACGCGGTGATATAATGGTGCCTTTAAAGGCCGACTACGCAGTATCGTCGCATTAGTACGACGGGCTCTCAGAAAATTAATTATTAAAAAAATGACGCAGGTACTGTGAAAGGGTGTCATGATTCATCACAATTGCCATCAAAAACGTTATTATAGTAGAAGAAATTATTACATGGCACTCACATATTCATTGGTTGTTTTGAGCCTTCGTACGTTGGAGCGGAACTTTGTTATAAAGTTCTGTTCTAAGCATTATAGTTCAGTTCCAACCAAAATGTTATATTCTGATAAGAACTGAGGATGAGAGCTTGTTTCAACAGATGTACCCACATAATTGTGTATACTGAATTTAATTTTCTTCAGATTGATTGGGGTCTACGGTTTGTTCATGACAACTCGACCGAAGTTTAATTTTCCAAGCAAACGTAAAATAAATGCTGAAAAAACATGTGACCGTCATTACGTAATACCTAAGTAGGTACAATGAGAATTTTTTGTTTCGGGATTAAACTTTTTTTCAGGCCAGACAAAAGAAAAACAGTTTTCCCAGTTTTATTTTACTTCTTCGACGTAATTTTATTCAAATTAATAATTTTCTTCTTTTAAGTAACTTACGACCATCTAATTTTACAACTCACTAGAATTCGCAACTTTTTGAATTCCCATATAACACACACATTAAAAACATTACGGTAGTTTAAATATCATTCGTCTATGATAAATACAAACATTCGTCATAGATTACTAAAATCATAAGAATGGGTTATGATTTATTATAATTTGGCTTTGTCGTATTGATATACGGTTGGACGAAGCAACGGCTGGGGTCATGCGTCAAGCTCGTGAACGGGTGTCGCCGGCGGGAATGGGGCTGCTTTGTGTCTGCCCATCTTAAGATATATTGCATTGTTAGTAGGTATGCATTTTTGGAACTTCCCTTCATTGTGGAAACACTGGATACGTAGCATAGTATCTATTGTATTGTAAACTTGTTTTGAAAAGAGCAACCGCCGAGTTTCTTGCTGGTTCTTCTCGGCAGGAAGGGCATTCCGAACCATTGGTAGAGTCAGACGATTCAAAAGCACTTGTAAAAATTTATTTGAATAAAAAATATTTCTATTCTATTCTGTTCTATTCTATTGTGGAAATATAATTAGTATATTAGGTAGTCGTTGCTTTAAACGAGAACTTACCTATCCATACTAATGTTATGAATATTTTCTTCCAGATATCGGCAAGCAGTTCTTGAGTCAGCCGACGGACGCGGTCGCGCACTTGAGCCAGCCCCTCTCCATACCCTGCAGCATCAGCTCGGGGCCCGCAGCCTCACTATCCTGGACGAGAGATGGCCGGCCTCTTCCGATAAATCATAGGTAATCATGCTTTTTGACGTGATAACGTCTTATAAATCGATGAACACCGGCTGCACGCACGAAAAAGTATCACGTTCCACCTGAGCCTGCGCGTGCAAGCGAGAGCGCGGGACAAGCGATAGATGCACGATCGGCCCAAGCGTTGGCTTGTGACTAGAGAAAATTGTGATTTTCAATTAACTCCTTCTTTGTATTATAACAAAATAATGATAATTCAGTGATAATAATTCAATTCAATTCATGCAATTTTTCATCAATGACATTATGGCATTATCACGTAAAACAGACTTTATAGACAACCAATTTTTTTTTACTTCAATTGCTATTTGTAATATTTCATCAAATTTACACACACACACACGCACACGTACCTATACGCGCATGCAAACACACACACGAAATGCTTCTGTTCAACGTTTCTGAAACGAAACGTGTGTGGAACGCCGGAACAACCTTCCGGCGTCCGTATTTTCTGCCACGTATATTTGAGTACCTTCAAGGCAAGAGTGAATAGGCATCTGCCAGGCAAGCGCGCTCCAACCTAGAACCTCATCAGTCTTCCATCAGCTTCATTCATCTTGCAGCTTTCCATCATTAATTGTCGTCAATTCGCCAAACTCGCAATAAAAAAGAATTCAAATTAATTATCATTTGTTTACTAGCTGATGCCTGCGACTTCGCGTGGATTTCGTTTTTAAAATCCCGCGGGAACTCTTTGATTTTCTGGGATAAAAAGTAGCCTATTTCACTCTCCAGGACCTCAAGTACACCCATGCAAAATCACGTCTATCCGTAGCTCTGTTGCAGCGTAATTTAAGGACAAACAAACAAACACACTCACAAACACACACTGAGGGGGAAATCCAAAAATGCATACTTACCTACTTACAATTCAATAAATGTTAAGACGGGCAGACAGAAAGCAGCCCCATTCCCGCCAGTGCAACCCGTTCACGAGCATGACGCATGACCCAGCTATTCGCTCAACCACATTTGAGGGAACGTAACAACCCGCATCACACGACACCACCACAGAAATGTTTAAAGACAGCGTGATATACTATAGGGAGGTCAATGCGTGAGGCCCAAGATATTTAACGCCCACATTCGACTACCAAAAGCTATGGCATATTATTGTAGTAACTGTCCATACTTAATTTAATTTTTTACAGATACTACATTTTGGAGAGCGAGTTACTTATCACAGATGTACAAGAAGAAGACGCTGGAGCATACAGGTATGATAGTTATTTTATGACAACTTTTGGTATACGTTCCAATCCCAATTTCACCCCAACTTAAAAATCATTGGTTGGTAAGTTGGAAAACATCAAATTCCTCCTAACAACAAAGACATCCTATAATTCAGATGACTTCAATAACATATTTTATCAATTAAATAGTTCAAGAAAGACTATGTTTCAACTTTTAGTATTCCTTGAATTTGCTATACAAATTGACAATAGTTATTTGTGTTATATGGGGCCAAAGGAATTTTGTGTTCCCCGAGGGCGCTATTTTGAATTCAGAGCGAAGTGAAGGATTCTATAGTAGACTCCCGGGCGCAGCGAGGGATTCTAAAGTAGAATCCTGAGCGTAGCGAGGAATTCAATATACACCGCCCGAGAACAAAAAATTTTGACCCCGAATGACACACACTATTTTTCATCATTACCTATGAGAAAAAGCTAGGAGTATCAACCTACTATGTATAGAGTATAGACATTACCAATACGTAGATATAAAGAAATTTTAAATACAACAAAAAATATTTTTTTATGAAATAATTAAACATTAATATTTATGTTGGAAGTATGGGCGTATATATCTAATCGACAAATTATTAATTATTTCTATTAGTAATGACATAATATTATTATTAATTAATTTTATTAATTCCAAATCAGAAATAAGTGGATCTACATATTATATAAAAGCGAAAAAATTACTACTAATTATATTTACAAAAAATACACGCCGTCCAAGTGATCGCTAATGGGCATGGTGCCCAAAACACTGGCGCTATTACCTCTCTGAATAGCGAGGCTAAGCCTTTGGGCTAAATAAGCGCCAGCTCTTTGGTCACCAGAGGCGTGGATCAATTTTTGGGACACGACATTTACAAAATTTTTCGTGTCCGATGACCATGGACCCAGAGTCTCAAAAGCAAGCGCCGCAAAAATATAATCCTTAGAAATGGCAGAGTATTTGCGGCGCTTAAGCAACTGAGCGGATTCGGCAGCTGCACCCGCCTTTTGGCACGAGCCCGGTAGGTGGGACGCAGCCAACGTATCAACGCAAGTCACGTCCCACACCAGTGCGCGACCCATCGTCCACGGTACTATAGTCATCCCGTCCGGCCTCTTGCCGTCATCCCTGAACAAACCGGAGGGTTCCAGTTGTGCAGGGATGGAGGCAGTGACCAGAGCGCGACGGACTATATCATTGAGAGCACCGTGGCGATACAAGCGGCCCGCGCTCCGATAACAACTGAGTCCATGGTGACCAAAACGATCCACTTGGCTGCCGCAAGGACAGCGATGAGGCTCACATACCTTAATCCCCAAGCGCAAGCAAACGGCCACACGAAGCGCTGTCCTGTCGAGAATCGTCCCCAGGCTATGAGATGGCAGAGCGTGTAGCCAGTGACCTGACTCCTTTTCGGATACGGCTAAAATACGGGCTTTATCCGTATCTGAGGTACACTGCGCTACGAGATCTGCATGTGTCAAAACAACACGCGGTTTGTCCCAAAGACCCTGACATTCCACAGCCGAAGGAAAACTCTCACCAGGACAAGATGCACTCCATGCTAACTTCGCCTCTGCAAGACTCTCCACTACATCATCAGCCGGATTAGACAGATTAAGGATCTGACTGATGAGAGTGATAGAGCCAAAAGCAGAAGATAAGAAAGCCGGAAGCGCTACGCTTGAAATGGAACGTATGCCTAAGCCACCGTATTTAACAGGTAGGCTGGCTTGAGTCCAGGTGCGGTCATCAAACTGTAAATTTAGAATTTTGCAAAGAGTATCTTTAAGAGACACGTCTAGATTATAAGTTAAAATAGGATATTTCCAAATGGGACTGCACCGTAATAAATACATGAATTTTGGCGCAAATAAACATAACCGTAAAATATATATGGCCATGTGTGGCTTTATATCTAAACTAGTAGGGCGCGTGGGTGCGCGGCCCGCAAGCGGACCGCGGTTTTTCTACTCGGCAAGTAGACTTTTAGGTCTTGATCATTGTCTATCAAAAAACCACTCTTCCATCTTTTATACTCTCCGAGATAGACACCGTTGAAGTTTGTATGGCCGCCATCTTGAATCCGCCATTTTGGATTTTTTTTCAGCTCACTGCCAATTGGATGAGGTTTCGAGTGACTTGTTCGAGCACCCTATCTTTATTACCATGGCCGTGCTCCTCACCCACCTTCCAAACCCTCGATCATCATATGTCATCATTTGTCATAATGAAAATTCTTCAATAAAAACAAATCTTGAAAAGGAACCGTATCAAAGTCTTGCATGAATCCCGCCTCCCGGCTTCTAGTCTCATCAATATTCGCCATATATTTTGTATGAAGAAAAAAAAATTCCGCCATCTTGGATTTTTTTTCTATTCATCAAATAGACCTTTTGGTCTTGATCATCTTTTGCCAAGAAACCACTCTTCCATCTTTTATACTCCCCGAGATAGACACCGACGAAATTTGTATGGCGGCCATCTTTTTTCCGCCATTTTGAATTTATTTTCAGCTCACTGCGAATTGGATGAGGTTTCGAGTGACATTTGTTCGAGCACACCCCACCTATCTTCAATACCCCGGCCGTGCTCTTCACCCGTCTCCGAAATCCTCAATCATCAGCTCTCTCCATAATTTTCCTCTGAATGAATTTTTGTCCTCTATACGAAACCATAGGTGAAAAAAAAATTTTTCATACAAAATTTTACAGGAGAGGTGATCAATCAGTCAGTGAGTCAGTGAATCAGCACGAGCAGCTATATATATATTAACTAGCATTTGCTCGGTGCGCGAGCTGCTAAAGCAGCTCGCGGGAAGTGTTTTACTAAAAGTAAGGCGCGTGGGTGCGCGGCCCGCTAAAGCGGACCGCGATTGTTCGGCTTTATTTATTTCGCTCGGTGCGCGAGCTGCTAAAGCAGCTCGCGGGAAGTGTTATTACTACAAGTAGGGCGCGTGGGTGCGCGGCCCGCTAAAGCGGACCGCGATTTTTTTACTCATCAAGTAGACCTTCGGATTCTGGTCATCTTTTGCCAAAAAATTTGTTCGAGCACACCCCACCTATCTGCAATAACCTGGCCGTGCTCCTCATTCACAAAAGAAAAAGAAAAAAAAAGAAAAAAAAAAGAAAAAAAAAAAGAAAAAAAGCAAATGTAAAATGAAAAAAAAAGAAAAAGAAAAAAAGCCCTATGAACCTATCAAAATCAATGTCTTGCATAGTTCCCAACTTCTAGTCCCTTCAATATTCCCCATACATTTTGTATGGGGGAAAAAAAACCGCCATCTTGAATTTTTTTCCTACTCACCAGGTAGACCTCCGGGTTTTGATCATCCTTTGTCGAGAAACCGCTCCTCCATCTTTTATAGTCTCCGAGAGAGAGACGGACAAAATTTGCCGCCATTTTTTTTCCGCCATTTTGGAATTTTTTTTCAACTCACTGGCAACTGCTCGAGGTTTCGAATGACATTTGGTCGAGCACCCTCCACCTATCTTCTATACCCTGGCCGTGCCCCTCGCCCGTCTCCGAACTCCTCACTCATCAGCTCTCTCCACCTTTCTCCGAGTTACATTCTTTGACCTCTATACGACACCATAGGTGAAAAAAAATATTTTCATACAAAATTTTACAGGAGAGGGTCGGAAATTTGAGACGTCACAGCTCGGCCGCCATCTTGTTTTTTTAATTTTTTTCAATTTTTCTGTTAATCGTTTACTAATTTCTACAATAATCCAAAATTTCAAAGAAATCGGTTGGAAAACAAAAGAGTTGCAAGAATCACGTCAGCCGCCATCTTGTTTTTCCGAAATGTTATAATTTTTCCCCACTCGAATCCCCCACCCGGACATATCTCCCCTACATCATTGTATCGTTTTCTGTCTCTTTCTTGGAGAACAATCGTGTCAATGAGTGAGTCAGTGAGTCAGTGGTAATCGAGCTATATATATTATAAAACTAGCGTTTGCTCGGTGCGCGAGCTGCTAAAGCAGCTCGCGGGAAGTGTTTTACTAAAAGTAAGGCGCGTGGGTGCGCGGCCCGCTAAAGCGGACCGCGATTGTTCGGCTGTATTTATTTCGCTCGGTGCGCGAGCTGCTAAAGCAGCTCGCGGGAAGTGTTATTGCTACAAGTAGGGCGCGTGGGTGCGCGGCCCGCTAAAGCGGACCGCGATTGTTCGGCTTTATTTATTTCGCTCGGTGCGCGAGCTGCTAAAGCAGCTCGCGGGAAGTGTTATTACTACAAGTAGGGCGCGTGGGTGCGCGGCCCGCTAAAGCGGACCGCGATTTTTTTACTCATCAAGTAGACCTTCGGATTCTGGTCATCTTTTGCCAAAAAATTTGTTCGAGCACACCCCACCTATCTGCAATAACCTGGCCGTGCTCCTCATTCACAAAAGAAAAAGAAAAAAAAAGAAAAAAAATGAAAAAAAAAAATGAAAAAAAAAAACAAATGTAAAATGAAAAAAAAGAAAAAGAAAAAAAGCCCTATGAACCTATCAAAATCAATGTCTTGCATAGTTCCCAACTTCTAGTCCCTTCAATATTCCCCATGCATTTAGTATGGAAAAAAAAAATCCGCCATCTTGAATTTTTTTCCTACTCACCAGGTAGACCTCCGTGTTTTGATCATCTTTTGTCGAGAAACCGCTCCTCCATCTTTTATAGTCTCCGAGAGAGAGACGGACAAAATTTGCCGCCATTTTTTTTCCGCCATTTTGGAATTTTTTTTCAACTCACTGGCAACTGCTCGAGGTTTCGAATGACATTTGGTCGAGCACCCTCCACCTATCTTCTATACCCTGGCCGTGCCCCTCGCCCGTCTCCGAACTCCTCACTCATCAGCTCTCTCCACCTTTCTCCGAGTTACATTCTTTGAGCTCTATACGACACCATGGGTGAAAAAAATTTTTTTCATACAAAATTTTACAGGAGAGGGGTCGGAAATTTGAGACGTCACAGCTCGGCCGCCATCTTGTTTTTGTAATTTTTTTCACTTTTTCTGTTAATCGTTTACTAATTTCTACAATAATCCAAAATTTCAAAGAAATCGGTCGGAAAACAAAAGAGTTGCAAGATTCACGTCGGCCGCCATCTTGTTTTTCCGAAATGTCATAATTTTCCCCAACTCGAATCCCCCCCCCAAACACATCTCCCGAACATCATTATATCGATTTCCGTCTCCTTCTAGGAGAACAACCCTGTCAATCAGTGAGTGAGTGAGTGAGTGAGTGAGTATGTCAGTCAGTGGTAATCGAGCTATATATATTATAACTAGCGCCTGCTCGGTGCGCGAGCTGCTAAAGCAGCTCGCGGGAAGTGTTATTACTACAAGTAGGGCGTGTGGGTGCGCGGCCCGCTAAAGCGGACCGCGATTGTTCGGCTTTATTTATTTCGCTCGGTGCGCGAGCTGCTCAAGCAGCTCGCGGGAAGTGTTATTGCTACAAGTAGGGCGCGTGGGTGCGCGGCCCGCTAAAGCGGACCGCGATTGTTCGGCTTTATTTATTTCGCTCGGTGCGCGAGCTGCTAAAGCAGCTCGCGGGAAGTGTTATTGCTACAAGTAGGGCGCGTGGGTGCGCGGCCCGCTAAAGCGGACCGCGATTGTTCGCCTTTATTTATTTCGCTCGGTGCGCGAGCTGCTAAAGCAGCTCGCGGGAAGTGTTATTACTGCAAGTAGGGCGCGTGGGTGCGCGGCCCGCTAAAGCGGACCGCGATTTTTTTACTCATCAAGTAGACCTTCGGATTCTGGTCATCTTTTGCCAAAAAATTTGTTCGAGCACACCCCACCTATCTGCAATAACCTGGCCGTGCTCCTCATTCACAAAAGAAAAAGAAAAAAAAAGAAAAAAAAATTAAAAAAAACAAAAAAAAACAAATGTAAAATGAAAAAAAGAAAAAGAAAAAAAGCCCTATGAACCTATCAAAATCAATGTCTTGCATAGTTCCCAACTTCTAGTCCCTTCAATATTCCCCATACATTTTGTATGGGGGGAAAAAAAAATCCGCCATCTTGAATTTTTTTCCTACTCACCAGGTAGACCTCCGGGTTGTGATCATCTTTTGTCGAGAAACCGCTCCTCCATCTTTTATAGTCTCCGAGAGAGAGACGGACAAAATTTGCCGCCATTTTTTTTCCGCCATTTTGGAATTTTTTTTCAACTCACTGGCAACTGCTCGAGGTTTCGAATGACATTTGGTCGAGCACCCTCCACCTATCTTCTATACCCTGGCCGCGCCCCTCGCCCGTCTCCGAACTCCTCACTCATCAGCTCTCGCCACCTTTCTCCGAGTCACATTCTTTGAGCTCTATACGACACCATGGGTGAAAAAAATTTTTTTCATACAAAATTTTACAGGAGAGGGGTCGGAAATTTGAGACGTCACAGCTCGGCCGCCATCTTGTTTTTTTATTTTTTTTCACTTTTTCTGTTAATCGTTTACTAATTTCTACAATAATCCAAAATTTCAAAGAAATCGGTTGGAAAACAAAAGAGTTGCAAGATTCACGTCGGCCGCCATCTTGTTTTTCCGAAATGTCATAATTTTCCCCAACTCGAATCCCCCACCTGGACATATCTCCCCTACATCATTATATCGATTTCCGTCTCCTTCTAGGAGAACAATCGTGTCAATCAGTGAGTCAGTCAGTCAGTGGTAATCGAGCTATATATATTATAATAACTAGCATTTGCTCGGTGCGCGAGCTGCTAAAGCAGCTCGCGGGAAGTGTTTTACTAAAAGTAATGCGCGTGGGTGCGCGGCCCGCTAAAGCGGACCGCGATTGTTCGGCTTTATTTATTTCGCTCGGTGCGCGAGCTGCTAAAGCAGCTCGCGGGAAGTGTTATTACTACAAGTAGGGCGCGTGGGTGCGCGGCCCGCTAAAGCGGACCGCGATTTTTTTACTCATCAAGTAGACCTTCGGATTCTGGTCATCTTTTGCCAAAAAATTTGTTCGAGCACACCCCACCTATCTGCAATAACCTGGCCGTGCTCCTCATTCACAAAAGAAAAAGAAAAAAAAAGAAAAAAAAAAGAAAAAAAAAAAGAAAAAAAGCAAATGTAAAATGAAAAAAAAAGAAAAAGAAAAAAAGCCCTATGAACCTATCAAAATCAATGTCTTGCATAGTTCCCAACTTCTAGTCCCTTCAATATTCCCCATACATTTTGTATGGGGGAAAAAAAACCGCCATCTTGAATTTTTTTCCTACTCACCAGGTAGACCTCCGGGTTTTGATCATCCTTTGTCGAGAAACCGCTCCTCCATCTTTTATAGTCTCCGAGAGAGAGACGGACAAAATTTGCCGCCATTTTTTTTCCGCCATTTTGGAATTTTTTTTCAACTCACTGGCAACTGCTCGAGGTTTCGAATGACATTTGGTCGAGCACCCTCCACCTATCTTCTATACCCTGGCCGTGCCCCTCGCCCGTCTCCGAACTCCTCACTCATCAGCTCTCTCCACCTTTCTCCGAGTTACATTCTTTGACCTCTATACGACACCATAGGTGAAAAAAAATATTTTCATACAAAATTTTACAGGAGAGGGTCGGAAATTTGAGACGTCACAGCTCGGCCGCCATCTTGTTTTTTTAATTTTTTTCAATTTTTCTGTTAATCGTTTACTAATTTCTACAATAATCCAAAATTTCAAAGAAATCGGTTGGAAAACAAAAGAGTTGCAAGAATCACGTCAGCCGCCATCTTGTTTTTCCGAAATGTTATAATTTTTCCCCACTCGAATCCCCCACCCGGACATATCTCCCCTACATCATTGTATCGTTTTCTGTCTCTTTCTTGGAGAACAATCGTGTCAATGAGTGAGTCAGTGAGTCAGTGGTAATCGAGCTATATATATTATAAAACTAGCGTTTGCTCGGTGCGCGAGCTGCTAAAGCAGCTCGCGGGAAATGTTATTACTAAAAGTAAGGCGCGTGGGTGCGCAGCCCGCTAAAGCGGACCGCGATTGTTCGGCTTTATTTATTTCGCTCGGTGCGCGAGCTGCTAAAGCAGCTCGCGGGAAGTGTTATTGCTACAAGTAGGGCGCGTGGGTGCACGGCCCGCTAAAGCGGACCGCGATTGTTCGGCTTTATTTATTTCGCTCGGTGCGCGAGCTGCTAAAGCAGTTCGCGGGAAGTGTTATTACTACAAGTAGGGCGCGTGGGTGCGCGGCCCGCTAAAGCGGACCGCGATTTTTTTACTCATCAAGTAGACCTTCGGATTCTGGTCATCTTTTGCCAAAAAATTTGTTCGAGCACACCCCACCTATCTGCAATAACCTGGCCGTGCTCCTCATTCACAAAAGAAAAAGAAAAAAAAAGAAAAAAAAAAGAAAAAAAAGAAAAAAAAAATGAAAAAAAAGAAAAAAAAAACAAATGTAAAATGAAAAAAAAGAAAAAAAACAAATGTAAAATGAAAAAAAGAAAAAGAAAAAAAGCCCTATGAACCTATCAAAATCAATGTCTTGCATAGTTCCCAACTTCTAGTCCCTTCAATATTCCCCATACATTTTGTATGGGAAAAAAAAATCCGCCATCTTGAATTTTTTTCCTACTCACCAGGTAGACCTCCGGGTTTTGATCATCTTTTGTCGAGAAACCGCTCCTCCATCTTTTATAGTTTCCGAGAGAGAGACGGACAAAATTTGCCGCCATTTTTTTTCCGCCATTTTGGAATTTTTTTTCAACTCACTGGCAATTGCTCGAGGTTTCGAATGACATTTGGTCGAGCACCCTCCACCTATCTTCTATACCCTGGCCGTGCCCCTCGCCCGTCTCCGAACTCCTCACTCATCAGCTCTCTCCACCTTTCTCCGAGTCACATTCTTTGAGCTCTATACGACACCATGGGTGAAAAAAATTTTTTTCATACAAAATTTTACAGGAGAGGGGTCGGAAATTTGAGACGTCACAGCTCGGCCGCCATCTTGTTTTTTTAATTTTTTTCACTTTTTCTGTTAATCGTTTACTAATTTCTACAATAATCCAAAATTTCAAAGAAATCGGTTGGAAAACAAAAGAGTTGCAAGAATCACGTCGGCCGCCATCTTGTTTTTCCGAAATGTCATAATTTTCCCCAACTCGAATCCCCCACCCGGACATATCTCCCCTACATCATTATATCGATTTCTGTCTCCTTCTAGGAGAACAACCCTGTCAATGAGTGAGTGAGTGTGTCAGTGAGTGAGTGGTAATCGAGCTATATATATTATAACTAGCGTTTGCTCGGTGCGCGAGCTGCTAAAGCAGCTCGCGGGAAGTGTTATTACTAAAAGTAGGGCGCGTGGGTGCGCGGCCCGCTAAAGCGGACCGCGATTGTTCGGCTTTATTTATTTCGCTCGGTGCGCGAGCCGCTAAAGCAGCTCGCGGGAAGTGTTATTACTACAAGTAGGGCGCGTGGGTGCGCGGCCCGCTAAAGCGGACCGCGATTTTTTACTCATCAAGTAGCCCTTCGGATTCTGGTCATCTTTTGCCAAAAAATTTGTTCGAGCACACCCCACCTATCTGCAATAACCTGGCCGTGCTCCTCATTCACAAAAGAAAAAGAAAAAAAAGAAAAAAAAAATGAAAAAAAAAAAACAAAAAAAAACAAATGTAAAATGAAAAAAGAAAAAGAAAAAAAGCCCTATGAACCTATCAAAATCAATGTCTTGCATAGTTCCCAACTTCTAGTCCCTTCAATATTCCCCATACATTTAGTATGGAAAAAAAAAATCCGCCATCTTGAATTTTTTTCCTACTCACCAGGTAGACCTCCGGGTTTTGATCATCTTTTGTCGAGAAACCGCTCCTCCATCTTTTATAGTCTCCGAGAGAGAGACGGACAAAATTTGCCGCCATTTTTTTTCCGCCATTTTGGAATTTTTTTTCAACTCACTGGCAACTGCTCGAGGTTTCGAATGACATTTGGTCGAGCACTCTCCACCTATCTACTATACCCTGGCCGTGCCCCTCGCCCGTCTCCGAACTCCTCACTCATCAGCTCTCGCCACCTTTCTCCGAGTCACATTCTTTGAGCTCTATACGACACCATGGGTGAAAAAAATTTTTTTATACAAAATTTTACAGGAGAGGGGTCTGAAATTTGAGACGTCACAGCTCGGCCGCCATCTTGTATTTTTAATTTTTTTCACTTTTTCTGTTAATCGTTTACTAATTTCTACAATAATCCAAAATTTCAAAGAAATCGGTTGGAAAACAAAAGAGTTGCAAGATTCACGTCGGCCGCCATCTTGTTTTTCCGAAATGTCATAATTTTCCCCAACTCGAATCCCCCCCCCAAACACATCTCCCGAACATCATTATATCGATTTCCGTCTCCTTCTAGGAGAACAACCCTGTCAATGAGTGAATCAGTCAGTGAGTGAATCAGTGGTAATCGAGCTATATATATTATAACTAGTGTTTGCTCGGTGCGCGAGCTGCTAAAGCAGCTCGCGGGAAGTGTTATTGCTACAAGTAGGGCGCGTGGGTGCGCGGCCCGCTAAAGCGGACCGCGATTGTTCGGCTTTATTTATTTCGCTCGGTGCGCGAGCTGCTAAAGCAGCTCGCGGGAAATGTTATTACTAAAAGTAAGGCGCGTGGGTGCGCGGCCCGCTAAAGCGGACCGCGATTGTTCGGCTTTATTTATTTCGCTCGGTGCGCGAGCTGCTAAAGCAGCTCGCGGGAAGTGTTATTACTACAAGTAGGTGCGCGTGTGTGCGCGGCCCGCTAAAGCGGACCGCGATTTTTTTTTTCATCAAGTAGCCCTTCGGATTCCGGTCATCTTTTGCCAAAAAATTTGTTCGAGCACACCCCACCTATCTGCAATAACCTGGCCGTGCTCCTCATTCACAAAAGAAAAAGAAAAAAATAGAAAAAAAAAACAAAAAAAACAAATGTAAAATGAAAAAAAAGAAAAAGAAAAAAAGCCCTATGAACCTATCAAAATCAATGTCTTGCATAGTTCCCAACTTCTAGTCCCTTCAATATTCCCCATACATTTTGTATGGGGGGAAAAAAAAATCCGCCATCTTGAATTTTTTTCCTACTCACCAGGTAGACGTCCGGGTTGTGATCATCTTTTGTCGAGAAACCGCTCCTCCATCTTTTATAGTCTCCGAGAGAGAGACGGACAAAGTTTGCCGCCATTTTTTTTCCGCCATTTTGGAATTTTTTTTCAACTCACTGGCAACTGCTCGAGGTTTCGAATGACATTTGGTCGAGCACCCTCCACCTATCTTCTACACCCTGGCCGTGCCCCTCGCCCGTCTCCGAACTCCTCACTCATCAGCTCCCTCCACCTTTCTCCGAGTCACATTCTTTGAGCTCTATACGACACCATGGGTGAAAAAAATTTTTTTCATACAAAATTTTACAGGAGAGGGGTCGGAAATTCGAGACGTCACAGCTCGGCCGCCATCTTGTTTTTTTAATTTTTTTCACTTTTTCTGTTAATCGTTTACTAATTTCTACAATAATCCAAAATTTCAAAGAAATCGGTTGGAAAACAAAAGAGTTGCAAGATTCACGTCGGCCGCCATCTTGTTTTTCCGAAATGTCATAATTTTTCCCCACTCGAATCCCCCACCCGGACATATCTCCCTTACATCATTGTATCGTTTTTTGTCTCTTTCTAGGAGAACAATTATGTCAATCAGTCAGTGAGTCAGTGGTAATCGAGCTATATATATTATAACTAGCGTTTGCTCGGTGCGCGAGCTGCTAAAGCAGCTCGCGGGAAGTGTTTTACTAAAAGTAAGGCGCGTGGGTGCGCGGCCCGCTAAAGCGGACCGCGATTGTTCGGCTGTATTTATTTCGCTCGGTGCGCGAGCTGCTAAAGCAGCTCGCGGGAAGTGTTATTGCTACAAGTAGGGCGCGTGGGTGCGCGGCCCGCTAAAGCGGACCGCGATTGTTCGGCTTTATTTATTTCGCTCGGTGCGCGAGCTGCTAAAGCAGCTCGCGGGAAGTGTTATTACTACAAGTAGGGCGCGTGGGTGCGCGGCCCGCTAAAGCGGACCGCGATTTTTTTACTCATCAAGTAGACCTTCGGATTCTGGTCATCTTTTGCCAAAAAATTTGTTCGAGCACACCCCACCTATCTGCAATAACCTGGCCGTGCTCCTCATTCACAAAAGAAAAAGAAAAAAAAAGAAAAAAAATGAAAAAAAAAAATGAAAAAAAAAACAAATGTAAAATGAAAAAAAAGAAAAAGAAAAAAAGCCCTATGAACCTATCAAAATCAATGTCTTGCATAGTTCCCAACTTCTAGTCCCTTCAATATTCCCCATACATTTAGTATGGAAAAAAAAAATCCGCCATCTTGAATTTTTTTCCTACTCACCAGGTAGACCTCCGTGTTTTGATCATCTTTTGTCGAGAAACCGCTCCTCCATCTTTTATAGTCTCCGAGAGAGAGACGGACAAAATTTGCCGCCATTTTTTTTCCGCCATTTTGGAATTTTTTTTCAACTCACTGGCAACTGCTCGAGGTTTCGAATGACATTTGGTCGAGCACCCTCCACCTATCTTCTATACCCTGGCCGTGCCCCTCGCCCGTCTCCGAACTCCTCACTCATCAGCTCTCTCCACCTTTCTCCGAGTCACATTCTTTGAGCTCTATACGACACCATGGGTGAAAAAAATTTTTTTCATACAAAATTTTACAGGAGAGGGGTCGGAAATTTGAGACGTCACAGCTCGGCCGCCATCTTGTTTTTGTAATTTTTTTCACTTTTTCTGTTAATCGTTTACTAATTTCTACAATAATCCAAAATTTCAAAGAAATCGGTCGGAAAACAAAAGAGTTGCAAGATTCACGTCGGCCGCCATCTTGTTTTTCCGAAATGTCATAATTTTCCCCAACTCGAATCCCCCCCCCAAACACATCTCCCGAACATCATTATATCGATTTCCGTCTCCTTCTAGGAGAACAACCCTGTCAATCAGTGAGTGAGTGAGTGAGTGAGTGAGTATGTCAGTCAGTGGTAATCGAGCTATATATATTATAACTAGCGTCTGCTCGGTGCGCGAGCTGCTAAAGCAGCTCGCGGGAAGTGTTATTACTACAAGTAGGGCGTGTGGGTGCGCGGCCCGCTAAAGCGGACCGCGATTGTTCGGCTTTATTTATTTCGCTCGGTGCGCGAGCTGCTCAAGCAGCTCGCGGGAAGTGTTATTGCTACAAGTAGGGCGCGTGGGTGCGCGGCCCGCTAAAGCGGACCGCGATTGTTCGGCTTTATTTATTTCGCTCGGTGCGCGAGCTGCTAAAGCAGCTCGCGGGAAGTGTTATTGCTACAAGTAGGGCGCGTGGGTGCGCGGCCCGCTAAAGCGGACCGCGATTGTTCGCCTTTATTTATTTCGCTCGGTGCGCGAGCTGCTAAAGCAGCTCGCGGGAAGTGTTATTACTGCAAGTAGGGCGCGTGGGTGCGCGGCCCGCTAAAGCGGACCGCGATTTTTTTACTCATCAAGTAGACCTTCGGATTCTGGTCATCTTTTGCCAAAAAATTTGTTCGAGCACACCCCACCTATCTGCAATAACCTGGCCGTGCTCCTCATTCACAAAAGAAAAAGAAAAAAAAAGAAAAAAAAATTAAAAAAAACAAAAAAAAACAAATGTAAAATGAAAAAAAGAAAAAGAAAAAAAGCCCTATGAACCTATCAAAATCAATGTCTTGCATAGTTCCCAACTTCTAGTCCCTTCAATATTCCCCATACATTTTGTATGGGGGGAAAAAAAAATCCGCCATCTTGAATTTTTTTCCTACTCACCAGGTAGACCTCCGGGTTGTGATCATCTTTTGTCGAGAAACCGCTCCTCCATCTTTTATAGTCTCCGAGAGAGAGACGGACAAAATTTGCCGCCATTTTTTTTCCGCCATTTTGGAATTTTTTTTCAACTCACTGGCAACTGCTCGAGGTTTCGAATGACATTTGGTCGAGCACCCTCCACCTATCTTCTATACCCTGGCCGTGCCCCTCGCCCGTCTCCGAAATCCTCACTCATCAGCTCTCTCCATCTTTCTCCGAGTCACATTCTTTGAGCTCTATACGACACCATGGGTGAAAAAAATTTTTTTCATACAAAATTTTACAGGAGAGGGGTGGAAATTTGAGACGTCACAGCTCGGCCGCCATCTTGTTTTTTTAATTTTTTTCAATTTTTCTGTTAATCGTTTACTAATTTCTACAATAATCCAAAATTTCAAAGAAATCGGTTGGAAAACAAAAGAGTTGCAAGATTCACGTCGGCCGCCATCTTGTTTTTCCGAAATGTCATAATTTTTCCCCACTCGAATCCCCCACCCGAACATATCTCCCGAACATCATTATATCGATTTCCGTCTCCTTCTAGGAGAACAACCCTGTCAATCAGTGAGTGAGTGAATCAGTGAGTGGTAATCGAGCTATATATATTATAACTAGTATTTCGCTCGGTGCGCGAGCTGCTAAAGCAGCTCGCGGGAAGTGTTATTGCTACAAGTAGGGCGCGTGGGTGCGCGGCCCGCTAAAGCGGACCGCGATTGTTCGGCTTTATTTATTTCGCTCGGTGCGCGAGCTGCTAAAGCAGCTCGCGGGAAGTGTTATTGCTCCAAGTAGGGCGCGTGGGTGCGCGGCCCGCTAAAGCGGACCGCGATTGTTCGGCTTTATTTATTTCGCTCGGTGCGCGAGCTGCTAAAGCAGCTCGCGGGAAGTGTTATTACTACAAGTAGGGCGCGTGGGTGCGCGGCCCGCTAAAGCGGACCGCGATTTTTTTACTCATCAAGTAGACCTTCGGATTCTGGTCATCTTTTGCCAAAAAATTTGTTCGAGCACACCCCACCTATCTGCAATAACCTGGCCGTGCTCCTAATTCACAAAAGAAAAAGAAAAAAATTAAAAACAAAATAAAAAAAAAGAAAAAAAAACAAATGTAAAATGAAAAAAAGAAAAAGAAAAAAAGCCCTATGAACCTATCAAAATCAATGTCTTGCATAGTTCCCAACTTCTAGTCCCTTCAATATTCCCCATACATTTTGTATGGGGAAAAAAAAAATCCGCCATCTTGAATTTTTTTCCCACTCACCAGGTAGACCTCCGGGTTTTGATCATCTTTTGTCGAGAAACCGCTCCTCCATCTTTTATAGTCTCCGAGAGAGAGACGGACAAAATTTGCCGCCATTTTTTTTCCGCCATTTTGGAATTTTTTTTCAACTCACTGGCAACTGCTCGAGGTTTCGAATGACATTTGGTCGAGCACCCTCCACCTATGTACTATACCCTGGCCGTGCCCCTCGCCCGTCTCCGAACTCCTCACTCATCAGCTCTCGCCACCTTTCTCCGAGTCACATTCTTTGAGCTCTATACGACACCATGGGTGAAAAAAATTTTTTTCATACAAAATTTTACAGGAGAGGGGTGGAAATTTGAGACGTCACAGCTCGGCCGCCATCTTGTTTTTTTAATTTTTTTCACTTTTTCTGTTAATCGTTTACTAATTTTTACAATAATCCAAAATTTCAAAGAAATCGGTTGGAAAACAAAAGAGTTGCAAGATTCACGTCGGCCGCCATCTTGTTTTTCCGAAATGTCATAATTTTTCCCCACTCGAATCCCCCACCCGAACATATCTCCCGTACATCATTTTATCGTTTTTTGTCTCTTTCTAGGAGAACAATTATGTCAATCAGTGAGTCAGTCAGTCAGTGGTAATCGAGCTATATATATTATAACTAGCATTTGCTCGGTGCGCGAGCTGCTAAAGCAGCTCGCGGGAAGTGTTTTACTAAAAGTAAGGCGCGTGGGTGCGCGGCCCGCTAAAGCGGACCGCGATTGTTCGGCTTTATTTATTTCGCTCGGTGCGCGAGCTGCTAAAGCAGCTCGCGGGAAGTGTTATTACTACAAGTAGGGCGCGTGGGTGCGCGGCCCGCTAAAGCGGACCGCGATTATTTTACTCATCAAGTAGACCTTCGGATTCTGGTCATCTTTTGCCAAAAAATTTTTTTCGAGCACACCCCACCTATCTGCAATAACCTGGCCGTGCTCCTCATTCACAAAAGAAACAGAAAAAAAAAAGAAAAAAAAAAGAAAAAAAAAGAAAAAAAAAACAAATGTAAAATGAAAAAAAAAGAAAAAGAAAAAAGCCCTATGAACCTATCAAAATCAATGTCTTGCATAGTTCTCAACTTCTAGTCCCTTCATTATTCCCCATACATTTTGTATGGGGGGAAAAAAAATCCGCCATCTTGAATTTTTTTCCTACTCACCAGGTAGACCTCCGGGTTGTGATCATCTTTTGTCGAGAAACCGCTCCTCCATCTTTTATAGTCTCCGAGAGAGAGACGGACAAAATTTGCCGCCATTTTTTTTCCGCCATTTTGGAATTTTTTTTCAACTCACTGGCAACTGCTCGAGGTTTCGAATGACATTTGGTCGAGCACCCTCCACCTATCTTCTATACCCTGGCCGTGCCCCTCGCTCGTCTCCGAACTCCTCACTCATCAGCTCTCTCCACCTTTCTCCTGGTCACATTCTTTGAGCTCTATACGACACCATGGGTGAAAAAAATTTTTTTCATACAAAATTTTACAGGAGAGGGGTCGGAAATTTGAGACGTCACAGCTCGGCCGCCATCTTGTTTTTTTAATTTTTTTCACTTTTTCTGTTAATCGTTTACTAATTTCTACAATAATCCAAAATTTCAAAGAAATCGGTTGGAAAACAAAAGAGTTGCAAGAATCACGTCGGCCGCCATCTTGTTTTTCCGAAATGTCATAATTTTTCCCCACTCGAATCCCCCACCCGGACATATCTCCCCTACATCATTGTATCGTTTTCCGTCTCTTTCTAGGAGAACAATCGTGTCAATCAGTCAGTGAGTCAGTGAGTGGTAATCGAGCTATATATATTATAACTAGCATTTGCTCGGTGCGCGAGCTGCTAAAGCAGCTCGCGGGAAGTGTTTTACTAAAAGTAAGGCGCGTGGGTGCGCGGCCCGCTAAAGCGGACCGCGATTGTTCGGCTTTATTTATTTCGCTCGGTGCGCGAGCTGCTAAAGCAGCTCGCGGGAAGTGTTATTACTACAAGTAGGGCGCGTGGGTGCGCGGCCCGCTAAAGCGGACCGCGATTTTTTTACTCATCAAGTAGACCTTCGGATTCTGGTCATCTTTTGCCAAAAAATTTGTTCGAGCACACCCCACCTATCTGCAATAACCTGGCCGTGCTCCTCATTCACAAAAGAAAAAGAAAAAAAAAGAAAAAAAAAAGAAAAAAAAAAAGAAAAAAAGCAAATGTAAAATGAAAAAAAAAGAAAAAGAAAAAAAGCCCTATGAACCTATCAAAATCAATGTCTTGCATAGTTCCCAACTTCTAGTCCCTTCAATATTCCCCATACATTTTGTATGGGGGAAAAAAAACCGCCATCTTGAATTTTTTTCCTACTCACCAGGTAGACCTCCGGGTTTTGATCATCCTTTGTCGAGAAACCGCTCCTCCATCTTTTATAGTCTCCGAGAGAGAGACGGACAAAATTTGCCGCCATTTTTTTCCGCCATTTTGGAATTTTTTTTCAACTCACTGGCAACTGCTCGAGGTTTCGAATGACATTTGGTCGAGCACCCTCCACCTATCTTCTATACCCTGGCCGTGCCCCTCGCCCGTCTCCGAACTCCTCACTCATCAGCTCTCTCCACCTTTCTCCGAGTTACATTCTTTGACCTCTATACGACACCATAGGTGAAAAAAAATATTTTCATACAAAATTTTACAGGAGAGGGTCGGAAATTTGAGACGTCACAGCTCGGCCGCCATCTTGTTTTTTTAATTTTTTTCAATTTTTCTGTTAATCGTTTACTAATTTCTACAATAATCCAAAATTTCAAAGAAATCGGTTGGAAAACAAAAGAGTTGCAAGAATCACGTCAGCCGCCATCTTGTTTTTCCGAAATGTTATAATTTTTCCCCACTCGAATCCCCCACCCGGACATATCTCCCCTACATCATTGTATCGTTTTCTGTCTCTTTCTTGGAGAACAATCGTGTCAATGAGTGAGTCAGTGAGTCAGTGGTAATCGAGCTATATATATTATAAAACTAGCGTTTGCTCGGTGCGCGAGCTGCTAAAGCAGCTCGCGGGAAGTGTTTTACTAAAAGTAAGGCGCGTGGGTGCGCGGCCCGCTAAAGCGGACCGCGATTGTTCGGCTGTATTTATTTCGCTCGGTGCGCGAGCTGCTAAAGCAGCTCGCGGGAAGTGTTATTGCTACAAGTAGGGCGCGTGGGTGCGCGGCCCGCTAAAGCGGACCGCGATTGTTCGGCTTTATTTATTTCGCTCGGTGCGCGAGCTGCTAAAGCAGCTCGCGGGAAGTGTTATTACTACAAGTAGGGCGCGTGGGTGCGCGGCCCGCTAAAGCGGACCGCGATTTTTTTACTCATCAAGTAGACCTTCGGATTCTGGTCATCTTTTGCCAAAAAATTTGTTCGAGCACACCCCACCTATCTGCAATAACCTGGCCGTGCTCCTCATTCACAAAAGAAAAAGAAAAAAAAAGAAAAAAAATGAAAAAAAAAAATGAAAAAAAAAAACAAATGTAAAATGAAAAAAAAGAAAAAGAAAAAAAGCCCTATGAACCTATCAAAATCAATGTCTTGCATAGTTCCCAACTTCTAGTCCCTTCAATATTCCCCATACATTTAGTATGGAAAAAAAAAATCCGCCATCTTGAATTTTTTTCCTACTCACCAGGTAGACCTCCGTGTTTTGATCATCTTTTGTCGAGAAACCGCTCCTCCATCTTTTATAGTCTCCGAGAGAGAGACGGACAAAATTTGCCGCCATTTTTTTTCCGCCATTTTGGAATTTTTTTTCAACTCACTGGCAACTGCTCGAGGTTTCGAATGACATTTGGTCGAGCACCCTCCACCTATCTTCTATACCCTGGCCGTGCCCCTCGCCCGTCTCCGAACTCCTCACTCATCAGCTCTCTCCACCTTTCTCCGAGTCACATTCTTTGAGCTCTATACGACACCATGGGTGAAAAAAATTTTTTTCATACAAAATTTTACAGGAGAGGGGTCGGAAATTTGAGACGTCACAGCTCGGCCGCCATCTTGTTTTTGTAATTTTTTTCACTTTTTCTGTTAATCGTTTACTAATTTCTACAATAATCCAAAATTTCAAAGAAATCGGTCGGAAAACAAAAGAGTTTCAAGATTCACGTCGGCCGCCATCTTGTTTTTCCGAAATGTCATAATTTTCCCCAACTCGAATCCCCCCCCCAAACACATCTCCCGAACATCATTATATCGATTTCCGTCTCCTTCTAGGAGAACAACCCTGTCAATCAGTGAGTGAGTGAGTGAGTGAGTGAGTATGTCAGTCAGTGGTAATCGAGCTATATATATTATAACTAGCGTTTGCTCGGTGCGCGAGCTGCTAAAGCAGCTCGCGGGATGTGTTATTACTACGAGTAGGGCGCTTGGGTGCGCGGCCCGCTAAAGCGGACCGCGATTTTTTTACTCATCAAGTAGACCTTCGGATTCTGGTCATCTTTTGCCAAAAAATTTGTTCGAGCACACCCCACCTATCTGCAATAACCTGGCCGTGCTCCTCATTCACAAAAGAAAAAGAAAAAAAAAAGAAAAAAAAAAGCAAATGTAAAATGAAAAAAAAGAAAAAGAAAAAAAGCTCTATGAACCTATCAAAATCAATGTCTTGCATAGTTCCCAACTTCTAGTCCCTTCAATATTCCCCATACATTTTGTATGGGGGGAAAAAAAAATCCGCCATCTTGAATTTTTTTCCTACTCACCAGGTAGACCTCCGTGTTTTGATCATCTTTTGTCGAGAAACCGCTCCTCCATCTTTTATAGTCTCCGAGAGAGAGACGGACAAAATTTGCCGCCATTTTTTTTCCGCCATTTTGGAATTTTTTTTCAACTCACTGGCAACTGCTCGAGGTTTCGAATGACATTTGGTCGAGCACCCTCCACCTATCTTCTATACCCTGGCCGTGCCCCTCGCCCGTCTCCGAACTCCTCACTCATCAGCTCTCTCCACCTTTCTCCGAGTCACATTCTTTGAGCTCTATACGACACCATGGGTGAAAAAAATTTTTTTCATACAAAATTTTACAGGAGAGGGGTCGGAAATTTGAGACGTCACAGCTCGGCCGCCATCTTGTTTTTGTAATTTTTTTCACTTTTTCTGTTAATCGTTTACTAATTTCTACAATAATCCAAAATTTCAAAGAAATCAGTCGGAAAACAAAAGAGTTGCAAGATTCACGTCGGCCGCCATCTTGTTTTTCCGAAATGTCATAATTTTCCCCAACTCGAATCCCCCCCCCAAGCACATCTCCCGAACATCATTATATCGATTTCCGTCTCCTTCTAGGAGAACAACCCTGTCAATCAGTGAGTGAGTGAATCAGTGAGTGGTAATCGAGCTGTATATATTATAACTAGTATTTCGCTCGGTGCGCGAGCTGCTAAAGCAGCTCGCGGGAAGTGTTATTGCTACAAGTAGGGCGCGTGGGTGCGCGGCCCGCTAAAGCGGACCGCGATTGTTCGGCTTTATTTATTTCGCTCGGTGCGCGAGCTGCTAAAGCAGCTCGCGGGAAGTGTTATTACTACAAGTAGGGCTCGTGGGTGCGCGGCCCGCTAAAGCGGACCGCGATTTTTTTACTCATCAAGTAGACCTTCGGATTCTGGTCATCTTTTGCCAAAAAATGTGTTCGAGCACACCCCACCTATCTGCAATAACCTGGCCGTGCTCCTCATTCACAAAAGAAAAAGAAAAAAAAAGAAAAAAGCAAATGTAAAATGAAAAAAAAGAAAAAGAAAAAAAGCCCTATGAACCTATCAAAATCAATGTCTTGCATAGTTCCCAACTTCTAGTCCCTTCAATATTCCCCATACATTTTGTATGTAAAAAAAAAAAATCCGCCATCTTGAATTTTTTTCCTACTCACCAGGTAGACCTCCGGGTTGTGATCACCTTTTGTCGAGAAACCGCTCCTCCATCTTTTATAGTCTCCGAGAGAGAGACGGACAAAATTTGCCATTTTTTTTTCCGCCATTTGGAATTTTTTTTCGACTCACTGGCAACTGCTCGAGGTTTCGAATGACATTTGGTCGAGCACCCTCCACCTATCTTCTATACCCTGGCCGTGCCCCTCGCCCGTATCCGAACTCCTCACTCATCAGCTCTCTCCACCTTTCTCCGAGTCACATTCTTTGAGTTCTATACGACACTATGGGTGAAAAAAATTTTTTTCATACAAAATTTTACAGGAGAGGGGTGGAAATTTGAGACGTCACAACTCGGCCGCCATCTTGTTTTTTTAATTTTTTTCACTTTTTCTGTTAATCGTTTACTAATTTCTACAATAATCCAAAATTTCAAAGAAATCGGTTGGAAAACAAAAGAGTTGCAAGATTCACGTCGGCCGCCATCTTGTTTTTCCGAAATGTCATAATTTTTCCCCACTCGAATCCCCCACCCGAACATATCTCCCATACATCATTGTATCGTTTTTTGTCTCTTTCTAGGAGAACAATTATGTCAATCAGTCAGTGAGTCAGTGGTAATCGAGCTATATATATATTACTAGCATTTGCTCGGTGCGCGAGCTGCTAAAGCAGCTCGCGGGAAGTGTTGTTACTACAAGTAGGGCGCGTGGGTGCGCGGCCCGCTAAAGCGGACCGCGATTGTTCGGCTATATTTATTTCGCTCGGTGCTCGAGCTGCTAAAGCAGCTCGCGGGAAGTGTTATTACTACAAGTAGGGCGCGTGGGTGCGCGGCCCGCTAAAGCGGACCGCGATTGTTCGGCTTTATTTATTTCGCTCGGTGCGCGAGCTGCTAAAGCAGCTCGCGGGATGTGTTATTACTACAAGTAGGGCGCGTGGGTGCGCGGCCCGCTAAAGCGGACCGCGATTTTTTTACTCATCCAGTAGCCCTTCGGATTCTGGTCATCTTTTGCCAAAAAATTTGTTCGAGCACACCCCACCTATCTGCAATAACCTGGCCGTGCTCCTCATTCACAAAAGAAAAAGAAAAAAAAATGAAAAAAAAGAAAAAAAAAAAAAATGAAAAATGAAAAAAAAGAAAAAGAAAAAAAGCCCTATGAACCTATCAAGATCAATGTCTTGCATAGTTCCCAACTTCTAGTCCCTTCAATATTCCCCATACATTTTGTATGGGGGAAAAAAAAATCCGCCATCTTGAATTTTTTTCCTACTCACCAGGTAGACCTCCGGGTTGTGATCATCTTTTGTCGAGAAACCGCTCCTCCATCTTTTATAGTCTCCGAGAGAGAGACGGACAAAATTTGCCGCCATTTTTTTTCCGCCATTTTGGAATTTTTTTTCAACTCACTGGCAACTGCTCGAGGTTTTGAATGACATTTGGTCGAGCACCCTCCACCTATCTTCTATACCCTGGCCGTGCCCCTCGCCCGTCTCCGAACTCCTCACTCATCAGCTCTCTCCACCTTTCTCCGAGTCACATTCTTTGAGCTCTATACGACACCATGGGTGAAAAAAATTTTTTTCATACAAAATTTTACAGGAGAGGGGTGGAAATTTGAGACGTCACAGCTCGGCCGCCATCTTGTTTTTTTAATTTTTTTCACTTTTTCTGTTAATCGTTTACAAATTTCTACAATAATCCAAAATTTCAAAGAAATCGGTTGGAAAACAAAAGAGTTGCAAGATTCACGTCGGCCGCCATCTTGTTTTTCCGAAATGTCATAATTTTTCCCCACTCGAATCCCCCACCCGAACATATCTCCCGTACATCATTTTATCGTTTTTTGTCTCTTTCTAGGAGAACAATTATGTCAATCAGTGAATCAGTCAGTCAGTGGTAATCGAGCTATATATATTATAACTAGTATTTCGCTCGGTGCGCGAGCTGCTAAAGCAGCTCGCGGGAAGTGTTTTACTAAAAGTAAGGCGCGTGGGTGCGCGGCCCGCTAAAGCGGACCGCGATTTTTTTAGTCATCAAGTAGACCTTCGAATTCTGGTCATCTTTCGCCAAAAAATTTGTTCGAACCCCATCTATCTGCAATAACCTGGCCGTGCTCCTCATTCACAAAAGAAAAAGAAAAAAAAAGAAAAAAAGAAAAGAAAAAAGAAGAAAGAAAAAAGAAAATGAAAAATGAAACAAAAGAAAAATAATAAAAAAAAAGGAAAAAAGAAAAGAAAAATGAAAAAAAAGGAAAAGAAAAAGAAAAAAGGAAAAACGAAAAAGAAAAGAAAAAAAGTAAAAGCAAAAGAAAAAGAAAAAAAGAAGAGAAAAAAAAGAAAAATGAAGAAAAAGAAAAAAAAAAGAAAAAGAAACAAAAAGAAGAAAAAAAAAGAAAAATCAATATTCGCCATATATTTCGCATGGAAAAAAAATCCGCCATCTTTTTTTTCCTGATCATCAAGTAGACCTTTGGGTCTTGATCATCTGTTGCCAAGAAACTACTCTTCCATCTTTTATACTCTCCGAGATAGACACCAGAGAAAGTTTCTATGGCCGCCATCTTGAATCCGCCATTTTGGAGTTTTTTTTTCAACTCCCTGCTAATTGGATGTGGTTTCGAGTAATTTTTGTTGGAGCACACCCCACCTAGTTGGTCGCGTGGATAGTTGGCAAAAAAACCACTCTTTCACCTTTTTTAACCCATTTCCAAAAAGGAGGAGGTTCTCAATTCGGCCAGTATATTTTTCTTTTTTAATTCTCCGAGATCTAAGACACCTATGAACCTATCAAAATCAATGTCTTGCATAGTTCCCAACTTCTAGTCCCTTCAATATTCCCCATACATTTTGTATGGAAAAAAAAAATCCGCCATCTTGAATTTTTTTCCTACTCACCAGGTAGACCTCCGGGTTTTGATCATCTTTTGTCGAGAAACCGCTCCTCCATCTTTTATAGTCTCCGAGAGAGAGACGGACAAAATTTGCCGCCATTTTTTTTCCGCCATTTTGGAATTTTTTTTCAACTCACTGGCAACTGCTCGAGGTTTCGAATGACATTTGGTCGAGCACCCTCCACCTATCTTGTATACCCTGGCCGTGCCCCTCGCCCGTCTCCGAACTCCTCACTCATCAGCTCTCTCCACCTTTCTCCGAGTAACATTCTTTGAGCTCTATTCGACACCATGGGTGAAAAAAATTTTTTTCATACAAAATTTTACAGGAGAGGGGTCGGAAATTTGAGACGTCACAGCTCGGCCGCCATCTTGTTTTTTTAACTTTTTTCACTTTTTCTGTTAATCGTTTACTAATTTCTACAATAATCCAAAATTTCAAAGAAATCGGTTGGAAAACAAAAGAGTTGCAAGATTCACGTCGGCCGCCATCTTGTTTTTCCGAAATGTCATAATTTTCCCCAACTCGAATCCCCCCCCCAAACACATCTCCCGAACATCATTATATCGATTTCCGTCTCCTTCTAGGAGAACAACCCTGTCAATGAGTGAGTGAGTGAGTGAGTGTGTCAGTGGTAATCGAGCTATATATATTATAATAATAACTAGCGTCTGCTCGGTGCGCGAGCTGCTAAAGCAGCTCGCGGGAAGTGTTATTACTACAAGTAGGGCGTGTGGGTGCGCGGCCCGCTAAAGCGGACCGCGATTGTTCGGCTTTATTTATTTCGCTCGGTGCGCGAGCTGCTCAAGCAGCTCGCGGGAAGTGTTATTGCTACAAGTAGGGCGCGTGGGTGCGCGGCCCGCTAAAGCGGACCGCGATTGTTCGGCTTTATTTATTTCGCTCGGTGCGCGAGCTGCTAAAGCAGCTCGCGGGAAGTGTTATTGCTACAAGTAGGGCGCGTGGGTGCGCGGCCCGCTAAAGCGGACCGCGATTGTTCGCCTTTATTTATTTCGCTCGGTGCGCGAGCTGCTAAAGCAGCTCGCGGGAAGTGTTATTACTGCAAGTAGGGCGCGTGGGTGCGCGGCCCGCTAAAGCGGACCGCGATTTTTTTACTCATCAAGTAGACCTTCGGATTCTGGTCATCTTTTGCCAAAAAATTTGTTCGAGCACACCCCACCTATCTGCAATAACCTGGCCGTGCTCCTCATTCACAAAAGAAAAAGAAAAAAAAAGAAAAAAAAATTAAAAAAAACAAAAAAAAACAAATGTAAAATGAAAAAAAGAAAAAGAAAAAAAGCCCTATGAACCTATCAAAATCAATGTCTTGCATAGTTCCCAACTTCTAGTCCCTTCAATATTCCCCATACATTTTGTATGGGGGGAAAAAAAAATCCGCCATCTTGAATTTTTTTCCTACTCACCAGGTAGACCTCCGGGTTGTGATCATCTTTTGTCGAGAAACCGCTCCTCCATCTTTTATAGTCTCCGAGAGAGAGACGGACAAAATTTGCCGCCATTTTTTTTCCGCCATTTTGGAATTTTTTTTCAACTCACTGGCAACTGCTCGAGGTTTCGAATGACATTTGGTCGAGCACCCTCCACCTATCTTCTATACCCTGGCCGTGCCCCTCGCCCGTCTCCGAAATCCTCACTCATCAGCTCTCTCCATCTTTCTCCGAGTCACATTCTTTGAGCTCTATACGACACCATGGGTGAAAAAAATTTTTTTCATACAAAATTTTACAGGAGAGGGGTGGAAATTTGAGACGTCACAGCTCGGCCGCCATCTTGTTTTTTTAATTTTTTTCAATTTTTCTGTTAATCGTTTACTAATTTCTACAATAATCCAAAATTTCAAAGAAATCGGTTGGAAAACAAAAGAGTTGCAAGATTCACGTCGGCCGCCATCTTGTTTTTCCGAAATGTCATAATTTTTCCCCACTCGAATCCCCCACCCGAACATATCTCCCGAACATCATTATATCGATTTCCGTCTCCTTCTAGGAGAACAATTATGTCAATGAGTGAGTCAGTGAATCAGTGGTAATCGAGCTATATATATTATAATAACTAGCGTTTGCTCGGTGCGCGAGCTGCTAAAGCAGCTCGCGGGAAGTGTTTTACTAAAAGTAAGGCGCGTGGGTGCGCGGCCCGCTAAAGCGGACCGCGATTGTTCGGCTTTATTTATTTCGCTCGGTGCGCGAGCTGCTAAAGCAGCTCGCGGGAAGTGTTATTGCTACAAGTAGGGCGCGTGGGTGCGCGGCCCGCTAAAGCGGACCGCGATTGTTCGGCTTTATTTATTTCGCTCGGTGCGCGAGCTGCTAAAGCAGCTCGCGGGAAGTGTTATTACTACAAGTAGGGCGCGTGGGTGCGCGGCCCGCTAAAGCGGACCGCGATTGTTCGGCTCTATTTATTTCGCTCGGTGCGCGAGCTGCTAAAGCAGCTCGCGGGAAGTGTTATTACTACAAGTAGGGCGCGTGGGTGCGCGGCCCGCTAAAGCGGACCGCGATTTTTCTACTCATCAAGTAGACCTTCGGAGTCTGGTCATCTTTTGCCAAAAAATTTGTTCGAGCACACCCCACCTATCTGCAATAACCTGGCCGTGCTCCTCATTCACAAAATAAAAAGAAAAAAAAATAAAAAAAATGAAAAAAAAAGAAAAAAAACAAATGTCAAATGAAAAAAAGAAAAAGAAAAAAAGCCCTATGAACCTATCAAAATCAATGTCTTGCATAGTTCCCAACTTCTAGTCCCATCAATATTCCCCATACATTTTGTATGGAGAAAAAAAAATCCGCCATCTTGAATTTTTTTCCTACTCACCAGGTAGACCTCCGGGTTTTGATCATCTTTTGTCGAGAAACCGCTCCTCCATCTTTTATAGTCTCCGAGAGAGAGACGGACAAAATTTGCCGCCATTTTTTTTCCGCCATTTTGGAATTTTTTTTCAACTCACTGGCAACTGCTCGAGGTTTCGAATGACATTTGGTCGAGCACCCTCCACCTATCTTCTATACCCTGGCCGTGCCCCTCGCCCGTCTCCGAACTCCTCACTCATCAGCTCTCTCCACCTTTCTCCGAGTCACATTCTTTGAGCTCTACACGACACCATGGGTGAAAAAAATTTTTTTCATACAAAATTTTACAGGAGAGGGGTCGGAAATTTGAGACGTCACAGCTCGGCCGCCATCTTGTTTTTTTAATTTTTTTCACTTTTTCTGTTAATCGTTTACTAATTTCTACAATAATCCAAAATTTCAAAGAAATCGGTTGGAAAACAAAAGAGTTGCAAGATTCACGTCGGCCGCCATCTTGTTTTTCCGAAATGTCATAATTTTCCCAAACTCGAATCCCCCCCCCAAACACATCTTCCGAACATCATTATATCGATTTCCGTCTCCTTCTAGGAGAACAACCCTGTCAATCAGTGAGTGAGTGAGTCAGTGAGTGTGTCAGTGGTAATCGAGCTATATATATTATAACTAGCGTTTGCTCGGTGCGCGAGCTGCTAAAGCAGCTCGCGAGAGTATTTAGACTTAGCCCCGATTTCACCAACATTGCGTGACGTTTATTCTTGGAATAATTTAGGCATTCTGACAGTTTTTGTACTGAAAATACTGTCAAAATATTAAATTTATGCCGGGATAAGACTCATTTTACGTTGGTGAAATCGGCCTTTACAAGAGTACAGCCTTATACAAAAGTAAAAAACCTTTGAGTGAACATTATTCGTCTATGCAAAAAATAGTTTTGCGTCGATCATTGTTATTTTGTTTTCTAATACATTTTATTAACATTATTATTCAGTTAAAAATATAAATATCAATCAATACTAAACTATGAATTACATTTTGTATATTTTCTTTTACATACATAATTCAACTTCGTTAATAAGAACTTGAACGAAACACTTTTAAGGAAATTGGGACGGATGTTAGGGCTTAGAATTGTACTTAGAGATCCCCCTCCTAAGTCCCTCCTAAGAAATTCCTATTTAGGGGATGATTTAGGTATGATTGTTGAAATTAAACATCATTATTCAGTTTGGGTAATGTATTGATTGATTGAATAATTTGGGATACCGTTACTGCGAGGTCTTAGTTCAGGGTGAATAGCTAGTTAATATAAATTGGACATTAATTTGATTAAATATAAATATGATTTAAATTTTGATAATATTGGTGCCAGTACCTCGTTAGTAAGGTCGTATACATGTAGAAAGTTGGTAGTCAGCACTCAGCACTCGCGTTGGCGTGCGCAGGTTGGTGTAAGTTGACAGTTGCGAATTTCTGTATTTTGTGATAAACCAGTGCAGCGCCTCAAATTAGACGATTCATTTTTCGAGATTTTGTTTGCAAACATTTTTGCGAAAATGTTTGCAAACACATAGTCTTAGTTCGCCGTTAGGGTGAATTTTCTACGATTAATTTTTTGAGATTTTCAAGGTTCATCGGTGAGCCATCCGTTAAAATTCGTTCTTAGGGCAAAGGGGCTTAGGTTCATTTTCGCTCAAAATGTTTTGCAAAAATGATGAACGAGACTCCGTCTAATCGCTGTCTTATGCTCCTCTAAGCGTCGAATACGAATGACATGTTTCAACCTGTGTCGATCAGTGCTGGTTATTGGCGATGATAGCCAGCTTTGTACATGTATACGCCCCAACAGCAGGGAGCACCGCGGGCAGGTGAGGTTGGCAAATGACGTTCGGAGTAGTCAACAACTAATAGATTGGCAGTAGATACTGACCAATTCGAACGTCTTATACTCCCCATCTAACTACATCTAAATTAAGCAAAATGCCAAAATAAATAAAAGCATTACTTAAATACGGTCAATATTACTAAAGTGTACCTATGACGAGCATGTGGAGTGTTTATGAAATAGTAAAAGAAAAAAAATGTCAATTTGTCAGTTAGTCAAATTGTCTATATTATCTACTTAATTACAATTATGCAAGTAAATTGTTTTTACCCTATTTTATGTTTTAAACTACTTAAATACAACTACGTGTTTTCTACTGTAAGTGATTGATGCGTGAAGGGATAAAAGAATTGAGTTAAAATATCTATAACTACTAATTATCTATAGCTACTATGTTTGAACTACTTAAATACAATTACGTATTTTCTACAGTAAATGATTGATGTGTGAGTTAAATTGTCTATATCTACTATGTATTGAACTACTTAAATACAACTACGTGTCCTCTACTGTAAGTGATTGTTGTGTGAAAGGAAAGAAAAAATTTGAATATGCATCAATTGCTAGGTAAAATACTTTGACCTGAGTTTATGAAGTAGGTATAAATGACGAAGGTATAGTGAAGGCATTACTGAAAATTATTATAGCGTTTATTGAATACGTTAATAACAATAGTCATCAATTGTGCGTTAATCAATATTAATAACATTGGAAATGTAATTAACTGTGAACTTGTTTGAATCAGAACTGATGAGGAAAAGACTGTTGCAAAGACGGATATGAGAGATGATGAAAGGTTATGTAGACGAATGATTGTCCAGTGAGAACGCGTAGTCAATACTTTGCAGGACGGAACAGACCGGGAAATTTGAGGAAGATGACTTGAAGTGATGAAGAGCTTACCGTTGTTGAATTCGGGACTTGCAAACGCGAATGTGATATTGTATTCACGAACAACTACATAAAGATCTGGAGCGGAGAAGGTTATTACATGTATTATAGGCCCATTCATGAGCATTTACTTACCACGATATTTATATACAAATTTACTCAGGTATAGTCTTCTTATTACATAACAGAGCTAATGATGCTCTAGATTAACGGTGCTCTAGACAAGCCCTTTACAATACTAACGATCAGATTACGATAATGTTACATAACAAATGCCAATATTAATGTCAAATACTATATAGACAATCTTACATAGGTATCAAATTTCATTTTGTATGGCTTTATTTAAGTCTGGATGTTCCTATCCATAAACGTGAATCTTACATAGTTTCAATTAAGAAAATAGTAGAGCACTGAGGCCAAACAAGAATTTTCTTGTCAAGTTTTATTTACGTCAAAAGAAGATCCTAAAAGTTAAATAGGATAGCACGTCTGACATATTTTCTATGAAGAAAATAGAGCACTGATCTAAAACAGCTTTACTCCGCATAGCTTAATTTAAAGTTATAGGAGCAATATAAAAGTTAAAAAAATGTAAGAAAAGAAACAATTAAAATCTGATATATATAATAGTTTATATAAATATGGAAGAAAAATATAGAAAAACACTTTGAAATAATAGACTTTATTTAAGTCTGGATGTTCCTATCCATAAAAGTATATCATATCACACATAGTTTCAATTAAGATAAAAATTCTTTTCAAAAAACCGACTTCTAATGCCACTACAAAGTATAAAAATAAATTTAGTTTGTCCACGTTTGTTGAAGTTGGGCAAGCCTAAATACAAACAACGAAACCAATGCGCGACACTCACCTTGTGATAACATAATATGAGAGACTCGTTTTCGAGCGAGTATCGCGAGTCGGTTTCGTTCATGTTTAGGCTTGCCCGAACATCCATAAAGGTAAATAGGATGGCACATCTGACATATTTTCATTGAAGAAAATAGTACAGCATTGATATAAAACGACTTAACTCCGCATAGCTTAATTTAGTCATGGGAGCAATATAAAAGTTTAAAAAATGTATGAAAAGAAGCAATTGAAATCTGATATATAGAATAGTTGAAGTAGTTAATACAAACTACGAAACCAATGCGCGATACTCACCTTGTGATAACACAATATGAGAGACTCGTTTTCGAGCAAGCATCGCGAGTCGGTTTCATAGTTTCTGTTTAGGCCCCCCCGAACATCCATAAAGGTAAATAGGATGGCACATCTGACATATTTTCATTGAAGAAAATAGTACAGCATTGATATGAAACGACTTAACTTCGCATAGCTTAATTTAGTCATGGGAGCAATATAAGTTTAAAAAATGTATCAAAAGAAGCAATTGAAATCTGATATATAGAATAGTTTAAGTAGTTAATACAAACTACGAAACCAATGCGTGATACTCACCTTGTGATAACACAATATGAGAGACTCGTTTTCGAGTAAGCATCGCGAGTCGGTTTCATAGTTTCTGTTTAGGCCCCCCCCGAACATTCTTAAAGGTAAATAGGATGGCACATCTGACATATTTTCATTGAAGAAAATAGTACAGCATTGATATGAAACGACTTAACTCCGCATAGCTTAATTTAGTCATGGGAGCAATATAAGTTTAAAAAATGTATGAAAAGAAGCAATTGAAATCTGATATATAGAATAGTTGAAGTAGTTAATAGAAACTACGAAACCAATGTGCGATACTCACCTTGTGATAACACAATATGAGAGACTCGTTTTCGAGCAAGCATCGCGAGTTGGTTTCATAGTTTCTGTTTAGGTCCATCCGACTTCAACAAACGTGGACAAACTAAAATTATTTTTATACTTTGTAGTAGCGTTAAAAGTCGGTTTTTTGAAAAAAAAAAATTATTTTAAGCTTTTTAGTGTAAATATTTAAGCTTTGTTTAGGATTTGATCAAGGGAATATGGAAGCATTTGCGGGCTCCTGGATCAGAGGCCCGGGGCGGGCAGCCCCCTTAACCTCTCGCCCTACTGGACCTGAAGCTCCATGATTTAGTCTATACTTGTTATCTACAATATCAATTCAGTAGATTGGACCCTGCAGCATCAAGATTGAGAAGCTAGGACCTGAAGTTCCATGATGTAGATCATACTTGTTATCTACAATATTAATTCGTAATCGACATTTCCTAAATCTCCATAGTTTTAGATAAGCTGTACCCTGCAGCATCAGGACTGAGGAGTTAGGACCTGGGGTTCCATGATGTAGTCCATACTTATTACCTACAATATTAATTCGTAATCGACATTTCCTAAATTTCCATAGTTTAGGTGGGCAATACCTTTGCAGCATTAGGCTTGAGAAGTTGAAGGTAAACATTTCATTAAAAAAAATCATGCAAATCGGTCCAGAAATCTCGGAGAAATCGGTGGACATACATAGAAAAAAAAATACCGGCCGAATTGAGAACCTCCTCCTTTTTGGAAGTCTGTTAAAAATAGTAGAGCACTGATGTCAAGCAAGAATGTTCTTGCCAGGCTTTGTTTACGTCCACAGAACATTCATAAAGGTAAATAGGATGGCATAGCTTAATTTAAAGTTATGGGAGCAATATAAAACTTAAGAAAATGTAAAAAAAGAAGCAACTGAAATCTGATATATAGAATACTTTATATAAATATGGAAGAAAAATACAGAAAAGCACTTTGAAGTAATAGACTTTATTTAAGTCCGGATGTTCTTATCCATAAAGGTGCATCACACATAGTCTCAATGAAGAAAATATTAGAGCACTGATATTGAACAACTTAACTGTGTATAGCTTAATTTAAAGTTGTGGGAGTAGTATAAAAGTTAAAAAACTGTATGAAGAAGAAGCAATTGAAATTTGATATATAAGATTAGCATTCATATAAAAATTTTAGAGACCTTCATTTGTTTTTAATTACTAAAGAAAAATATCGTTTGTAATAGTTATTTGTTATACAAGAGAGTAAAGTTGTTTTTTAACTGCGTGTTCAATTTTGATGATCGAGTAAGCGAAGGATCCTAAAGTTTCCTGAGCGTCAGCGAGGGAATCAAAAGAGCACGAGGTGAAAAATCTTTACACTCGAGTGTAATATGTAATTTTTCATCTCTCCATCACAAATCACATGTTTTCAAGTTTCTTGGTTTTAACGTTGTTTTAACAATACGTGAAAAGAAAATGGCACGCGTAAAGCAAATTTAAAAAAAAGTACACCAAGAAGGTTCTAATTCTGAGTTTTAACAAATTAAAAAAGGTTGTATGATCAATTTGGCACCATAGAGGTAGAAGTAAATAGGTTTTAATGATGTTTTCAATTCACAAACTGCATAGACGAATGATATTTACCTACTGCCGTACACACGATGTTCTAAATTCAATTTATGTTATCCTCTAGAGCATAATAACTACATTATTCTCTAAAGGATAAAAACGGCTTTTGCATTTAGATTTCGAAGAGCAAAAATATACTTTCCGAGATAGGGAGATGAAAAAAATATTTTTCAATTGATGGCAATACTAAAACCTTTTTATCTTTAATCTATTAATTGGCACCTGTTACTTTCACTTTAATGTCAGAATCCAATTGAAAAGACCTTTATTCTGTCTAAGTTCAAAATACGTCATAATAATAGATAATTGCATGCAATTGCACACCTACCTACCAAAATATTTGTGCCCCGCTACGGTTAATGTGCTGAACTTTTTATAGCAATTAATATCTTTTTTTATAACACATAATGCAAATGTCAGTTGTCTTAGCAAAAATGACATTCCCAAGAATCTCCTGACATTGACTAATACCTAGATAAAATGATATTATTTAAGTGTTTGTTTCTTAACCGGTATTTTATCAGGCAAACGTCTATAACTAATATCGTCTTTAAAAATCTGTAAACTATTTAGATAGAAGCCATAAAGTATCTTTATCCAATTAAATAAAAATAATCCTGTTTTATTAAATTCAAATTAAAAAAAAAACTATTTTAGTCAACTGCTTTGATACATGAGATAGTATTCAAAATATGGAAGAAAAACACTTTATTGTTTCATAGCTAACTTTTCTTTCTTATTCGGTTTTGGCATCATTTTCATTTTATATGTATATATGTTATCGGAAATGTATGAAAATCTAGGAATTGTATACAAATTCTAGGAAATTTATATAATTCCGAAGTTATTTAGGAAATGTATAAAATATTGCTTCAAAAACTATATAAATAATACATAAATGTCCTAGGAAATGTGTACAATTTTTAGGAATTGTATATAACTCCAATATCGTATTAGGAAATGTAGGTATAAAAACAATGCTTTCTGTAATAAAACGTTGTTAAAATGAGAATAATAATTTTTTCATCTCCCCATCTCGGAAAGAGTATTTTTGCTCTTCGATATCGGAGTGCAAAAGCCGTTTTTATCCTCTAGAGGATAAAGTAAATTGAATTTAGAACATCGTGTGCACTAAGTTTGTGAATTCAAAACATCATTAAACCTATTTACTTCTACCTCCATGGTGCCGAATTTATAATATAACCTTTTTTAATTTATTAAAAACTCAGACTTGGAACCTTCTTGGTGTACTTTTTTTTAATTTGCTTTGCGCGCGCCATTTTCTTTTCACGTCATATTGTTTGAATGGGGAGATGAAAAATTAAGTGTTGCACTCGAGTGCAAAGATTTTTCACCTCGTGCTCTTTTGATTCCCTCGCTAACGCTCAGGATTCTAATTTTTGAATCACTCGCTGCGCTCGTGATTCAATTTTAGAATCCTTCGCTTGCTCGGTCATCAAAACTGAGCACGCGGTTAAAAAGCAACTTTGCACTCTTGTATAACAAATAACTATTATGGTCGTTGCGATAACAACGTTCAGGTAACAGTCATAATTATCGTATCTATCCATCGTATCACGTATTTTTGAAACTCAACTTGGGCACATCAACCTAATACAACCTAAGTGCCCGGCCTGCGGCCGGGCACCTGGGTTCATGTACATCCCTAACCTAACCTAACTTTATATTTTGCCAAAAAGTGTGTACATGTTAGGTTAGGTTAGGTTAGCTCAAATATTCACATTTCCAATTGCTATTTAGACAATGTATAGATTTCCTAGGAAATGTGTTTAATATAATTTATTTCACACATTTCCGTGCGATTTTAGGAATTACATACATTTCCTAGGAATCGTATATAATGATTACGGATTATACACATTTCTGGTGACATCTACATTTTTTGTTTTATAAACAATTTGCATGCAATTGCATATCTATGTACTTTCCAAAATATTTGTATCTTGCTACGGTTAATGAGTTGAACTTTTTATAGCAATTAACATCTTATTTGTAACACATTATGCAAATAAAAAAAAAGTATATTTTAAATACAATAATATTTTTTGTAAATACAATAATAAATTATTTGTGTAGCAGATTTTATGTCTCATATTTTTTTATTTTTTTTATTGTTTTTTTTTCAAAGAATATAATTTTTTTCTTTGCTAGTTTTCTTTTCTTTTTGTTCTTTGTTTTTTTTTAAAGAATATATTATTTTTCTTTGTTAGTTTTCTTTTTTTTTCAAAGATTTTTTTTTGTTTGTATTATTTTTTTTTCATTTTTTTATATAGACTTCTTTTTTTATCTGCTTTACATATAGGTTTTTTAAAATATGTTTAATTTATATCTTAAAATTACTTATTAAAATTTTTTTATGCAAGTACCTACATAAAATTTTATTCTATTGCTTCAAATTTATCTTTAATGTAACACGATTATAGGATTATATTATAATTCAATACTATATATAACCCTGTAATCATATATATAATAAATTCAATATGTCGAAACCCTCAATTGGCATTAATCATATTGATACAATGGAATAATAATTATATTATATGTCTTCTTAAAGTATCGAATTTATTTTTAAATAAATAGATTTATTTGGAATTTATAATCTATATATTTAATATCATATGCCAAATTTTCATTTAATATAAATAAATGTTTAAAATACAAGAATTTCATAAATTGCAAGTATCATTATCAACATTTCGACACCCCCCGGCCAATAAAACTGTAATTGCAAAATTTAAATTTTACAGGAGAAATGTTTTACTGTTTTCTTCCTCTAACTTTGAAATCATTTGGCATATTCACGTATATGTTACATCAAAAGAAAGCTAATTTTTTATAACACAAGTCTTTGGGGTCAATATAAAAGTATCTTTTTTCAGAAGACTGAAATTTATGAAAAAAGATATTACTGGAAATATCTTATGAACGTTTTTCCGTAAAAGTCGCTTACGGGATTATTGTGGTAATTTTTTTTTTTAGTCTGATACGATAATAGTTAATTACAGTCTTTTTTAATGTAAACTTGCAATGGTTTAGATACACAATACACGCCCGTGTCGACACTTCACTTCAATGCGGAAAATAGCATACATCTTACTGTCCAATGTTATTTAAAGAAAGAGACTTAAAATATTGTAAGATACTATTACTGGTATAATTTAAAAAAATATATACACTAAAAATAAAGTTATGACACTTACTAATTAGTATATGAAAATATTTTATACGCCAATAACCCAGTTATAGCATCTTGCCAAGAAAGAAATTCAAAAATAATTTCGTAATAGTATAATATGAAAAAGTAGCGAGAATGAGATAGAAAATAATGACTATTGATAAGTGATAACTTAATAATTTATTTTTCTACATAGTTTTAGAGTCTCTACACACCGAGTCCAGCGCTTTTCCAAGGCTTCAATCACTTTCACAAAAAAGTTTTGTCTTGGTCCTGCAAAAACTCTCCACGGCATTTATTACGTCGTTATCGTTTTCCTACCTGTTTCCCCTTAAGTACTTTTTCAATTTGGGGAACAGATAAAAATCGCTAGTAGCCAGATCTGGTGAATGGAGGTGGTCAACCAATTCGAAGCCAGCTTGCTGAATGACAACCATCGCAACTGCTGACCTGTGCGCGGGCGTGTCGTGATGAAACAGCACGTCACTTCGAAGTTCCCTTCTCCTTTTCTCTTTGATGGCATTCCTCAATTTGGGAAGCAAAGCTGTATAATATTGGTTTGTAATAGTGGTTCCACGCTCCAGGTAATCAATCAACAATATCCCTTTTGAGTCCCAAAATATTGAGGTCATAACCTTGCTGCCCGATGTCACGACACGAAACTTCTTCGGGGTTGGTTGTGATGGCAGTTTCCATTGCGAAGATTGTTGTTTTGTCTCGGGATCAAAATGATGGACCTATGTTTCGTCTATTGTTATTGTTCAACAATATTACATTTTCTTGGGTGACTGATGTCGATGGACGACCGCAATGATGTTCGTCTTTCGTGCTCGTTTTTCCTACTCGAAATTGAGAAGACCACCTTGCGATCACCAGTGGAATACGGCGGAGCAGACTCTCCTAATCTTGTCTTCAAATCGCAATGAATCTCTTGCGTCGTTAACTTTTTTAAACAGAGGTATTTAATAACGGCCCGCACTTCGTTTTTCTCCATTTTCGAGAACACGTTCCGACACGAAACAAACAAATGACTATATTCAGAAAAAACAAAAAAATTGAAGATTTTTTCTTTATTAATATTACAAATATGTATCTGAGCTATGTCTGCCAGTATTTTTTTTTTTACCAAGGAGTATGTCGTTCTCACTACTTTGTGATCCCTCCTAGTACAACATTTTTGTCGTAGTGAATTTCTGTACAATAAAATAGTATATTACACATTTAGGGAAGGAAAATAAGAAACGTCTCAGATCACATGTAATAGGGAATATGCATGATTTTTTTTTAATTTCTTAAATTAATCATTTACATCTCTATAACATATAAAAAATATAAATAGGTTTGAAAATAGTCTAATAATTTTTCAAAGCGAAATTTAAAACATTGAATAAATTTGAGCCGTTCAAACGCCACCATTAGCGCGCGCTTTTGATGACGTCATTCGACATGTCCCGTGTTTGTTTATTATAGCGTTTCAGTTACTTCATACTTATTTTCAGTTTTAATTGCTACACAAACCATGGAAGAAGTTAAAAAACCTTCTTACAAGTATTGTATGGTACCTAAGTACAAAAACACTATTATTAGTACACCCGATAAAGTGTTTTTAGGGTTCCGTACCCAAAGGGTACCAACGGGACCCTATTACTAAGCCTACGCTGTCCGACCGTCCGTCCGTCTGTCAGCGGGCTGTATCTCGTAAACCGTAATAGAGAGACAGATGAAATTTTCACATATTATGTATTTCTATTGCTGCTATAACAGCAAATAATAAAAATTAAATTAAATTAAAAAAATTAAATTAAAATATTTTCATGGGTACATGGAAATATTTTTATTTAATTTTTTTTAACGGAACCCTAAAAGAGCGAGGCCCGACTCGCACTTGGCTGATTTTTTCGTATTCCACGAGATGCGAAAGTACGAAAAAAAGTGTAAGAAAATTGTTCATGTAAATCGGAATATCGTATTTATCTAATACTTATTTACAAAAAGTATATAAACATATCAAACTTGAGTGAGCTTCAATAACATAATATTACGTATAAATTATCATGATATAGACGTAAATTAGGAGTTTAGGAACACAGATGGTTATTTAAAGGTTATGTTTTGTTTTAAGTATTATTTAAACATATAACAATAAAAATCTATGTTAAGGACTAAAATATACCATGTAACATAATAATTATCTTGCAGCTTTCACTCCTTTGATCTCTGCGCTCGTAAAATCGAGATTTGTTACAAAATATACTGACATCATAAATGCATCTATTTTCGGTAAATTATCCGATTGTGCTTTGACAAAACCAGTTTCTGTCATCGACCTAGATTGACTACAAATATAAATTCACAAGTAATCACACAGGAATACAGTTTTAAACAATTTTTCTCACAAACACTGTATGAATTTCGACGCCGTAAATCAACCGTAACACAAATGACGTCACATTTCGTTTCGACCAATGGCGACGCGTTTTGTAAGTTTGAATTTCCCTCCTTTATTTTTCACTTTCTATATAATATTTTCTGGGTTTAAATAATAACTAAATAAAAAAATACCTTTTAAGTATAATGTTAAGGCAATAAAGAATCTAGAAAAAAATATTTGAGACAAATTTAAATTTTATGCATATTCCCTATTGTCTACCGAGGCGAAGCCGAGGTTGACTAACATGTGATGTGAGGCTTTCTTTTTTACTTCCCGTGGTGTGTATACTATTATTTTGTCCGACGAAGACAGAAAGCGGCAATTTTGTTTAGTGCAGCGGGAGGAAAGTTGCCACTTTCCGCCCGGCGGCCAAAAAATTACATTTTGAATACATTTTATACATAACAGAAGATATGTTGTAGAATAGGTTACAATTTACAGTTTAAGTTATCATTTATTTACATGATGTGTGTTATATCATAAAAAGAAAAATAATAGTTTGAAAGAGTGACATCCATGGGTGTGATACATGTGATAAATGAATTAACTAAAACTGTCACCAAATAAGTATGAAAGCCAGCAGCCAATTTGATAGGGATTTCAAGAAATAGCAGTTAGATGCCTATTAGAACTATGAGATTATAGCTTATATTATAATAAAGTTTATAACCGGAGCGGAATGACGTCATGTCAACATGTCATTCGTTAGGTTATGTTATTTCAGTTGAGTTCATGAATTTTGGCGACTTCCTTGATGACATAAAACAAGAATCAACGTGAGACCTATGATCCAGGGGCAGGGATATTATTTACACGTTTGAAAATTGTCTTCCTAAATTTTATACTAAGGGAAATTGGGCAATAATGTTGTTTATCAGTCCCCAAAGCCCTGGCCTCGTGGGGCCTATAATACATGCGAGAACGTTCTCGGCTCCAGATCTTTTAGTAGTTGTTTGTGATAGGTACAAAATCACATTAGCGTTTACGAGTCCCGAGTTCAACAACGGTAAGCTCTCCATCACTTCAACTCATCTTCCTCAAATTTCCCCGTCTGTTACGTCCTGCAAAGTACTGACTACGCGTTCTCACTGGACAATCATTCGTCTACACAGCCTTCTATCACCTCTCAGAGCCGTCTTTACAACAGTCCTATCTTCATCAGTTCCGATTCAAACAAGTTCACTGTCAACTACATTGCTAATGTTAATAATATTGGTCAACACACAGATTAATGAAAATTATTATTTCCATATCCAATATGTGCTACAACAAATTCCAGCATTGTCCTCACCATATGTTCATCATTTACACAAACCACAGATACACAAGTAAAGTATTTTACTTCAGTAATTGACTCAATCTCAAATCTTTAATTTCATTTCAGTGAATAGTAATACAGTGCATGTGTGTAAATACAACATTTTCTTTCATTCTCTTCTATCACTCGTCAACTCGCTGTCCACGTCATATCCTCTTTCACACAATTCATTCATTTCATCGTTTTTGTCCGTCCACATGCATATTCAACATTCTTCTCGTAATATAATTTTCTTACATGCCCATACCATGTTAGACTGTTATTTCTCATCTTATCTATCACTGGATTTCTTTCAAAGTTCCTCTTTTATATTCATTTCTTATCTGATTCATTCTTGACACATCCTACATCCATCTCAACATATGTATTCTTCTATTATTCATTTCTTTTACCGTTCAGCATTCGCAACCATACAATTAACTATAAACTAACTACTTATGCAAAATACATAGCAAAAAGCAAAACATAAAATAATATAGTTGCTATTTCAACATGATTTTGATTTTAAAATTTAAAAAAATATATAATCATGATTTTTGATTTGCCATCTGACGAGGTGAACAATTTTCAGAAAGCTGTGTATATTTACAATAACGGCGGATAAACTACATTATTTACGAGCGGGTTGCCGTTTATAACGCGTTCTTTATTTATAAGTATTTTGATATTTTGTCGATGTTGAACGCGGCTGAGAGCGACGTAAAGTTGGCCGTGACTGAAAACATCGGATCGCAAGTCTACTCCGACACGACATATTGTTTGACCCTGAGATTTGTGAATAGTCATGGCGTAACAAACCTGTAATGGAAATTGACGGCGGCACATTTCTATAGGACTACCCGGTTCGACGGGCGCTTTAAAAATTATTCTCGGTATTAAATAAACATCGGACAGTCCTGGTTTGCGAACGGTTATTAGACGCGGAGACGTATTTACGACAATAACTTTGGTCCCGTTTACTAATTTATCGGAAAAATTTAAATTTCGCATAACCATGCACACACATCCTACCTTTAAAGTTAAATCATGTTCTGGTATTCCTTTTGGCTGCATTCGGTTTAAAGCGTCGACACCTAGAAAGATCTGGTCCGCGATGTCACTTACAACTTCATCTATCGAGTAAAAATGTAAGGGTTCTTCAGGTAAAAGTTCTAGTATTTTAGCATTAATTTCGTATACGCTTGCATTGTGAGTTGATAATATAGCCCTATGAACGCAAACATCGGGTTCATTTAATACGACATTTGGGTAAACAAAATCAATTAAATCATCCAATTCAGAAACAAATGATATCATTGAGAGATTTATTAAATTTTGATGGCTTGTATGCAAAGTTATAGAAGGTAATTGATTTGAACCCAATTTTAATAAAAATTCGGAAAATTCGGGATCATCTCTACATCTTTGTGATGTTACCAAAGAGAATGTTTCTAATTTTTGCCAAATCGGTGAAGATTTAACGGAAGCATTGAAAACGTCTGAATTATTTTTTGCGTCAACTACTACTGGTGGAATTTGGCGGTAATCACCTGCAAAAATAATAATTTTTCCACCAAAAATTTTGTCGTTTTTCATTAAATCGCGTAAAGATCTTTCTAATAAGTGAATGAGCCACTTGTGAACCATGGGAGCTTCGTCGAAAATTATAACATTTGCATTATATATTAGTTCTGCTCTTTGTGAACCGTTTGTTATGTTCCAATATCCGAGATCGTCTACAAGATCTAGTGGAAACCTGAACATGCTATGTGCGGTTGTACCATTTTCATGGTTTTGCGCGGCGATACCTGACGATGCGGTGCATAAAACGATACCATTTAAACTACCCCTAACGTGTGCAGTAATAACGTTTAAAAGTAAGGTTTTACCGGTGCCGCCGGGGCCGTCAATGAAAATTGCGCTGTTTTGAGTTTCCCGGAAACTTTGATTAGTTAGCAGTTCGTTTATATATTTAAATATTTCATTTTGTTCTGGTGATAATTTAGGTAGCCAATCATTTACGAAGTCTCTTAAAACATTGCTGTTATATTCTGTTTGTTCACGCCCTAACTCGGTTGTTTCATCGGCGACGTCTGGCAAACCCTGCTCGATTAAACTTGTACCGTGTTTTCTCAAAAGGCGGTCGATTATAACGAGACTTGAATGATACGCGCGATCAATATTGTCGGGTTGACGATGGATGAAATCTTCACTGATTTGATCGCGGAATTTTGACCAGAGAGACGCGACTGGAATACCGTTCACGGCTAAAAGAACGAAAAAGTTACGCAGACGCGGTCCAGTGAAAAAACCACAAGCCTCAGTCATAGCTTTTTCGTACTCAGCTTCATCGTTCGCGAGCCCGATCGTTTTAGCAGCTTCCTGGAATGTCATGCAATCTGGACCACCCAAATTTAAAAGGTCTCTGTAACTACGACAGGGATGTGAAGCTAATAAAAGACGTAAATAAAATTGTTCACCTCTATTTGGAGCAACGAAAAATAATCGCGCCACGAGTTCACCTCGCTGTCGCCGGGTTACGAACCGGTTATTTAAAGTTTCCAAAATTTCTACGTTTTTAATTCGGGGACGTGTGGCGTGAACAATATATTTCTCATAAAAATCTTGATAAGTTAATTCGTCAAAATTTATCCCAGCAGGCCGATTAAAATAAGTAATTAAATCTGAGGTTGTTCGATTTGCAGCTTCCGTTTCAGTGCCAGGTTTAAAATATACGTATTGTGATCCTTCCAGATGAACAACGAGTTGTTTGACATTAGGTTCGCGGCAAACTAAATCAAATTCTAAGATACGCCATGTCGCTTCGCAGGATCCTAAATATCTTTTAGTTACGTAATTCTCTACTTCATCATTATGATTTTCGTCTAAAACAACTGCTACGCGAGAATGATCAGCGCCTTTTGTGATATATTTAAATAAGTATTTTATAACGGCAGTAGCTGTGGACACTTCGACGTTAATATGACAATCGTACTTAAGGAGTAAGGCGGCGTTGTATGGAACTACCCAAAGATCGTTGATTTTAATTTTTTTACCTCTGTATGTTATTTCAGCTTCGTTCTGACTATTGCGCCTTAAATTAACGAAGCCTCTGTTATCGCAAAACGTAGTGTCCGTTTCGCGTTTCGGAAAAAATTTAGAACATTTTTTTTCTTCATTATCCCAACAAGGAAGATCAGTTCTATTAGAAAGGCCACAAGGACCATGGATCATGTGATCGATTACACTTTTGCGCAACCTTCCTTGAGCTTCGGATGGATTAGGTATATCGGCTCTAACAAATTTGTCAATATCGGTATTATGCATAGGGCCTCCGCCTTCTACTCGAAAACAAATATGTGCATGAGGTAGGCCTCTTTTTTGAAATTCAATAACATACATGAGATAAACAAAGTTTCCAAACCATTTTCCGGAACGGATATCTTTAATTAATTGTGATAATTTTAAATTAAAAACTCTGGCACAAATTAGTGGATTCGCTTTTTGTCCTGAAGGGACTGACTGTTTAATTTCAACCCAATTTGGATTACAAGTAACTGTAATAAAAAAGGAAGGTTGACCTAATCTATGTACTAAAGCTATAGAATCCAGATACTTTAATTTCATGTACCTGGGACTTCCAGTAAAACTATACGGGAGATATATTTTTCCAGGGACAATACCGCCCTCGCCTTGAATAGTCTCGTCATTATTTAGTGCTTCAATTTCATGAAGAGGTGCTGACCTTACAGCAGAGTTTGAATTTTTAGTCTGCATATTGGTAATATAGCGTAACCGTTCATCAGAAATCCTATTAAACATATCTATAATCCACTCCTCTGAAAGACGATTAAATTCCGAAAATCGCGATTCTGATAGTAATAAGCATCTAATGTACTTTAATTGTGTCAGCTTACTGCCTTTGTTGTCTAATTTATTTGGGTACCAACCGGGGTTACCATGTGGATACAGTAAAGGATATTGAAAACTTTCAAAACATGGATGTAAAATATCAACTGTGTGGGGGCGACGGCGGCCTTCTTTCCAAATAGCGATACAATGAGGAGTGAATTGTTCTACTTCTGTTCTTATAATGGCGGCCACTTCCCTGCCTACTGGCAAATCCCCTAAAATATTTCCATGCGAGCGGCGTGACGTTTGTTCAAAAATAATGTGAGCATTAACGGAAGTTTCGCGATTTAACTGTTTGAAACATTCAATGTATGGATTTACGTTATGCATAAAATTTGTTATTGAACGAATCACTTGCATATCTAGATTTAGATTTTGAGCTTGTCGTTCGCGAGTTTCATTGTCGTCATGCACGTACATTCCGATAGGATTAGCACTATCTGAATATCCTAAATCAAATACTCTGTGATAAATGCGACCTTGAATTTTTAAAAATGTTATTCCAGTGTTAGGTTGCTGGTATCCGTGAGAAACGCCTAACGCAGAGAAAGCGAATAAATTATTGTACGCGCGCGGTCTATTTAAAAACGACGTATGGTTATAAAACTCTTCGGTAAGGGGTTCTAAATTTTGAACATTGTAGGCGCCTTGTCCGCAGCACCATTTTGTGCGAGTTTTCTCTTCAAAAAAGAGTCGAGTTTGACAGAATGAACACACGTGTATATCAGGACCTAACAGTGTCGATTTTTTCAATGAAAATAATTGGATTATATTAAGTTCTTCGTCGCGTTTTTGAGCAATTAAATTTGATCCTCGCAATTCAGGCTCGAGATTTCTGTTTTTTGTATTATACCGTTGAACGGAAGCTGTATTTATTTCCGGATGTTTTTCGGTGTAAGTTTTTACCGCTTTTTGATGTATTTCCGGATGTTTTTCGGTGTAAGTTTTTACCGCTTTTTTATTTATTTCCGGATGTTTTTCGGTGTAAGTTTTTACCGCTTTTTGATTTATTTCCGGATGTTTTTCGGTGTAAGTTTTTACCGCTTTTTGATGTATTTCCGGATGTTTTTCGGTGTAAGTTTTTACCGCTTTTTGATGTATTTCCGGATGTTTTTCGGTGTAAGTTTTTACCGCTTTTTGATTTATTTCCGGATGTTTTTCGGTGTAAGTTTTTACTGCGTCTCTATTCACTGCTGGGTTACTTTTATTATATTTTTTTGATGCATCTAAATGCGCATTTTGTTTCGTTGGTTTAGGTCCCCGTTTTTGTTTTTTAGGTCTACCGACTTGTTTTTTGGAAACAGTACTATCAATCGCGGGAACTTTTTCATCGTTTGATATTTTTCGTTTTAGAGGTCTGCTTATTTCGGAATTTTGTGATGCATTAATTACACGGGTGTTTAATCTTTCCAGAATTACGACTGGTTTTAAAATGTTAAATTTTGGATCTGTGAGAATCGACTGTAGCTGTAAGTTTGTGGATAAATTTTCATTGAAAGCGGATAGATTTTCCACGCGGATTTTATTGATTTGATATTCACCGATAGAATGTGTATAACTTGTAATTATTAATGTAGCTAATGATTCTAAATTTTCCGAACAAAACAGTCTTGCGACGTTCAAATTTTCGTTGTTGTTTATTTTGTTTGTTTCGTCTACGCCGTGACTATTGAACAAGTAATATTTGTCATTGTAACGCCAAAACGACATTGTTTTTAGTTGACCTGTAATTAAATAGCTATCCGTAGCATCTGTATGACGTTCATTAAAAATTTCACGAATGAAAAGGTTTTTTAAAATAAGTATGGAATTTCTCACATTAAAATTATCGCCATTTTCTGGAAATATACCATTTGTAATCCAGTCGTTTGATATTTGAGCCAAAAAATTGCCGACGCGGATGTCAGAAGGCAATTCTGAATCAGGATCTAAGTAATCACTCCGAAATTTATTAGTATTCTTTAAGTCGTTTATAATGCGCACGTACAACTCATCTCCGCAAGATAAAATTGAATCAATTTCACGGGGGGTAAAATCGAGTCTCCTTTTGAGACATGAATATATGGACGCGTATGTTGAGATAGCAACACATTGCGCGTTTACCTTTGTTCCGGTTGATGCATCAAGACGCAATTGTCCCTGATGCATCGAACCTATAAATAAAAATAAATGTGATGCATGCAATCACTATAAAAGTGTATTGTGTGGATAATAATAATTTTATTATTCTATTTATGATAAGAAATAACATGTTTTGAAATTTTGCCGTCAGAAATGTGAGATGATTAATGAATACGATAGTCAAAAATTTACCAAAAATTCTTAGGACTTATATTGTATATTGAAAAAAAAAATGATTTATATAATATTTCGTTTTTCACGAGATATGTATTAAACTAAATGAAGGTTTATCAAATCACTTGAAACTTTGTGACAGTCCCTATAAATATAAGGTGGTTTGTACGACCAGCTGCATTAATGCATTAAGCTTTAAGGTTTAAATCGTGCGCAAACATTGCTCGCATGGTCACTCCAATCACTCCAATGTCAACTTTAAGTGAACCACATAAGATTCAAACGATTTCAGTTCATACCACTATAAAATGTCGACAATATCAACCTTAAGACAACTGCATTAGGTTTAAAACATTTTTTCAACACATTTGCTCATAAAGTGGCACTATGTTACACATAATGACACCTATAATCAAACTGTGACTTCTTCATTACTATTATTCACAAGTGAGATATAGACTTTATTCTTAATTTTATTGGTTGAGTTGCTTTCGTAGTCGTAATTCCTAGTTCTGTGGTTGCTATGTTCTCAAAAAAGTTTCGATACAAAAAAAATTGTGTTCAATAGTTCAAATAAATTAATGTAGGTTTCTATTGGTTGCTCATTTTATGCAACTTTGTATTTAAATAGATAATTTCAATTACTATACTAATTGTATAATAAAACTCACGTAAATTAAACATTTTTTTTGTAATAAAGAAAACTTGAAATTCCCCATTTTGTACGTGGCTAAAACGCTATTCGCGAAAAGTCAATAAAAAAATCTTCATTCTTTTAGTCTATGGCTGATCACCATTGTAAGATGCGTGCGCATAGGAAGTTAACTAATTTTTCCCGCCTTGTTTTCACTGTTGAAATTACGGTTATTTTTTAGTATTATTTTCTTCACAAGTGTTTTGAAAAACGTCGTATGATACACGTGTGTATTGATGATTACCGTCCTCGGCTATCTTAAAATCCTCATCTAATGGCTCGGGTCTCAATGGCGCCCTAGCGGCAATCACCAATATAAAACACTTGTACGACAATGTACTATCATTCCTACTCCTGTCTACTGACTTTATTGAGTGATTGTTTCATAATTTCATAGTTTCGTCCATACCATCATATCCATTCTCAGTCCAGCACCATGTCATCATAATATTGCATTGTCACGCGATTTACACATGTATACAAAATTTTAGCTCAATCGGTAATCGGGATGTGGATCAAATTTAATTCGCAAGATTTTAAAACAAACATTTAAACAACTGAAAATAAATAAAAGCTTATAAAAAAACTTGAGAGGTGTTAAGGGACACCTGGATGGAATGAAGTTCCTTTCGATTAATTTGAAATAAGAAAAGCAAAAAATATAAAATAAAATATAAAAGCCGTCTATAAAATATAAAAAAGCCATCTATAAAATATAAAAAACAGTAAAGAAATAAATCTAGATTGGAGACATCTGGACTCGAACCTGAGGTCTTCTAATTTTGGGGCCACCCGATACTTTAATCTATTTATTTGAGCCAATAAAACACAGTAGAAGGCGACGAAATTTACCTTCGTATTCTAATTAGCAGTTACAACTATAGCAAAAAGTGTCGTTAGAACTTTTGATCTTAATTTTTTCCGTCTAGCCTCCTTTCGTAACGCGCAATAAGGAACTACGTTCCAAAAACTTTGTTTTATAGGTAATGTAGCTTAAGAAACATTTTATTTGCGGTGCAACCTAATGTGACCTAAGTGCCCGGCCTGCGGCCGGGCATCTGGGCGTTCGTGTACAATCTTAACCTAACCTAACTTTAGATTTTGCCAAAAAGTGTGTACGCGTGATCATGTTAGGTTAGGTTATGTAAGGTTAGGTTGTGCGGGGCATATGCCGTTCAACCAATCAGCGCGCGAGGTGCGTTCCGTTTTACAATTTGATGGTTTCACTTCGATAGATTGCAATCTACCGAATAAGAATACGTTAAATTGTAAGCAGCACGAGATGTTGAGGTTCACAATCTCTCGACAATTCACAATCGCGCGAGATAGATTACAACATAACGGTATTTACAATTTTACGGTTTCATAAAATATTAATAAAAAATAATAGGAAAATATTTACCTTTAACAATGGCTGCACTTACGGGTTGAAACATTTGGTCTGAAGATTTTCGTTGCATTTTGTTCTATAAAAATAAATAAAATATATTAAGTATATTCTTATGTATTTAGAAAAATAGAAAAATACCAAACTTTTGTTCTAAATTAATGTATTATATGCAAACTTGTTTTTGTAAATTTAATGTATGTATATGTTACGGTAAATATGATTAATTGAAAATTATTAATAATTACCGATCATTATTAATAATTACCAAGATTGATGGTAAAAGTAATAAATTATTCACTTTTTTCGGTGATTATTAATAATTAAACCTTACACTTGGTAAATTTAATAATTTTTAAAAATAACATTCGCTTAAAGGTAAACCGCCGTAAACTTGGCCATCGCGATAGTCTAATATGGCTTGGGGCGGGTGATGTGTTCGGGTTTAAATGATGCGACGGAATTACCGACTTAAGATCGAATACATACATGATATTTTTTAAGCAAAAGCATTATTTGATTCTATTAGAACTATATATATATATTTATTAAAACTTAACCGAGTATTATATTCTAATGCAGTGATCTAATGAACAAACTAAATTAATTTAAACAAGGGTCTTTATTATTTTTTATTTATTATTCGCTTACATAATTGAAAGCAGGCAATACAAAAACACATTAACATTAATCTGAACTTTCTGTATTATCAGAACATTCTTTATTCGAACATTCCTTTGATGTATCATGCGATTGTTCAATATTAAAATACCATGTTCAGCTGTCGCTAGGAAAATATCACAAGTCAGTCACTGCAGAAAACCTCATTGGTTGAGCGCGCTCTCACCCCGCGTCCCGCAGATCATCAGGGAAGCTAAGTTTACAGTGGTTTACTAATTATACTTAGCATTATTTTGTTTCGGATTTAAACAGGCAGGAAGAGGTTGTGACAACTTGCGGGGACAAGGCAATAATGCGTCATTTGTTACCATTCATTTGTTTTGAAAGCATGTGTGCAAAGTAGTGTTGTTTCCGTGAATAAAACTTGTGGATTTGTGATAACCTAGAGCTTCATGATCTAGTCTATGCTTAGTGGCAACTATATCAATTCGTAATCGACAATCCCTGCAGTGTGCGTGGGCAGTACACTGCAGCATCAGGCTTGAGGAGCTATAACCTAGAGCTCCATGATGTAGTCTATGCTTAGTGGCTACAATATCAATTCGTAATCGACAATTCCTAAATCCTCGCAGTGTACGTGGGCAGTACACTGCAGCATCAGGCTTGAGGAGCTATAACCTAGAGCTCCATGATGTAGTCTATGCTTAGTGGCTACAATATCAATTCATAATCGACAATTCCTAAATCCTCGCAGTGTACGTGGGCAGTACACTGCAGCATCAGGCTTGAGGAGCTATAATCTAGAGTTCCATGATGTAGTCTATGCTTAGTGGCTACAATATCAATTTGTAATCGACAATTCCTAAATCCCCACAGTGTGTGGGGGCAGTACCCTGCAGCATCAGCATTGAGGAGCTGAGCTCCATGATGTAGTTTATGCTCAGTGGCTCGGTCCCTATCCGAAATATCGCTGGTATTTTCTAACAGTTCTAGGGACGAGGAATCAAAATATTGCCTTTGGGTGGCACCATTAGGACCACCCGTCTATACCTGCATCTGGAAATCCTTACTGTTGGCTCGGTTGGCCACTTTTATAACCACCCAGATATGCTTTTACCTGGAAATCCTTATTGTTAGTTAGATTCATCACAGGTTTCGTTGTTATTTTTTTATGACAACGTAGGAATACTTGCACCCGAAAATCCTTACTGTTGGTGAAGTTAAAGGTGGCTGGGGAACGGAGTCGGGTGGGGCTTAGAGGGGTTGTCAGACTGGTTTTCGTATGTTTTTATCACTTTTACCAAGGACAACAGTGAATTATTAATAATAACCAATGAAAGTGATGAAATTCATAGTATTTATCAAATTTACCAAATGGTGAGGTAATTATTGATAATTACCGAAAATCCTTACTATTATAAATGGGAAAGTGAGTTTGTTTGTATGTTTGTTCCGCTTTCACGCCGTAACTACTGAACCGATTTTGCTGAAATTTGGCACAGACATAGATTATAGTCAGGAATAGCACATAGGCTACTTTTTATCCCGGAAAAGCAAACAGTTCCTGCGGGATAGCATCGCTATTTTTTACGCAATGTCCTTCAAAATACGCCCAATGGAGTTTTAGATTGACGTGATTTTTTTGCACAGGTAAAGTTAAGGGCCTGAAAAATGACAAAAGTTACTTTTTATCCCGGGAAAACAAACGGTTCCTGCGGGATATTAGTATACTACTTTTCACATATTTATCCTTCAATTATACACCAACGGAGTTACAGATTGACGTGGGTTTTTGGATATGCATAGTTGATGACTTGAAAAGTGACAAAGGCTACTTTTTATCCCGGAAAAACAAACAGTTCCCGCGGGATATTTGTGTGCTACTTTTCACTTATTTATCCTTCAATTATGCGCCAACGGAGTTATAGATTGACGTGGTTTATTGGATAGGCATAGTTGAGGACTTTAAAAGTGACAAAGGCTACTTTTAATCCCGGGAAACAAACAATTCCCGCGGGATATTTGTATGCTACTTTTCATATATTTATCCTTCAATTATGTGCCAAGGGAAGGGAGTTACATTTTGACGTGATTTTTTGGATAGGCATAGTTTAGGGCCGGAAAAGTAACAACAGCTACATTTTATCCCGGGAAAACAAATTCCCGCGGGATATTCGAAATGCTACTTTTCACGTATTTATCCTTAAATTATGCGCCAATATGCATGCATGCATACATGTATGTATGTATGTATGTATGTATGTATGTATGTATGTATGTATGTATGTATGTATGTATGCATGTATGTATGTACGTATGCATGTTTGTATGTATGTATGCATGCATGTATGTATGTATGTGTGTATGTATGTTTGTATCCTCCTGTTACTAACTTTAACTACATTAACTATATCCTTTGCTACTTATCCCACTAATATTATTAATGTGAAAGTTTGTGAGGATGGATTGGATTGGATGGATAGATGTACTTAGCATACGGATGGATGGACGGGATGTATGGATGCATGGGATAGGATAGGGATTTAAAAAACTAAATCCACGCGGACGAAGTCGCGGGTATCAGCTAGTTATTAATAATTATCACATTTATCACATTTACCATAACATATACAATAAAGTCAGTAATTCTAAAAGTTATGGTAATGAAAAACATAATGTCAACAAGTAAATAAATGGGCAGGGAACCTATTTCCTAAAAATATATCAATCCTTAAAGAAGTAAATAAATGTCAAAACATGGCTTTTGGCCAGTAAATTTTGCAAATTAAAAAAGACAGGTAAGCCTTAGAATGAAGAGTCTGGCTATGTAGTTGTGTTTTCTGCAACAACTAACAATGACGGGGGATGGTATGTGGACTCAGGTGCATCCACGCACTTGACTATGAGGAATGATTGACTTTATGATGAATCGCCACCTCCAATTTCAAGCAATTAAGTTGTAAATGGCAAAAAGCTTCTGGTTAAAAGTTGTGAAAAAATAAACTTGAATGTTATTGAAAAAAATGGGAAAATTCAAAAAATTCAAACGAATAATGTTCTCTATGTACCAGACTTAGCAACAAACCTCCTTTCTGTTAGTCAGATGATAAGTAATGGATGCTCCGTTCAATTTGATAATAGTGGCTGTAAAATATTCAATAAACAGAATACCGAAGTTGCAGCAGCTAAACTCATTCAGAATATGTACAGGCTGAATACACACAGTGTTCCAACATGCATCTGTAAACTAAATGAGTCCGACTGTTATCTATGGCATTAGAGAATGGCATATTGAAATTTGATAGATTTAAATAAACTAACAGATTGTGCTGAAGGAATTAAGGCTTTTGAAAATAAGCAGAGTATGATATGTGAATGCTGTCAGAAAGGAAAACAGTCTTGGCTGCCGTTTTCTGCTGAAGGTTCCAGAGTAAAGCAACCTCTGGAAGTAATACACTCTAACATCTGTGGACCGTTGGAAAAGAAGTCTCTTGGCGGAGCCAGCTACTTTCTTACTTTCACAGATGATTATACCAGGAAAGTATTTGTATATTTTTTGAATTATAAGTTAGATGTATTTACTAAATTTAAAGAATTCAAAGCATTAGTAGAGAATCAGCTTAACTTAAAAATAAAATGCATTCACACTGATAATGGTAAAGAATATTTAAGTAAAGAATTCTCAAATTATTTGAAAAATGCTGGAATAATACATCAAACTTCTAATCTATACACTTCACAACGGAATGGTTTGGCTGAGCGTATGAATCGCACATTAATGGAGAGAGCTTGCTGTATGCTAATTAATTCAAATTTACAAAAGCAATATTGGGCTGAAGCCGTATCCACAGCAGCCTATATAACCAATAGATGTCCAACACGTGCACTATCATAACACCTGAGCAGGTATGCAGTCCGGGAAGAAGCCTAATTTGAAACACATTCGAATCTTTGGAGTGAAGCTATGTTACTTATACCTAAGCAAAAACTTCAGAAATTGGATACTAAGTAAAGCCACTAGGTATGACGACAATTGGCTGTAAGTAGGTCTTCCATATAAAAGACGAGCCATCCGGTCTTCATTATAAGTCTAAACTCTGTGCTAAAGGCTGTTCACAAAGTTATCAAATTGATTATACTTCAAAACATTTTCACGGATTGTGAGATATGGTTCTGTACGGATATTACAGAAGTCTGTCAAGAAAACCTAAAAATGATACAATTTGATGTCAAAATAGCATATTTCCTTAGGCAGCCCGCACACAGTCAATAATATTGACGAAAATATTGACGAAAATATTGACAATATTTTCGTCAATATTTAGACCCCGCACACTACGCAAATAATATTGTCAATATTTCTAACATAAAGTGATTCAGTAAGGCGTAGAAGCTTGATTTGCATGCACGTGTGCTAAAATGGATACAAAGAAAAAAACCATTGCATTGGTTATTGCATTAACTTTATTGAATAAAAAAAGAAAGAAACGATGGCTTACAATGGATGACAAAAAAATTTTCGCATTGATTTTATTTTTCCTGTAAAATATACATAAACCTCTATTGACCATAATTATTTCAGATTTTTCGATTCGTAAACTTCGGAGATAAGGGGGGGAACGGTATTTTTTTCGACATTTTGGCCGATCTATCAAAAACTATTATATATAGAAATAAATAAAAAACTGTTTTAGAATGCACAAGTAAAGGCCTTTCATATGATACCCCACTCGGTATAGTTATCTTACTTTGAAATTTCAAACCCCCGATTTCCCCCCCTTTTTAATCAAACTAAAATAATTTTCGCGTTGCTTTTATTTTTCCTGTAAAATATACATAAACCTCTATTGACCCCCGATTTTCCCCCTTTTTTAATAAAACCAACCAAACCAAAATATTAAAACCAAAATTGAAATTTTTTAATAAAACCAAAATTGGCCAAGTGCGAGTTGGGCCTCGCTCTTTTAGGGTTCCGTTAAAAAAATAATTAAATTATTATATTTCCATGTACCCATGGAAATATTTTAATTTAATTTTTTTTATTTAATTTAATTTTCATTATTTGTTGTTATAGCGGCAATAGAAATACATAATATGTGAAAATTTCATCTGTCTATCTATTACGGTTTACGAGATACAGCCCGCTGACAGACGGACGGACGGACGGACAGCGTAGGCTTAGTAATAGGGTTCCGTTGGTACCCTTTGGGTACGGAACCCTAAAAATAATTTTCGATTTTTCTTTATTCCAATGATGTTGGGCCACTATTATACATTATTTTAAATTATATATTATTATATACAATGCCCAATATATTATATATTTTATATTATATATTATTATATACAATGCCCAATTTCATGTCGATAGCTTTAATAGTTACTGAAATAATCGACTGTGACAGACGGACGGACGGACGGACGGACGGAGAAAGTCTCACCATAAGGGTTCCATTTTTACCATTTTGGTACGGAACCCTAAAAAAGAAAGAAACGATGGCTTAAATACTGGATGACAAAGTGGAAAAGTGGAATTAAATCATTTAAATCTAATAAAAGAACTTCGAAATACAGAAAAAGATGATTTTAAAAATTACATGAGAATAAAAGGTAGTAGCTTTCAAAAAATACTATCTTTAGTAACCCCTTACTTAAAAAAACAAGATATACTGATGCGAAAATCGTTACGTCTCCCACATTTTAATAAATTCTATTAAATATTCTTTTTCATTGCTTGTTGCACTGGGGATGTCCTCAATTTTTGGTTGCGAGCGCACGTCCTCCTGCCTTGAAATCTTTTTTCAACTAAAATATTGACGCGCGCCCGCACACTGTCAATATTATTGTCAATATCCCTGCCTCCCCCCGATATTGACGAAATTTCCGGACTTCGACAATAATATTGATCAAACCCCGCACACAGTCAATAATATTGTCAATATTCGTAAATATTGACAATAATATTGACTGTGTGCGGGCTGCCTTATATACACAAGAAATTTTCTTTAATTACTTATTAAAAAATAAAAAAGTTTAGGCATATAATATGCTTATTATGAAAACATGTTTAAAATCAAAAAATACATAATTTCTCAAAAATATAAACGTCTATCAAAATTTTGTTGAGCAATTTTTCAATTATTAATCTCGAAAAAGACATTAAAATAATAATTTAAATATAAATTAAAAATTAATAAACTCTAACTCACCACGTATTTTGTATTGCAAAAAGTATTTCATTACCATTCGAATTTTGAAAAAGGACGCCACCTAGTGCTGCCCCATCCAACAGTGTTGTCTGAGTTCTGAGTTTGATTAAAGATCGATTTTGTGTTCAATCGATTTTTCAAAAATCCATTTTTGCGCCGATTTTAGAGACCTGATTCTTTGATGTATTATTTATAAACAACTGTTATTTTAAGTACTTATGTTTATTGTCCATTTTAACTTATACGTGTTTTATAAATAAAACCTTAGTTATTAGTTAATAATACAGTATCGATTTTATCGAATTGATATTATTATTATATAATTATTTTTTGATTAATTCAATTCAATAAAATACAGATTTTTGTTATCGAGCATTAAAAGATCAATTTTCGATTATAATAATAATAATTTTTTATTAATAATAATTTTTTTTTTTGTAATCGTGCCAATTTCAAACATGTCTAATTGTTTAATATATCATTTACCAAAGATGATCATTTACCAAAAATACAAGTAATTGGATAGAAGTAATAAGAAATTAATAAATATATCATGCCTATTCCTTCGAAAGAATAGGTAGAGGTGGGGATCAAACCCAGGATCTTTTACTCAGCAGTAGTGCTTGCGATCACTAAACTAATGTGGTACTGTAGCGCGTCTTGTCATAAAAAAGAGAGTCGCACGCCTTGCACTGAATTTGCAGCGCACCTCATCACAAAAAACTACGGTCCAACACGGCTTGCATAGAAAACGAAACATTGCGTTGTCCGTTTTCTAATTTACGACCATTGTTTAAAGTGGATACAATGTTGTATAATGGGATACGCCGGGTCTCCAAGGAATAAACCCGAAAAAAATAAGGGGGCAGTCGCTTTCCAAAAATCCTGTGGACACATATGGCAACAAACAGACGCCCGCGTTCCCCGAACGAAGGGAAAAATTCTACTCCCGGTTAAGAGTCCAGAATAGTTCCACAGCACTTTAAATTTTTAGTCTCGCCTAAGTAGTCGTAAGTCAATCTTATAAATTAATCAAAAATCAAATTCCTTCGAAGTTTATAAAATTTTATTAAAGTTGAATACAAATCTAACAAGAAATTATATTTCCCAGTATTTTAAGTCGAGTGACTTTTAAAAAATGAACCTATCTAATTCAGGGGAAGATTTTATGACGTTATGTAACAATTACGACATAAAATAATACATTTTTCCCGTTATTAAAACTAACTTCCCCTTAAGAAAGGTTGAGACATAGTTTTACTTTTTTAATCAAAAACTACATCGTATAGCTTTATCTATGGGAAACGCCACATGTCCTCTTTTACCTTCTCAATGGTCCGACTATAGCAAAAAAAAAATGAAAATATTAAATACTTTGAATTGATCGGTCCGATTCGGCAGGTATACAATAGATCGATTCATTGAATCGATGTAGGGTTCAATATAAATTTGAAAATCAATTAATTAACTCTGTATAATCGATTTTTCAATTAATCGATTTTAAATTGAAATGCCACTCACTCCTTTGTACCTATTTTCTAAGTCTACAATTTTTTTTCGTGGTCTGTGGTCTACAAGTCTACTGATTGGTTCGTCATAGACCACGAGGCACAACACTATGATGTTCGTGGTCTATGGCCTATGCCAAAGAGAAGAGAATGTAACCAACCACTACGTTTTATGTGATTCACAGCGTTGCTAGAATGTTATTTTTGTAACATTTTACGTTACTTTTGAACCTCTCACGTTACCTCCATGTTACACGACTCAAAATGTTACTTTTACGTTACTTTTGAGGAACTAAAAGGTATATAAATTTATCCTGCAAACAAAAATAATCGTGGGACGTATCCAAGTTTTCATTCGTCGCATTAAGTCGTACCTAATTCCTAGTTTCATGGTTCGTCGTGTTGGAGCCATGGAACTAAGAATTACGACTACCTACGTGTACTTGAGCACTTGATTTTTTAAAGTGAAGCAACATCAGTTGTACGTGGGCTACTTTTAACCGACATAAAAAGGAGGAGGTTCTCAATTCGGTGGAATACATAGAAATAGGAATAAGTCGCAATTCCTAGTTCTATGGTGGAATACCTATTATTATTTTTTATGTTTTTTTTGTATGTTCACTGATTACTCGAAGACGTCTGAACCGATTTCGAAAATTCTTTTTTCGTTTGAAAGAAGATTTCTTATATGCAATAAAGCAATGAATAAGTTTAAGAAGCTACAATCCGACCAAGTAACATTTTCACATTTTGCCCACTTTTTTCTTTTTGCCATATTTATTGAATCGTCGTTTTTCATAAATTAAGACAATGTTACTTTTCTCGTGAAAATGTTACTTTTTGAGCTATTACATGTTACATTTGTGATTTGACCAAGGAACATATATACTGGGAGTGGATTTGACTATCTGCCGCTGGCAACACTGGTGATTCATGTGATTGTAATTAATTGTATTATTTAAAATATTAATCAAATTAATTTCGTATGTAAAAAACATTAATTTTTACCATCAGAGTATACTAAACCTATGCCCTCAGTGAGTGAAAATCGCAAGTAGGTAGATAATATTGTGTTGGTTTTTTAAAGTTCAATCCACAGATGTTTTATCTTTACCTGGAACTCTTTCATTTAGGTTAGTTTATTTTTCAGCTAAGCGTAAATTGTTTACTATAGATTATGTATAATACCCAGCCATGAGCCAACTTCTTTGGACGAAACCTACTGAGTTACTGAGAACCTGAGTCTGTGAGAAAAAGTCCAAAAGTCAGCGAGAGCAAAAAACGATCTGCAGCAACAGCTACTAAATATATCCCTACAGGAGGGCAGTTTCTTTTGTTGAAATATCAGTTATAGTGAAATTACTGTTGAATGTCAAACAAAGATATTGAACTTCAATACGAAAGCGTGAAACAAGCAGCTATAATGAAACCACATTTACCTATATAGTGATAAAAAATATGCAATGTGTTTTGAAAAAAATTTTTATTATAATATAAGAAATTAAAGAAAGTTGAACTTCAACACCGGTTTTTCTAATGAGACTTAACCTAAATTAATATCCATTCACCACATAAAAACCATGTGATTACTTTTTAAAAACAAAAATGAATTTTTCTTCAGTATTATTGCATTTTAAGGAGCGATATGATAAAAATAATAAATAATTAGCTTTTAGATTTGAAATCAATGACTTCAGTATCATATACTTATCACATGAATACATTTTTTTATATTATCAATTTAAGGAATTAAAAATATAGATCCTTCACAAAATTACCAAAGAAAATGTGAAATGTAAAGATCAGAAATGCATGTAGAACAAAATATGATAGGGATTAGTAAAACTTATAGAATACTCAACCTACTATTGACTTCAAACTTGATTACCTTTATATATGTGTTTCATGCTTGTGAATCTACATTCTAATATGATGGAAAGGCTAGAAAAATAAGTACATAGATAATAATAATGTATGTTTATTAGTGGAGATGGGTGGGGCACGTGGCGAGGACAACAGATGACTGATGGATCCGTTTGGTGCTTGAGTGGAGACCACATACCGGCAAGAGAAATTTGGGGAGGCAACCATCGCGCTGGTCCGACGACATCGTCAAGCTTGTAGGCAAAACTTGGTTGAGACTGGCGATGGATTACATGAAGCTCGAAAAGAAGATGTTTATTATGATTAAATTTATTTTGATATATATTAAATGGATGTGTTTTTTATTCTCATTACTTCTAGATTTTATTAGGTAGTTAAAAAAATCAAAACAAAGTTACAAAATTGCCGGCCAGGGACTTACATTTGTGTTTGCTCTTGGTAGTAGGTAGTTAGTTAGAACTTTATTTTAAAGCAAACTTGTTCTTTATTTTTATTTTTATATAATTTAAATTAAATTATTTACATTGATAATTTCATTCTCGATTGAGTAGGTAAAACACTACTAAAACTATTAGACTATGAACAAAGTCATTGGATGAGGTGGTCAAATATGACTGTTTTGCGTGAAAGAGGAACAAACATACACACAGACAGACAGATACACAAACTTTCGGCTTTATAATATTAGTGTGATAAGATAAATAGTCCATAACACCACAATGTTTTTGGCAGCTTCTTTTTATGCTGATATAGCATTCTCATTTATTTTCTCCTAAGTAGTCTGTTCAAATTAAAAATATTTAGGATTGATTATGGAGAACTTGTATTTATTTCTCTTGTTGGTCATAATATGAACTATGGTTCCAATTATAGATGCAGTTATTCGCAGTGCTCTTTCTTGAAACCAATATTTGCATTTATATAGATTTCTAGTTTTCTCTTCATCAGCAATATATTTTTTACTACTTAACCTAAACCGAAGTATAACCGGCCACTTTGCTTAGCGTTTGTGGACTATGAGAAAGCCTTCGATTCGGGGGAAACTTGGGCTGTATTGAGGTCACTGCAGAGATGCCGGATTGACTACCGGTATATCTAAGTGTTGAAGTGCTTGTATGAAAACGCCACAATGTCAGTACGTATACAGGACCAGACTACGAGGCCAATTCACTTGCAGCGTGGAGTGCGACAGGGAGACGTTATCTCCCCGAAGCTCTTTACCGCTGCGTTGGAGGACATCTTTAAGCTTCTGGATTGGAACGGGCTTGGCATCAACATAAACGGCGAGTACATCACTCACCTGCGATTTGCCGATGACATAGTAGTCATGGCAGAGACTCTGAGAGACCTCAATACAATGCTCAATGATCTCAGCAGGGTTTCTCAACAGGTGGGCCTGAAAATGAACATGAGCAAGACGAAAATCATGTCCAATGCTCATGCTCCGCTCCACCCAGTAATCGTTGAGAACTCTGCACTCGAAATTGTAGACGAGTATATATACCTGGTGTTGGTCCAAGGTGTTGGAGTGGCGACCCCGCACCGGGAAACGCAGTGTTGGCAGACCCCCCACCAGGTGGACCGACGACATCAAACGAGTCGCAGGGAGCCGCTGGATTCAAGCGGCGCAAGACCGAAGCCTGTGGAAGTCCATGCAGGAGACCTTTGTCCAGCAGTGGACGTCTATAGGTTGATAAAGAAGAAGAAGAAGATATATACCTGGGACATACAGTCCAGCTAGGTAGGTACAATTTCGAGAAAGAGATTAACCGCCGATTCCAACTCGGCTGGGCAGCGTTCGGGAAGCTCCGAGATGTCTTCTCGTCCAAAATCCCTCAGTGCCTGAAGACTCAAGTCTTCGAACAGTGCGTGTTGCCAGTGATGACTTACGGATCCGAGACATGGTCGCTAACTATGAGCCTCATAAGAAGGCTCAGGGTCACCCAGCGAGCGATGGAGAGAGCAATGCTCGGTATATCTCTGCGATATCAAATCAGAAATGAGGAGATTCGCAGGAGAACCAAAGTTACCGACATAGCTCAGCGTGTCGCAAAACTGAAGTGGAAATGGGCGGGGCACATAGTTCGAAGAACTGATGGTCGTTGGGGTCCCAAGGTGTTGGAGTGGCGACCCCGCACCGGGAAACGCAGTGTTGGCAGACCCCCCACCAGGTGGACCAACGACATCAAACGAGTCGCAGGGAGCCGCTTGATTCAAGCGGCGCAAGACCGAAGCCTGTGGAAGTCCATGCAGGAGACCTTTGTCCAGCAGTGGACGTCTATAAGTTGATAAAGAAGAAGAAGAAGAACCTAAAAAATTAATAACCATAGATTAATTATTCAAAAATATAGGTAGGTATTTAGGGCCTATTTTACTAATGTAAAATAAGTCTTAACCCACCGTTTTAGCTTTCTGACTTGATTTTGACTATATTTTCAATACAAAAACTGTCAGATTGCCCAATTCATAGAGCCCAATTTAATCCGAGCTCTCGTAAGAGTAGGTAGTTTTCTGTGATCCGAGGATAAACAGATTAATGGAAACACATTACGTTGATGAAAGCGGGGTTTAGGTACCTACCTGAACATGGGCCTCTGTACCTACTTACGAGTACCACAGTATAGGTAGGACCAGTACGGAAACTACCTACAAACGTTCGAAACGGCTCACTCTCACAAACATGCACATCGACGAGACCCATAAGAGGACGTCGCGATCCTCTCAGTAGGTACCTACTAATTACCGCTTTTGGGTCCCGTTGATGCATATGTTTGTGTTTCAAACGTCTTTAGATACCTAGTTTCCCTAGACCTACCTATACTGTGTAGGTATCTACTTACTTTATTATGAACAAATGTTAACCTAATAATACTTATTTCTAACTACTTAATTATTTTTGGAACGGAGTTCCTTATCGCGCGATACGAAAGGGGGCTAGACGGAATAAATTACCTATTTAAAACTAAAAATTGTAACGACACTTTTCAACCGACACTTTTTGCTATATTTGTGACTGCTAATTAGAACACGAAAGTAAATTTCGTCACCTTCTACTGTTTCTCATTGGCTCGATTGGTATGGCCCCGGAATTTCCCAATCAAACTCAGGTTCGAGTCTGAATTTATTTCTTTAATGTTTTTTTTATTTTATTTTATATTTTATAGACGGCTTTTATATTTTATTTAATTAATATTTTTTTGCTTTTTTTATTTCAAATTAATCGATAGGAACTTCGTTTTATCCGGGTGTCCCTTGACACCTCTCGGCTTTTTTTAGTACCTATCTAGGTAGATAGGTACTTAGATCATAATTATACTGTATACACGACTAAGAATTCATTGCTTAGGTATTTAGCATTCTTTAAGTTAGTAACTTACCTATTTGAATTCGATGTAGATTATTAGACTTTTACTAATCTGTGTAGGTAGGTATGGTTATTAATTTTTCTTGCAACATTTGCTCCTTCCTTTAACTAAGTAGGTAATCATTAAGACTGGGCGTAACGTGAAATAGTCAGACGCAGATTTGATTTTTACAGTAGTAGATCAAGCTTCAGCTATCCAAAAAAAACATGCAATAATTACATTAAACTTTCAAGTGACTGAACAGACTGAAAACATAAAATGGTGAAAGGAGATCAACCATTTTGGCCCAATTTTGAAAGTGCCGGCCAACTAAAATAAACTTTATATTAAAAAAAATAGAATAATTATAACAAAATAAAGACTTTTTATTATTAGACCAAATCTCTAAGTCAAGTCTGTGAGATAATAATTCAAACTGAAAACAGCTTCGAATTCACCTAACTTGTATGGAATTTTGGTTTATTTATGAAAGTGCCAGCCAAGTAAAATAAACTTAATTTCATAATCTCTATTATATTATAATATATTCTCTAATTAATTAATAATTCTCTATTATAGTATAACTATATTCTCTATTATGAAGTGTTTATTTTGGTCTACTCTTAGAGCAAAATAAACACTTTATTACTATACCTACTAAATTAAAAGTCTTAAGTAAATTCTCTCAGATTATATTTAGTTATGAATTCACCGTCTAATCACCCAGCCTCCATACATTTTGGGCTACTATAAATTTTGGGCTACAGCTTTGGTTTCATAATAAAAAGTGGTTATTTTGCTCAATTTTATTATAATATAAAGTTTATTTTAAATGGCTGGCACTTTCACAAATGAGCCAAAAATGTATGGAGGCTGGGTGATGTCCTTTCAATTATTATCTGTGCCTTTCTAAAATTTTGGCATCCATTTCCTCTTTCTTGGCCCCTGGGAAGCCTAAATATCTATTTTAAACGAAATCGGTTCAATAACAAAGAATTTCAATATGGCGGTGACTTTTTACAATTTTGGCATCCATTTCCTCTTTATAGAGCCCAGGGAAGCCTAAATATCGATTTTAAACGAAATCGGTCCAATAACAAAGAATTTCAATATGGCGGTGACTTTTTACAATTTTGGCATCCAATTCTTCTTTCTTGACCGCAGAGAAGACTAAATATCGATTTTGAACGAAATCGGTCTAATAACAAAGAATATAAATATGGCGGCGACTTTTTACAATTTTGGCATCCATTTCCTCTTTCTTGACCGCAGGGAAGCCTAAATATCGATTTTGAACGAAATCGGTCCAATAACAAAAAATTTCAATATGGCGGCGATTTTTTTAAATTTTGTCATCCATTGCCTCTTTCTTGACCGCAGGGAAACCTAAATATCGATTTTGAAAAAAATCAGTCAAATAACAAAGAATTTCAAGATGGCGGCGACATCAAAGTCTATTTCTAGTTCCTTCAATATTCCCCATACATTTTTTATGGGAAAAAATAAATTCAAAAAAATAATTAATTCCGCCATCTTAAATTTTTATCTGTTCATCAAGTAGACCTTTGGGTCTTGATCATCTGTTGCCAAGAAACTACTCTTCCATCTTTTATACTCTCCGAGATAGACACCAGAGAAAGTTTCTATGGCCGCCATCTTGAATCCGTCATTTTGGAGTTTTTTTTCAACTCCCTGCTAATTGGATGTGGTTTCGAGTAATTTTTGTTGGAGCACACCCCACCTAGTTGGTCGCGTGGATAGTTGGCAAAAAAACCACTCTTTCACCTTTTTTAACCCATTTCCAAAAAGGAGGAGGTTCTCAATTCGGCCAGTATATTTTTCTTTTTTAATTCTCCGAGATCTAAGACACCTATGAACCTATCAAAATCAATGTCTTGCATAGTTCCAACTTCTAGTCCCTTCAATATTCCCCATACATTTCGTATGGAAAAAAAAAACTCCGCCATCTTGAATTTTATCCTACTCACCAGGTAGACCTCCGGGTTTTGATCATCTTTTGTCGAGAAACCGCTCCTCCATCTTTTATAGTCTCCGAGAGAGAGACGGACAAAATTTGCCGCCATTTTTTTTCCGCCATTTTGGAATTTTTTTTCAACTCACTGGCAACTGCTCGAGGTTTCGAATGACATTTGGTCGAGCACCCTCCACCTATCTTCTATACCCTGGCCGTGCCCCTCGCCCGTCTCCGAACTCCTCACTCATCAGCTCTCTCCACCTTTCTCCGAGTCACATTCTTTGAGCTCTATACGACACCATGGGTGAAAAAAAATGTTTTCATACAAAATTTTACAGGAGAGTGGTCGGAAATTTGAGACGTCACAGCTCGGCCGCCATCTTGTTTTTTTAATTTTTTTCACTTTTTCTGTTAATCGTTTACTAATTTCTACAATAATCCAAAATTTCAAAGAAATCGGTTGGAAAACAAAAGAGTTGCAAAATTCACGTCGACCGCCATCTTGTTTTTCCGAAATGTCATAATTTTCCCCAACTCGAATCCCCCACCTGGACATATCTCCCCTACATCATTATATCGATATCCGTCTCCTTCTAGGAGAACAACCCTGTCAATGAGTGAATCAGTCAGTGAGTGAATCAGTGGTAATCGAGCTATATATATTATAAACTAGCGTTTGCTCGGTGCGCGAGCTGCTAAAGCAGCTCGCGGGAAGTGTTATTACTAAAAGTAGGGCGCGTGGGTGCGCGGCCCGCTAAAGCGGACCGCGATTGTTCTACTCATCAAGTGTAGGGCGCGTGGGTGCGCGGCCCGCTAAAGCGGACCGCGATTGTTCGGCTTTATTTATTTCGCTCGGTGCGCGAGCTGCTAAAGCAGCTCGCGGGAAGTGTTATTGCTACAAGTAGGGCGCGTGGGTGCGCGGCCCGCTAAAGCGGACCGCGATTGTTCGGCTTTATTTATTTCGCTCGGTGCGCGAGCTGCTAAAGCAGCTCGCGGGAAGTGTTATTACTACAAGTAGGGCGCGTGGGTGCGCGGCCCGCTAAAGCGGACCGCGATTTTTTTACTCATCAAGTAGACCTTCGGATTCTGGTCATCTTTTGCCAAAAAATTTGTTCGAGCACACCCCACCTATCTGCAATAACCTGGCCGTGCTCCTCATTCACAAAAGAAAAAGAAAAAAAAAAAAAGAAAAAAAAAAAGAAAAAAGCAAATGTAAAATGAAAAAAAAGAAAAAGAAAAAAGCCCTATGAACCTATCAAAATCAATGTCTTGCATAGTTCCCAACTTCTAGTCCCTTCAATATTCCCCGTACATTTTGTATGAAAAAAAAAAAATCCGCCATCTTGAATTTTTTTCCTACTCACCAGGTAGACCTCCGGGTTTTGATCATTTTTTGTCGAGAAACCGCTCCTCCATCTTTTATAGTCTCCGAGAGAGAGACGGACAAAATTTGCCGCCATTTTTTTTCCGCCATTTTGGAATTTTTTTTCAACTCACTGGCAACTGCTCGAGGTTCCGAATGACATTTGGTCGAGCACCCTCCACCTATCTTCTATACCCTGGCCGTGCCCCTCGCCCGTCTCCGAACTCCTCACTCATCAGCTCTCTCCACCTTTCTCCGAGTCACATTCTTTGAGCTCTATACGACACCATGGGTGAAAAAAATTTTTTTCATACAAAATTATACAGGAGAGGGGTGGAAATTTGAGACGTCACAGCTCGGCCGCCATCTTGTTTTTTTAATTTTTTTCACTTTTTCTGTTAATCGTTTACTAATTCTTACAATAATCCAAAATTTCAAAGAAATCCGTTGGAAAACAAAAGAGTTGCAAGATTCACGTCGGCCGCCATCTTGTTTTTCCGAAATGTCATAATTTTTCCCCACTCGAATCCCCCACCCGAACATATCTCCCGTACATCATTTTATCGTTTTTTGTCTCTTTCTAGGAGAACAATTATGTCAATCAGTGAGTGAGTGAGTGAGTCAGTGGTAATCGAGCTATATATATTATAATTATTACTACAAGTAGGGCGCGTGGGTGCGCGGCCCGCTAAAGCGGACCGCGATTTTTTTACTCATCAAGTAGACCTTCGGATTCTGGTCATCTTTTGCCAAAAAATTTGTTCGAGCACACCCCACCTATCTGCAATAACCTGGCCGTGCTCCTCATTCACAAATGAAAAAGAAAAAAAAAAAAAGAAAAAAGCAAATGTAAAATGAAAAAAAGAAAAAGAAAAAAAGCCCTATGTACCTATCAAAATCAATGTCTTGCATAGTTCCCAACTTCTAGTCCCTTCAATATTCCCCATACATTTTGTATGGGGGGAAAAAAAATCCGCCATCTTGAATTTTTTTCCTACTCACCAGGTAGACCTCCGGGTTGTGATCATCTTTTGTCGAGAAACCGCTCCTCCATCTTTTATAGTCTCCGAGAGAGAGACGGACAAAATTTGCCGCCATTTTTTTCCGCCATTTTGGAATTTTTTTTCAACTCACTGGCAACTGCTCAAGGTTTTGAATGACATTTGGTCGAGCACCCTCCACCTATCTTCTATACCCTGGCCGTGCCCCTCGCCCGTCTCCGAACTCCTCACTCATCAGCTCTCTCCACCTTTCTCCGAGTCACATTCTTTGAGCTCTATACGACACCATGGGTGAAAAAAATTTTTTTCATACAAAATTTTACAGGAGGGGTCGGAAATTTGAGACGTCACAGCTCGGCCGCCATCTTGTTTTTTTAATTTTTTTCACTTTTTCTGTTAATCGTTTACTAATTTCTACAATAATCCAAAATTTCAAAGAAATCGGTTGGTAAACAAAAGAGTTGCAAGAATCACGTCGGCCGCCATCTTGTTTTTCCGAAATGTCATAATTTTTCCCCACTCGAATCCCCCACCCGAACATATCTCCCCTACATCATTGTATCGTTTTCTGTCTCCTTCTAGGAGAACAATCGTGTCAATCAGTCAGTGAGTGAGTCAGTGGTAATCGAGCTATATATATTACTAGCGTTTGCTCGGTGCGCGAGCTGCTAAAGCAGCTCGCGGGAAGTGTTATTGCTCCAAGTAGGGCGCGTGGGTGCGCGGCCCGCTAAAGCGGACCGCGATTGTTCGGCTTTATTTATTTCGCTCGGTGCGCGAGCTGCTAAAGCAGCTCGCGGGAAGTGTTATTACTACAAGTAGGGCGCGTGGGTGCGCGGCCCGCTAAAGCGGACCGCGATTTTTCTACTCATCAAGTAGACCTTCGGAGTCTGGTCATCTTTTGCCAAAAAATTTGTTCGAGCACACCCCACCTATCTGCAATAACCTGGCCGTGCTCCTCATTCACAAAATAAAAAGAAAAAAAAATAAAAAAAATGAAAAAAAAAGAAAAAAAACAAATGTCAAATGAAAAAAAGAAAAAGAAAAAAAGCCCTATGAACCTATCAAAATCAATGTCTTGCATAGTTCCCAACTTCTAGTCCCTTCAATATTCCCCATACATTTTGTATGGGGGGAAAAAAAAATCCGCCATCTTGAATTTTTTTCCTACTCACCAGGTAGACCTCCGGGTTGTGATCATCTTTTGTCGAGAAACCGCTCCTCCATCTTTTATAGTCTCCGAGAGAGAGACGGACAAAATTTGCCGCCATTTTTTTTCCGCCATTTTGGAATTTTTTTTCAACTCACTGGCAACTGCTCGAGGTTTCGAATGACATTTGGTCGAGCACCCTCCACCTATCTTCTATACCCTGGCCGTGCCCCTCGCCCGTCTCCGAACTCCTCACTCATCAGCTCTCTCCACCTTTCTCCGAGTCACATTCTTTGAGCTCTATACGACACCATGGGTGAAAAAAATTTTTTTCATACAAAATTTTACAGGAGAGGGGTGGAAATTTGAGACGTCACAGCTCGGCCGCCATCTTGTTTTTTTAATTTTTTTCACTTTTTCTGTTAATCGTTTACTAATTTCTACAATAATCCAAAATTTCAAAGAAATCGGTTGGAAAACAAAAGAGTTGCAAGATTCACGTCGGCCGCCATCTTGTTTTTCCGAAATGTCATAATTTTTCCCCACTCGAATCCCCCACCCGAACATATCTCCCGAACATCATTATATCGATTTCCGTCTCTTTCTAGGAGAACAATTATGTCAATCAGTCAGTGAATCAGTCAGTCAGTGGTAATCGAGCTATATATATTACTAGCGTTTGCTCGGGGCGCGAGCTGCTAAAGCAGCTCGCGGGAAGTGTTATTGCTCCAAGTAGGGCGCGTGGGTGCGCGGCCCGCTAAAGCGGACCGCGATTGTTCGGCTTTATTTATTTCGCTCGGTGCGCGAGCTGCTAAAGCAGCTCGCGGGAAGTGCTATTACTACAAGTAGGGCGCGTGGGTGCGCGGCCCGCTAAAGCGGACCGCGATTTTTTTACTCATCAAGTAGCCCTTCGGATTCTGGTCATCTTTTGCCAAAAAATTTGTTCGAGCACACCCCACCTATCTGCAATAACCTGGCCGTGCTCCTCATTCACAAAAGAAAAAGAAAAAAAAATGAAAAAAAAGAAAAAAAAAAATGAAAAATGAAAAAAAAGAAAAAGAAAAAAAGCCCTATGAACCTATCAAAATCAATGTCTTGCATAGTTCCCAACTTCTAGTCCCTTCAATATTCCCCATACATTTTGTATGTAAAAAAAAAAATCCGCCATCTTGAATTTTTTTCCTACTCACCAGGTAGACCTCCGGGTTGTGATCACCTTTTGTCGAGAAACCGCTCCTCCATCTTTTATAGTCTCCGAGAGAGAGACGGACAAAATTTGCCGCCATTTTTTTTCCGCCATTTTGGAATTTTTTTTCAACTCACTGGCAACTGCTCGAGGTTTCGAATGACATTTGGTCGAGCACCCTCCACCTATCTTCTATACCCTGGCCGTGCCCCTCGCCCGTCTCCGAACTCCTCACTCATCAGCTCTCTCCACCTTTCTCCGAGTCACATTCTTTGAGCTCTATACGACACCATGGGTGAAAAAAATTTTTTTCATACAAAATTTTACAGGAGAGGGGTGGAAATTTGAGACGTCACAGCTCGGCCGCCATCTTGTTTTTTTAATTTTTTTCACTTTTTCTGTTAATCGTTTACTAATTTCTACAATAATCCAAAATTTCAAAGAAATCGGTTGGAAAACAAAAGAGTTGCAAGAATCACTTCGGCCGCCATCTTGTTTTTCTGAAATGTCATAATTTTTCCCCACTCGAATCCCCCACCCGGACATATCTCCCCTACATCATTGTATCGTTTTTTGTCTCTTTCTAGGAGAACAATTATGTCAATCAGTGAGTGAGTGAGTGAGTGGTAATCGAGCTATATATATTATAACTAGCATTTGCTCGGTGCGCGAGCTGCTAAAGCAGCTCGCGGGAAGTGTTTTACTAAAAGTAAGGCGCGTGGGTGCGCGGCCCGCTAAAGCGGACCGCGATTGTTCGGCTGTATTTATTTCGCTCGGTGCGCGAGCTGCTAAAGCAGCTCGCGGGAAGTGTTATTGCTACAAGTAGGGCGCGTGGGTGCGCGGCCCGCTAAAGCGGACCGCGATTGTTCGGCTTTATTTATTTCGCTCGGTGCGCGAGCTGCTAAAGCAGCTCGCGGGAAGTGTTATTACTACAAGTAGGGCGCGTGGGTGCGCGGCCCGCTAAAGCGGACCGCGATTTTTTTACTCATCAAGTAGACCTTCGGATTCTGGTCATCTTTTGCCAAAAAATTTGTTCGAGCACACCCCACCTATCTGCAATAACCTGGCCGTGCTCCTCATTCACAAAAGAAAAAGAAAAAAAAAAGAAAAAAAAAGGAAAAAAAAGAAAAAAAAGCAAAAAAGCAAATGTAAAATGAAAAAAAAGAAAAAGAAAAAAAGCCCTATGAACCTATCAAAATCAATATCTTGCATAGTTCCCAACTTCTAGTCCCTTCAATATTCCCCATACATTTTGTATGGGGGGAAAAAAAAATCCGCCATCTTGAATTTTTTTCCTACTCACCAGGTAGACCTCCGGGTTGTGATCATCTTTTGTCGAGAAACCGCTCCTCCATCTTTTATAGTCTCCGAGAGAGAGACGGACAAAATTTGCCGCCATTTTTTTTCCGCCATTTTGGAATTTTTTTTCAACTCACTGGCAACTGCTCGAGGTTTCGAATGACATTTGGTCGAGCACCCTCCACCTATCTACTATACCCTGGCCGTGCCCCTCGCCCGTCTCCGAACTCCTCACTCATCAGCTCTCGCCACCTTTCTCCGAGTCACATTCTTTGAGCTCTATACGACACCATGGGTGAAAAAAAATTTTTTGATACAAAATTTTACAGGAGAGGGGTGGAAATTTGAGACGTCACAGCTCGGCCGCCATCTTGTTTTTTTAATTTTTTTCACTTTTTCTGTTAATCGTTTACTAATTTCTACAATAATCCAAAATTTCAAAGAAATCGGTTGGAAAACAAAAGAGTTGCAAGATTCACGTCGGCCGCCATCTTGTTTTTCCGAAATGTCATAATTTTTCCCCACTCGAATCCCCCACCCGGACATATCTCCCCTACATCATTGTATCGTTTTCCGTCTCTTTCTAGGAGAACAATCGTGTCAATCAGTCAGTGAGTGAGTGAATCAGTCAGTGGTAATCGAGCTATATATATTATAACTAGCATTTGCTCGGTGCGCGAGCTGCTAAAGCAGCTCGCGGGAAGTGTTTTACTAAAAGTAAGGCGCGTGGGTGCGCGGCCCGCTAAAGCGGACCGCGATTGTTCGGATTAATTTATTTCGCTCGGTGCGCGAGCTGCTAAAGCAGCTCGCGGGAAGTGTTATTGCTACAAGTAGGGCGCGTGGGTGCGCGGCCCGCTAAAGCGGACCGCGATTTTTTTTCTCATCAAGTAGACCTTCGGATTCTGGTCATCTTTTGCCAAAAAATTTGTTCGAGCACACCCCACCTATCTGCAATAACCTGGCCGTGCTCCTCATTCACAAAAGAAAAAGAAAAAAAAAGAAAAAAAAAAAAGAAAAAAAAGAAAAAAAGAAAATGTAAAATGAAAAAAAAGAAAAAGAAAAAAAGCCCTATGAACCTATCAAAATCAATGTCTTGCATAGTTCCCAACTTCTAGTCCCTTCAATATTCCCCATACATTTTGTATGGGGGGAAAAAAAATCCGCCATCTTGAATTTTTTTCCTACTCACCAGGTAGACCTCCGGGTTGTGATCATCTTTTGTCGAGAAACCGCTCCTCTATCTTTTATAGTCTCCGAGAGAGAGACGGACAAAATTTGCCGCCATTTTTTTTCCGCCATTTTGGAATTTTTTTTCAACTCACTGGCAACTGCTCGAGGTTTCGAATGACATTTGGTCGAGCACCCTCCACCTATCTTCTATACCCTGGCCGTGCCCCTCGCCCGTCTCCGAACTCCTCACTCATCAGCTCTCTCCACCTTTTTCCTAGTCACATTCTTTGAGCTCTATACGACACCATGGGTGAAAAAAATTTTTTTCATACAAAATTTTACAGGAGAGGGGTGGAAATTTGAGACGTCACAGCTCGGCCGCCATCTTGTTTTTTTAATTTTTTTCACTTTTTCTGTTAATCGTTTACTAATTTCTACAATAATCCAAAATTTCAAAGAAATCGGTTGGAAAACAAAAGAGTTGCAAGATTCACGTCGGCCGCCATCTTGTTTTTCCGAAATGTCATAATTTTTCCCCACTCGAATCCCCCACCCGAACATATCTCCCGTACATCATTTTATCGTTTTTTGTCTCTTTCTAGGAGAACAATTATGTCAATCAGTGAGTGAGTGAGTGAGTGGTAATCGAGCTATATATATTATAATAACTAGCGTTTGCTCGGTGCGCGAGCTGCTAAAGCAGCTCGCGGGAAGTGTTTTACTAAAAGTAAGGCGCGTGGGTGCGCGGCCCGCTAAAGCGGACCGCGATTGTTCGGCTTTATTTATTTCGCTCGGTGCGCGAGCTGCTAAAGCAGCTCGCGGGAAGTGTTATTGCTACAAGTAGGGCGCGTGGGTGCGCGGCCCGCTAAAGCGGACCGCGATTGTTCGGCTTTATTTATTTCGCTCGGTGCGCGAGCTGCTAAAGCAGCTCGCGGGAAGTGTAATTACTACAAGTTGGGCGCGTGGGTGCGCGGCCCGCTAAAGCGGACCGCGATTTTTTTACTCATCAAGTAGACCTTCGGATTCTGGTCATCTTTTGCAAAAAAATTTGTTCGAGCACACCCCACCTATCTGCAATAACCTGGCCGTGCTCCTCATTCACAAAAGAAAAAGAAAAAAAAAAGAAAAAAAAGAAAAAAAAGAAAAAAAGCAAATATAAAATGAAAAAAAAGAAAAAGAAAAAAAGCCCTATGAACCTATCAAACTCATTGTCTTGCATAGTTCCCAACTTCTAGTCCCTTCAATATTCCCCATATACATTTTGTATGGAAAAAAAAAATCCGCCATCTTGAATCTTTTTCCTACTCACCAGGTAGACCTCCGGGTTTTGATCATCTCTTGTCGAGAAACCGCTCCTCCATCTCTTATAGTCTCCGAGAGAGAGACGGACAAAATTTGCCGCCATTTTTTTTCCGCCATTTTGGAATTTTTTTTCAACGCACTGGCAACTGCTCGAGGTTTCAAATGACATTTGGTCGAGCACCCTCCACCTATCTTCTATACCCTGGCCGTGCCCCTCGCCCGTCTCCGAACTCCTCACTCATCAGCTCTCTCCACCTTTCTCCGAGTCACATTCTTTGAGCTCTATACGACACCATGGGTGAAAAAAATTTTTTTCATACAAAATTTTACAGGAGAGGGGTCGGAAATTTGAGACGTCACAGCTCGGCCGCCATCTTGTTTTTTTAATTTTTTTCACTTTTTCTGTTAATCGTTTACTAATTTCTACAATAATCCAAAATTTCAAAGAAATCGGTTGGAAAACAAAAGAGTTGCAAGAATCACGTCGGCCGCCATCTTGTTTTTCCGAAATGTCATAATTTTTCCCTACTCGAATCCCCCACCCGGACATATCTCCCCTACATCATTGTATCGTTTTCTGTCTCTTTCTAGGAGAACAATCGTGTCAATCAGTGAGTGTGTCAGTCAGTCAGTGAGTGGTAATCGAGCTATATATATTATAATAACTAGCATTTGCTCGGTGCGCGAGCTGCTAAAGCAGCTCGCGGGAAGTGTTTTACTAAAAGTAAGGCGCGTGGGTGCGCGGCCCGCTAAAGCGGACCGCGATTGTTCGGATTAATTTATTTCGCTCGGTGCGCGAGCTGCTAAAGCAGCTCGCGGGAAGTGTTATTGCTACAAGTAGGGCGCGTGGGTGCGCGGCCCGCTAAAGCGGACCGCGATTTTTTTTCTCATCAAGTAGACCTTCGGATTCTGGTCATCTTTTGCCAAAAAATTTGTTCGAGCACACCCCACCTATCTGCAATAACCTGGCCGTGCTCCTCATTCACAAAAGAAAAAGAAAAAAAAAGAAAAAAAAAAAAGAAAAAAAAGAAAAAAAGAAAATGTAAAATGAAAAAAAAGAAAAAGAAAAAAAGCCCTATGAACCTATCAAAATCAATGTCTTGCATAGTTCCCAACTTCTAGTCCCTTCAATATTCCCCATATACATTTTGTATGGAAAAAAAAAATCCGCCATCTTGAATCTTTTTCCTACTCACCAGGTAGACCTCCGGGTTTTGATCATCTCTTGTCGAGAAACCGCTCCTCCATCTCTTATAGTCTCCGAGAGAGAGACGGACAAAATTTGCCGCCATTTTTTTTCCGCCATTTTGGAATTTTTTTTCAACTCACTGGCAACTGCTCGAGGTTTCGAATGACATTTGGTCGAGCACCCTCCACCTATCTTCTATACCCTGGCCGTGCCCCTCGCCCGTCTCCGAACTCCTCACTCATCAGCTCTCTCCACCTTTTTCCTAGTCACATTCTTTGAGCTCTATACGACACCATGGGTGAAAAAAATTTTTTTCATACAAAATTTTACAGGAGAGGGGTGGAAATTTGAGACGTCACAGCTCGGCCGCCATCTTGTTTTTTTAATTTTTTTCACTTTTTCTGTTAATCGTTTACTAATTTCTACAATAATCCAAAATTTCAAAGAAATCGGTTGGAAAACAAAAGAGTTGCAAGATTCACGTCGGCCGCCATCTTGTTTTTCCGAAATGTCATAATTTTTCCCCACTCGAATCCCCCACCCGAACATATCTCCCGTACATCATTTTATCGTTTTTTGTCTCTTTCTAGGAGAACAATTATGTCAATCAGTGAGTGAGTGAGTGAGTGGTAATCGAGCTATATATATTATAACTAGTATTTCGCTCGGTGCGCGAGCTGCTAAAGCAGCTCGCGGGAAGTGTTATTGCTACAAGTAGGGCGCGTGGGTGCGCGGCCCGCTAAAGCGGACCGCGATTGTTCGGCTTTATTTATGTCGCTCGGTGCGCGAGCTGCTAAAGCAGCTCGCGGGAAGTGTTATTGCTACAAGTAGGGCGCGTGGGTGCGCGGCCCGCTAAAGCGGACCGCGATTTTTTTACTCATCAAGTAGACCTTCGGATTCTGGTCATCTTTTGCCAAAAAATTTGTTCGAGCACACCCCACCTATCTGCAATAACCTGGCCGTGCTCCTCATTCACAAAAAAAAAGAAAAAAAAAACAAATGTAAAATGAAAAAAAAAGAAAAAGAAAAAAAGCCCTATGAACCTATCAAAATCAATGTCTTGCATAGTTCCCAACTTCTAGTCCCTTCAGTATTCCCCATACATTTTGTATGGGGGAAAAAAAAAATCCGCCATCTTGAATTTTTTTCCTACTCACCAGGTAGACCTCCGGGTTGTGATCATCTTTTGTCGAGAAACCGCTCCTCCATCTTTTATAGTCTCCGAGAGAGAGACGGACAAAATTTGCCGCCATTTTTTTTCCGCCATTTTGGATTTTTTTTTCAACTCACTGGCAACTGCTCGAGGTTTCGAATGACATTTGGTCGAGCACCCTCCACCTATCTTCTATACCCTGGCCGTGCCCCTCGCCCGTCTCCGAACTCCTCACTCATCAGCTCTCTCCACCTTTCTTCGAGTCACATTCTTTGAGCTCTATACGACACCATGGGTGAAAAAAATTTTTTTCATACAAAATTTTACAGGAGAGGGGTGGAAATTTGAGACGTCACAGCTCGGCCGCCATCTTGTTTTTTTAATTTTTTTCACTTTTTCTGTTAATCGTTTACTGATTTCTACAATAATCCAAAATTTCAAAGAAATCGGTTGGAAAACAAAAGAGTTGCAAGAATCACGTCGGCCGCCATCTTGTTTTTCCGAAATGTCATAATTTTTCCCTACTCGAATCCCCCACCCGGACATATCTCCCCTACATCATTGTATCGTTTTTTGTCTCTTTCTAGGAGAACAATTATGTCAATGAGTCAGTGAGTGGTAATCGAGCTATATATATTATAACTAGCATTTGCTCGGTGCGCGAGCTGCTAAAGCAGCTCGCGGGAAGTGTTATTGCTACAAGTAGGGCGCGTGGGTGCGCGGCCCGCTAAAGCGGACCGCGATTGTTCGGCTTTATTTATTTCGCTCGGTGCGCGAGCTGCTAAAGCAGCTCGCGGGAAGTGTTATTACTACAAGTAGGGCGCGTGGGTGCGCGGCCCGCTAAAGCGGACCGCGATTTTTTTACTCATCAAGTAGACCTTCGGATTCTGGTCATCTTTTGCCAAAAAATTTGTTCGAGCACACCCCACCTATCTGCAATAACCTGGCCGTGCTCCTCATTCACAAAAGAAAAAAAAGAAAAAAAAATGAAAAAAAAGAAAAAAAACAAATGTAAAATGAAAAAAAGAAAAAGAAAAAAATCCCTATGAACCTATCAAAATCAATGTCTTGCATAGTTCCCAACTTCTAGTCCCTTCAATATTCCCCATACATTTAGTATGAAAAAAAAAAAAACCGCCATCTTGAATTTTTTTCCTACTCACCAGGTAGACCTCCGGGTTTTGATCATCTTTTGTCGAGAAACCGCTCCTCCATCTTTTATAGTCTCCGAGAGAGAGACGGACAAAATTTGCCGCCATTTTTTTTCCGCCATTTTGGAATTTTTTTTCAACTGACTGGCAACTGCTCGAGGTTTCGAATGACATTTGGTCGAGCACCCTCCACCTATCTTCTATACCCTGGCCGTGCCGCTCGCCCGTCTCCGAACTCCTCACTCATCAGCTCTCGCCACCTTTCTCCGAGTCACATTCTTTGAGCTCTATACGACACCATGGGTGAAAAAAATTTTTTTCATACAAAATTTTACAGGAGAGGGGTCGGAAATTTGAGTCGTCACAGCTCGGCCGCCATCTTGTTTTTTTAATTTTTTTCACTTTTTCTGTTAATCGTTTACTAATTTCTACAATAGTCCAAAATTTCAAAGAAATCGGTCGGAAAACAAAAGAGTTGCAAGATTCACGTCGGCCGCCATCTTGTTTTTCCGAAATGTCATAATTTTCCCCAACTCGAATCCCCCCCCCAAGCACATCTCCCAAACATCATTATATCGATTTCCGTCTCCTTCTAGGAGAACAACCCTGTCAATCAGTGAGTGAGTGAATCAGTGAGTGGTAATCGAGCTATATATATTATAACTAGTATTTCGCTCGGTGCGCGAGCTGCTAAAGCAGCTCGCGAGAGTATTTAGACTTAGCCCCGATTTCACCAACATTGCGTGACGTTTATTCTTGGTATAATTTAGGCATGTTGACAGTTTTTGTACTGAAAATACTGTCAAAATATTAAATTTATGCCGGGATAAGACTCATTTTACGTTGATGAAATCGGCCTTTACAAGAGTACAGCCTTATACAAAAGTAAAAAACCTTTGAGTGAACATTATTCGTCTATGCAAAAAATAGTTTTGCGTCGATCATTGTTATTTTGTTGTTCTAATACATTTTATTAACATTATTATTCAGTTAAAAATATAAATATCAATCAATACTAAACTATGAATTACATTTTGTATATTTTCTTTTACATACATAATTCAACTTCGTTAATAAGAACTTGAACGAAACACCTTTAAGGAAATTGGGACGGATGTTAGGGCTTAGAATTGTACTTAGAGATCCCTCCTAAGTCCCTTCTAAGAAATTCCTATTTAGGGGATGACTTAGGTATGATTGTTGAAATTAAACATCATTATTATAACAGTTTGGGTAATGTATTGATTGATTGAATAATTTGGGATACCGTTACTGCGAGGTCTTAGTTCAGGGTGAATAGCTAGTTAATATAAATTGGACATTAAATTGATTAAATATAAATATGATTTAAATTTTGATAATATTGGTGCCAGTACCTCGTTAGTATGGTCGTATACATGTAGAAAGTTGGTAGTCAGCACTCAGCACTCGCGTTGGTGTGCGCAGGTTGGTGTAAGTTGACAGTTGCGAATTTCTGTATTTTGTGATAAACCAGTGCAGCGTCTCAAATTAGACGATTCATTTTTCGAGATTTTGTTTGCAAACATTTTTGCGAAAATGTTTGTAAACACATAGTCTTAGTTCGCCGTTAGGGTGAATTTTCTACGATTAATTTTTTGAGATTTTCAAGGTTCATCGGTGAGCCATCCGTTAAAATTCGTTCTTAGGGCAAAGGGGCTTAGGTTCATTTTCGCTCAAAATGTTTTGCATAAATGATGAACGAGACTCCGTCTAATCGCTGTCTTATGCTCCTCTAAGCGTCGAATACGAATGACATGTTTCAACCTGTGTCGATCAGTGCTGGTTATTGGCGATGATAGCCAGCTTTGTACATGTATACGCCCTAACAGCAGGGAGCACCGCGGGCAGGTGAGGTTGGCAAATGACGTTCGGAGTAGTCAACAATTAATAGATTGGCAGTAGATACTGACCAATTCGAACGTCTTATACTCCCCATCTAACTACATCTAAACTAAGCAAAATGCCAAAATAAATAAAAGCATTACTTAAATACGGTCAATATTACTAAAGTGTACCTATGACGAGGATGTGGAGTGTTTATGAAATAGTAAAAGAAAAAAAATGTCAATTTGTCAGTTAGTCAAATTGTCTATATTATCTACTTAATTATTATCTACTTAATTACAATTATGCAAGTAAATTCTTTTTACCCTATTTTATGTTTTAAACTACTTAAATTCAACTACGTGTTTTCTACTGTAAGTGATTGATGCGTGAAGGGATAAAAGAATTGAGTTAAAATATCTATAACTACTAATTATCTATAGCTACTATGTTTTGAACTACTTAAATACAATTACGTATTTTCTACAGTAAATGATTGATGTGTGAGTTAAATTGTCTATATCTACTATGTATTGAACTACTCAAATACAACTACGTGTCCTCTAGTGTAAGTGATTGTTGTGTGAAAGGAAAGAAAAAATTTGAATATGCATCAATTGCTAGGTAAAATACTTTGACCTGAGTTTATGAAGTAGGTATAAATGACGAAGGTATAGTGAAGGCATTACTGAAAATTATTATAGCGTTTATTGAATACGTTAATAACAATAGTCATCAATTGTGCGTTAATCAATATTAATAACATTGGAAATGTAATTAACTGTGAACTTGTTTGAATCAGAATTGATGAGGAAAAGACTGTTGCAAAGACGGATATGAGAGATGATGAAAGGTTATGTAGACGAATGATTGTCCAGTGAGAACGCGTAGTCAATACTTTGCAGGACGGAACAGACCGGGAAATTTGAGGAAGATGACTTGAAGTGATGAAGAGCTTACCGTTGTTGAATTCGGGACTTGCAAACGCGAATGTGATATTGTATTCACGAACAACTACATAAAGATCTGGAGCGGAGAAGGTTATTACATGTATTATAGGCCCATTCATGAGCATTTACTTACCACGATATTTATATACAAATTTACTCAGGTATAGTCTTCTTATTACATAACAGAGCTAATGATGCTCCAGATTAACGGTGCTCTAGACATGCCCTTTACAATACTAACGATCAGATTACGATAATGTTACATAACAAATGCCAATATTAATGTCAAATACTATATAGACAATCTTACATATCAAATTTCATTTTGTATGGCTTTATTTAAGTCTGGATGTTCCTATCCATAAACGTGAATCTTACGTAGTTTCAATTAAGAAAATAGTACAGCACTGAGGTCAAACAAGAATTTTCTTGCCAAGTTTTATTTACGTCAAAAGAAGATCCTAAAAGTTAAATAGGATAGCACGTCTGACATATTTTCTATGAAGAAAATAGAGCATTGATCTAAAACAGCTTTACTCCGCATAGCTTAATTTAAAGTTATAGGAGCAATATAAAAGTTAAAAAAATGTAAGAAAAGAAGCAATTAAAATCTGATATATATAATAGTTTATATAAATATGGAAGAAAAATATAGAAAAACACTTTGAAATAATAGACTTTATTTAAGTCTGGATGTTCCTATCCATAAAAGTATATCATATCACACATAGTTTCAATTAAGATAAAAATTCTTTTCAAAAAACCGACTTCTAATGCCACTACAAAGTATAAAAATAAATTTAGTTTGTCCACGTTTGTTGAAGTTGGGCAAGCCTAAATACAAACAACGAAACCAATGCGCGACACTCACCTTGTGATAACATAATATGAGAGACTCGTTTTCGAGCGAGTATCGCGAGTCGGTTTCGTTCATGTTTAGGCTCGCCCGAACATCCATAAAGGTAAATAGGATGGCACATCTGACATATTTTCATTGAAGAAAATAGTACAGCATTGATATAAAACGACTTAACTCCGCATAGCTTAATTTAGTCATGGGAGCAATATAAAAGTTTAAAAAATGTATGAAAAGAAGCAATTGAAATCTGATATATAGAATAGTTGAAGTAGTTAATACAAACTACGAAACCAATGCGCGATACTCACCTTGTGATAACACAATATGAGAGACTCGTTTTCGAGCAAGCATCGCGAGTCGGTTTCATAGTTTCTGTTTAGGCCCCCCCGAACATCCATAAAGGTAAATAGGATGGCACATCTGACATATTTTCATTGAAGAAAATAGTACAGCATTGATATGAAACGACTTAACTCCGCATAGCTTAATTTAGTCATGGGAGCAATATAAGTTTAAAAAACGTATCAAAAGAAGCAATTGAAATCTGATATATAGAATAGTTTAAGTAGTTAATACAAACTACGAAACCAAGGCGTGACACTCACCTTGTGATAACACAATATGAGAGACTCGTTTTCGAGCAAGCATCGCGAGTCGGTTTCATAGTTTCTGTTTAGGCCCCCCCCGAACATTCTTAAAGGTAAATAGGATGGCACATCTGACATATTTTCATTGAAGAAAATAGTACAGCATTGATATGAAACGACTTAACTCCGCATAGCTTAATTTAGTCATGGGAGCAATATAAGTTTAAAAAATGTATGAAAAGAAGCAATTGAAATCTGATATATAGAATAGTTGAAGTAGTTAATAGAAACTACGAAACCAATGTGCGATACTCACCTTGTGATAACACAATATGAGAGACTCGTTTTCGAGCAAGCATCGCGAGTTGGTTTCATAGTTTCTGTTTAGGTCCATCCGACTTCAACAAACGTGGACAAACTAAAATTATTTTTATACTTTGTAGTAGCGTTAAAAGTCGGTTTTTTGAAAAAAAAATTATTTTAAGCTTTTTAGTGTAAATATTTAAGCTTTGTTTAGGATTTGATCAAGGGAATATGGAAGCATTTGCGGGCTCCTGGATCAGAGGCCCGGAGCGGGCAGCCCCCTTAACCTCTCGCCCTACTGGACCTGAAGCTCCATGATTTAGTCTATACTTGTTATCTACAATATCAATTCAGTAGATTGGACCCTGCAGCATCAAGATTGAGGAGCTAGGACCTGAAGTTCCATGATGTAGATCATACTTGTTATCTACAATATTAATTCGTAATCGACATTTCCTAAATCTCCATAGTTTTAGATAAGCTGTACCCTGTAGCATCAGGACTGAGGAGTTAGGACCTGGGGTTCCATGATGTAGTCCATACTTATTACCTACAATATTAATTCGTAATCGACATTTCCTAAATTTCCATAGTTTAGGTGGGCAATACCTTTGCAGCATTAGGCTTGAGAAGTTGAAGGTAAACATTTCATCAAAAAAAAATCATGCAAATCGGTCCAGAAATCTCGGAGAAATCGGTGGACATACATAGAAAAAAAAATACCGGCCGAATTGAGAACCTCCTCCTTTTTGGAAGTCTGTTAAAAATAGTAGAGCACTGATGTCAAGCAAGAATGTTCTTGCCAGGCTTTGTTTACGTCCACAGAACATTCATAAAGGTAAATAGGATGGCACATCTGACATATCATTGAAAAAAATAGTAGAGCACTGATATAAAACGACTTACCTCCGCATAGCTTAATTTAAAGTTATGGGAGCAATATAAAACTTAAGAAAATGTAAAAAAAGAAGCAACTGAAATCTGATATATAGAATAGTTTATATAAATATGGAAGAAAAATACAGAAAAGCACTTTGAAGTAATAGACTTTATTTAAGTCCGGATGTTCTTATCCATAAAGGTGCATCCACACATAGTCTCAATGAAGAAAATATTAGAGCACTGATATTGAACAACTTAACTGTGTATAGCTTAATTTAAAGTTGTGGGAGTAGTATAAAAGTTAAAAAACTGTATGAAGAAGAAGCAATTGAAATTTGATATATAAGATTGGCATTCATATAAAAATTTTAGAGACCTTCATTTGTTTTTAATTACTAAAGAAAAATATCGTTTGTAATAGTTATTTGTTAAACAAGAGAGTAAAGTTGTTTTTTAACTGCGTGTTCAATTTTGATGATCGAGTAAGCGAAGGATCCTAAAGTTTCCTGAGCGTCAGCGAGGGAATCAAAAGAGCACGAGGTAAAAAATCTTTACACTCGAGTGTAATATGTAATTTTTCATCTCTCCATCACAAATAAACCCCCTCGTCGCTGGAATCACTCATTTTAGGTTTATCACTTTCCCGAGATAAAAGTTAACTCTAACTTAATTCGGAATTCCTGACACTATTGTGAACAGACTTTATTTTATAAAATAAATCATTTTCATTTTAATTTTTTCAATCACATGTTTTCAAGTTTCTTGGTTTTAACGTGGTTTTAACAATATGTGAAAAGAAAATGGCACGCGTAAAGCAAATTTAAAAAAAAGTACACCAAGAAGGTTCTGATTCTGAGTTTTAATAAATTAAAAAAGGTTGTATGATCAATTTGGCACCATAGAGGTAGAAGTAAATAGGTTTTAATGATGTTTTCAATTCACAAACTGCATAGACGAATGATATTTACCTACTGCCGTACACACGATGTTCTAAATTCAATTTACGTTATCCTCTAGAGCATAATAACTACATTATTCTCTAAAGGATAAAAACGGCTTTTGCATTTAGATTTCGAAGAGCAAAAATATACTAATATAAATATTTTTCGATTGATGGCAATACTAAAACCTTTTTATCTTTAATCTATTAATTGGCACCCGTTACTTTCACTTTAATGTCAGAATCCAATTGAAAAGACCTTTATTCTGTCTAAGTTCAAAATACGTCATAATAATAGATAATTGCATGCAATTGCACACCTACCTACCAAAATATTTGTGCCCCGCTACGGTTAATGTGCTGAACTGTTTATAGCAATTAATATCTTTTTTTATAACACATAATGCAAATGTCAGTTGTCTTAGCAAAAATGACATTCCCAAGAATCTCCTGACATTGACTAATACCTAGATAAAATGATATTATTTAAGTGTTTGTTTCTTAACCGGTATTTTATCAGGCAAACGTCTATAACTAATATCGTCTTTAAAAATCTGTAAACTATTTAGACAGAAGCCATAAAGTATCTTTATACAATTAAATAAAAATAATCCTGTTTTATTAAATTCAAATTAAAAAAAAAACTATTTTAGTCAACTGCTTTGATACATGAGATAGTATTCAAAATATGAAAGAAAAACACTTTATTGTTTCATAGCTAACTTTTCTTTCTTATTCGGTTTTGGCATCATTTTCATTTTATATGTATATATGTTATCGGAAATGTATGAAATCTAGGAATTGTATACAAATTCTAGGAAATTTATATAATTCTGAAGTTATTTAGGAAATGTATAAAATATTGCTTCAAAAACTATATAAATAATACATAAATGTCCTAGGAAATGTGCACAATTTTTAGGAATTGTATATAACTCCAATATCGTATTAGGAAATGTAGGTATAAAAATAATGCTTTCTGTAATAAAACGTTGTTAAAATGAGAATAATAATTTTTATGCTCGTTGCGATAACAACGTTCAGGTAACAGTCATAATTATCGTATCTATCCATTGTATCACGTATTTTTGAAACTCAACTTGGGCACATCAATCTAATACAACCTAAGTGCCCGGCCTGCGGCCGGGCACCTGGGCGTTCATGTACAACCCTAACCTAACCTAACTTTATATTTTGCCAAAAAGTGTGTACATGTTAGGTTAGGTTAGGTTAGCTCAAATATTCACATTTCCAATTGCTATTTAGACAATGTATAGATTTCCTAGGAAATGTGTTTAATATAATTTATTTCACACATTTCCGTGGGATTTTAGGAATTCAAACATTTCCTAGGAATCGTATATAATGATTACGGATTATACACATTTCTGGTAACACCTACATTTTTTGTTTTATAAACAATTTGCATGTAATTGCATATCTATGTACTTTCCAAAATATTTGTATCTTGCTACGGTTAATGAGTTGAACTTTTTATAGCAATTAACATCTTATTTGTAACACATTATGCAAATAAAAAAAAGTACATTTTAAATACAATAATATTTTTTGTAAATACAATAATAAATTGTGTAGCAGATTTTATGTCTCATATTTTTTTATTTTTTTTATTGTTTTTTTTCAAAGAATATAATTTTTTTCTTTGCTAGTTTTCTTTTCTTTTTGTTCTTTGTTTTTTTTTAAAGAATATATTATTTTTCTTTGTTAGTTTTCTTTTTTTTTTTCAAAGATTTTTTTTTTGTTTGTATTATTTTTTTTTTCATTTTTTTATATGGACTTCTTTTTTTATCTGCTTTACATATAGGTTTTTTTAATTTATATCTTAAAATTACTTATTAAATTTTTTTTATGCAAGTACCTACATAAAATTTTATTCTATTGCTTCAAATTTATCTTTAATATAACATGATTATAGGATTATATTATAATTCAATACTATATATAACCCTGTAATCATATATATAATAAATTCAATATGTCGAAAGTCGAAACCCTCAATTGGCATTAATCATATTGATACAATGGAATAATAATTATATTATATGTCTTTTTTAAAGTATCGAATTTATTTTTAAATAAATAGATTTATTTGGAATTTATAATCTATATATTTAATATCATATGCCAAATTTTCATTATATATAAATAAATGTTTAAAATACAAGAATTTTATAAATTGCAAGTATCATTATTAACATTTCGACACCCCCCGGTCAATAAAACTGTAATTGCAAAATTTAAATTTTACAGGAGAAATGTTTTACTGTTTTCTTCCTCTAACTTTGAAATCATTTGGCATATTCACGTATATGTTACATCAAAAGAAAGCTAATTTTTTATAACACAAGTCTTTGGGGTCAATATAAAAGTATCTTTTTTCAGAAGACTGAAATTTATGAAAAAAGATATTACTGGAAATATCTTATGAACGTTTTTCCGTAAAAGTCGCTTACGGGATTATTGTGGTAATTTTTTTTTTAAGTCTGATACAATAATAGTTAATTACAGTCTTTTTTAATGTAAACTTGCAATGGTTTAGATACACAATACGCGCCCGTGTCGACACTTCACTTCAATGCGGAAAATAGCATACATCTTACTGTCCAATGTTATTTAAAGAAAGAGACTTAAAATATTGTAAGTTACTATTACTGGTATAATTTAAAAAAATATATACACTAAAAATAAAGTTATGACACTTACTAATTAGTATATGAAGATATTTTATACGCCAATAACCCAGTTATAGCATCTTGCCAAGAAAGAAATTCAAAAATAATTTCGTAATAGTATAATATGAAAAAGTAGCGAGAATGAGATAGAATATAATGACTATTGATAAGTGATAACTTAATAATTTATTTTTCTACATAGTTTTAGAGTCTACACACCGAGTCCAGCGCTTTTCCAAGGCTTCAATCACTTTCACAAAAAAGTTTTGTCTTGGTCCTGCAAAAACTCTCCACGGCATTTATTACGTCGTTATCGTTTTCTTACCTCTTTCCCCTTAAGTACTTTTTCAATTTGGGGAACAGATAAAAATCGCTAGTAGCCAGATCTGGTGAATGGAGGTGGTCAACCAATTCGAAGCCAGCTTGCTGAATGACAACCATCGCAACTGCTGACCTGTGCGCGGGCGTGTCGTGATGAAACAGCACGTCACTTCGAAGTTCCCCTCTCCTTTTCTCTTTGATGGCATTCCTCAATTTGGGAAGCAAAGCTGTATAATATTGGTTTGTAATAGTGGTTCCACGCTCCAGGTAATCAATCAACAATATCCCTTCTGAGTCCCAAAATATTGAGGTCATAACTTTGCCAGCCGATGTCACGACACGAAACTTCTTCGGGGTTGGTTGTGATGGCAGTTTCCATTGCGAAGATTGTTGTTTTGTCTCGGGATCAAAATGATGGACCTATGTTTCGTCTATTGTTACGAAACGAGACAAAAAGTTTTCAGAATATTTTTGAAACTTGTTTAACAATATTACATTTTCTTGGGTGACTGATGTCGATGGACGATCGCAATGATGTTCGTCTTTCGTGCTCGTTTTTCCTACTCGAAATTGAGAAGACCACCTTGCGATCACCAGTGGAATACGGCGGAGTAGACTCTTCTAATCTTGTCTTCAAATCGCAATGAATCTCTTGCGTCGTTAACTTTTTTAAACAGAGGTATTTAATAACGGCCCGCACTTCGTTTTTCTCCATTTTCGAGAACACGTTCCGACACGAAACAAACAAATGACTATATTCAGAAAAAACAAAAAAAATCGAAGATTTTTTCTTTATTAATATTACAAATATGTATCTGAGCTATGTCTGTTAGTATTTTTTTTTACCAAGGAGTATGTCGTTCTCACTACTTTGTGATCCCTCCTAGTACAACATTTTTGTCGTAGTGAATTTCTGTACAATAAAATAGTATATTACACATTTAGGGAAGGAAAATAAGAAACGTCTCAGATCACATGTAATTGTCTACCGAGGCGAAGCCGAGGTTGACTAACATGTGATGTGAGGCTTTCTTTTTTACTTCCCGTGGTGTGTATACTATTATTTTGTCCGACGAAGGCGGAAAGCGGCAATTTTGTTTAGTGCAGGAGGAAAGTTGCCACTTTCCGCCCGGAGGGCAAAAAATGTCATTTTGAATACATTTTATACATAACAGAAGATAATATGTTGTAGAAAAGGTTACAATTTACAGTTTAAGTTATCATTTATTTACATGATGTGTGTTATATCATAAAAAGAAAAATAATAGTTTGAAAGAGTGACATCCATGGGTGTGATACATGTGATAAATGAATTAACTAAAACTGTCACCAAATAAGTATGAAAGCCAGCAGCCAACTTGATAGGGATTTCAAGAAATAGCAGTTAGATGCTTATTAGAACTATGAGATTATAGCTTATATTATAATGAAGTTTATAACCGTAGCGGAATGACGTCATGTCAACATGTCATTCGTTAGGTTATGTTATTTCAGTTGAGTTCATGAATTTTGGCGACTTCCTTGATGACATAAAATAAGAATCAACGTGAGACCTATGATCCAGGGGCAGGGATATTATTTACACGTTTGAAAATTGTCTTCCTAAATTTTATACTAAGGGAAATTGGGCAATAATGTTGTTTATCTGTCCCCAAAGCCCTGGCCTCGTGGGGCCTATAATACATGCGAGAACGTTCTCGGCTCCAGATCTTTTAGTAGTTGTTTGTGATAGGTACAAAATCACATTAGCGTTTACGAGTCCCGAGTTCAACAACGGTAAGCTCTCCATCACTTCAACTCATCTTCCTCAAATTTCCCCGTCTGTTACGTCCTGCAAAGTACTGACTACGCGTTCTCACTGGACAATCATTCGTCTACACAGCCTTCTATCACCTCTCAGAGCCGTCTTTACAACAGTCCTATCTTCATCAGTTCCGATTCAAACAAGTTCACAGTCAACTACATTGCTAATGTTAATAATATTGGTCAACACACAGATTAACGAAAATTATTATTTCCATATCCAATATGTGCTACAACAAATTCCAGCATTGTCTTCACCATATGTTCATCATTTACACAAACCACAGATACACAAGTAAAGTATTTTACTTCAGTAATTGACTCAATCTCAAATCTTTAATTTCATTTCAGTGAATAGTAACACAGTGCATGTGTGTAAATACAACATTTTCTTTCATTCTCTTCTATCACTCGTCAACTCGCTGTCCACGTCATATCCTCTTTCACACAATTCATCCATTTCATCGTTTTTGTCCGTCCACATGCATATTTAACATTCTTCTCGTAATATAATTTTCTTACATGCCCATACCATGTTAGACTGTTATTTCTCATCTTATCTATCACTGGATTTCTTTCAAAGTTCCTCTTTTATATTCATTTCTTATCTGATTCATTCTTGTCACATCCTACATCCATTTCAACATATGTATTCTTCTATTATTCATTTCTTTTACCGTTCAGCATTCGCAACCATACAATTAACTATAAACTAACTACTTATGCAAAATACATAGCAAAAAGCAAAACATAAAATAATATAGTTGCTATTTCAACATGATTTTGATTTTAAAATTTAAAAAAATATATAATCATGATTTTTGATTTGCCATCTGACGAGGTGAACAATTTTCAGAAAGCTGTGTATATTTACAATAACGGCGGATAAACTACATTATTTACGAGCGGGTTGCCGTTTATAACGCGTTCTTTATTTATAAGTATTTTGATATTTTGTCGATGTTGAACGCGGCTGAGAGCGACGTAAAGTTGGCCGTGACTGAAAACATCGGATCGCAAGTCTACTCCGACACGACATATTGTTTGACCCTGAGATTTGTGAATAGTCATGGCGTAACAAACCTGTAATGGAAATTGACGGCGGCACATTTCTATAGGACTACCCGGTTCGACGGGCGCTTTAAAAATTATTCTCGGTATTAAATAAACATCGGACAGTCCTGGTTTGCGAACGGTTATTAGACGCGGAGACGTATTTACGACAATAACTTTGGTCCCGTTTACTAATTTATCGGAAAAATTTAAATTTCGCATAACCATGCACACACATCCTACCTTTAAAGTTAAATCATGTTCTGGTATTCCTTTTGGCTGCATTCGGTTTAAAGCGTCGACACCTAGAAAGATCTGGTCCGCGATGTCACTCACAACTTCATCTATCGAGTAAAAATGTAAGGGTTCTTCAGGTAAAAGTTCTAGTATTTTAGCATTAATTTCGTATACGCTTGCATTGTGAGTTGATAATATAGCCCTATGAACGCAAACATCGGGTTCATTTAATACGACATTTGGGTAAACAAAATCAATTAAATCATCCAATTCAGAAACAAATGATATCATTGAGAGATTTATTAAATTTTGATGGCTTGTATGCAAAGTTATAGAAGGTAATTGATTTGAACCCAATTTTAATAAAAATTCGGAAAATTCGGGATCATCTCTACATCTTTGTGATGTTATCAAAGAGAATGTTTCTAATTTTTGCCAAATCGGTGAAGATTTAACGGAAGCATTGAAAACGTCTGAATTATTTTTTGCGTCAACTACTACTGGTGGAATTTGGCGGTAATCACCTGCAAAAATAATAATTTTTCCACCAAAAATTTTGTCGTTTTTCATTAAATCGCGTAAAGATCTTTCTAATAAGTGAATGAGCCACTTGTGAACCATGGGAGCTTCGTCGAAAATTATAACATTTGCATTATATATTAGTTCTGCTCTTTGTGAACCGTTTGTTATGTTCCAATATCCGAGATCGTCTACAAGATCTAGTGGAAACCTGAACATGCTATGTGCGGTTGTACCATTTTCATGGTTTTGCGCGGCGATACCTGACGATGCGGTGCATAAAACGATACCATTTAAACTACCCCTAACGTGTGCAGTAATAACGTTTAAAAGTAAGGTTTTACCGGTGCCGCCGGGGCCGTCAATGAAAATTGCGCTGTTTTGAGTTTCCCGGAAACTTTGATTAGTTAGCAGTTCGTTTATATATTTAAATATTTCATTTTGTTCTGGTGATAATTTAGGTAGCCAATCATTTACGAAGTCTCTTAAAACATTGCTGTTATATTCTGTTTGTTCACGCCCTAACTCGGTTGTTTCATCAGCGACGTCTGGCAAACCCTGCTCGATTAAACTTGTACCGTGTTTTCTCAAAAGGCGGTCGATTATAACGAGACTTGAATGATACGCGCGATCAATATTGTCGGGTTGACGATGGATGAAATCTTCACTGATTTGATCGCGGAATTTTGACCAGAGAGACGCGACTGGAATACCGTTCACGGCTAAAAGAACGAAAAAGTTACGCAGACGCGGTCCAGTGAAAAAACCACAAGCCTCAGTCATAGCTTTTTCGTACTCAGCTTCATCGTTCGCGAGCCCGATCGTTTTAGCAGCTTCCTGGAATGTCATGCAATCTGGACCACCCAAATTTAAAAGGTCTCTGTAACTACGACAGGGATGTGAAGCTAATAAAAGACGTAAATAAAATTGTTCACCTCTATTTGGAGCAACGAAAAATAATCGCGCCACGAGTTCACCTCGCTGTCGCCGGGTTACGAACCGGTTATTTAAAGTTTCCAAAATTTCTACGTTTTTAATTCGGGGACGTGTGGCGTGAACAATATATTTCTCATAAAAATCTTGATAAGTTAATTCGTCAAAATTTATCCCAGCAGGCCGATTAAAATAAGTAATTAAATCTGAGGTTGTTCGATTTGCAGCTTCCGTTTCAGTGCCAGGTTTAAAATATACGTATTGTGATCCTTCCAGATGAACAACGAGTTGTTTGACATTAGGTTCGCGGCAAACTAAATCAAATTCTAAGATACGCCACGTCGCTTCGCAGGATCCTAAATATCTTTTAGTTACGTAATTCTCTACTTCATCATTACGATTTTCGTCTAAAACAACTGCTACGCGAGAATGATCAGCGCCTTTTGTGATATATTTAAATAAGTATTTTATAACGGCAGTAGCTGTGGACACTTCGACGTTAATATGACAATCGTACTTAAGGAGTAAGGCGGCGTTGTATGGAACTACCCAAAGATCGTTGATTTTAATTTTTTTACCTCTGTATGTTATTTCAGCTTCGTTCTGACTATTGCGCCTTAAATTAACGAAGCCTCTGTTATCGCAAAACGTAGTGTCCGTTTCGCGTTTCGGAAAAAATTTAGAACATTTTTTTTCTTCATTATCCCAACAAGGAAGATCAGTTCTATTAGAAAGGCCACAAGGACCATGGATCATGTGATCGATTACACTTTTGCGCAACCTTCCTTGAGCTTCGGACGGATTAGGTATATCGGCTCTAACAAATTTGTCAATATCGGTATTATGCATAGGGCCTCCTCCTTCTACTCGAAAACAAATATGTGCATGAGGTAGGCCTCTTTTTTGAAATTCAATAACATACATGAGATAAACAAAGTTTCCAAACCATTTTCCGGAACGGATATCTTTAATTAATTGTGATAATTTTAAATTAAAAACTCTGGCACAAATTAGTGGATTCGCTTTTTGTCCTGAAGGGACTGACTGTTTAATTTCAACCCAATTTGGATTACAAGTAACTGTAATAAAAAAGGAAGGTTGACCTAATCTATGTACTAAAGCTATAGAATCCAGATACTTTAATTTCATGTACCTGGGACTCCCAGTAAAACTATACGGGAGATATATTTTTCCAGGGACAATACCGCCCTCGCCTTGAATAGTCTCGTCATTATTTAGTGCTTCAATTTCATGAAGAGGTGCTGACCTTACAGCAGAGTTTGAATTTTTAGTCTGCATATTGGTAATATAGCGTAACCGTTCATCAGAAATCCTATTAAACATATCTATAATCCACTCCTCTGAAAGACGATTAAATTCCGAAAATCGCGATTCTGATAGTAGTAAGCATCTAATGTACTTTAATTGTGTCAGCTTACTGCCTTTGTTGTCTAATTTATTTGGATACCAACCGGGGTTACCATGTGGATACAGTAAAGGATATTGAAAACTTTCAAAACACGGATGTAAAATATCAACTGTGTGGGGGCTACGGTGGCCTTCTTTCCAAATAGCGATACAATGAGGAGTGAATTGTTCTACTTCTGTTCTTATAATGGCGGCCACTTCCCTGCCTACTGGCGAATCCCCTAAAATATTTCCATGCGAGCGGCGTGACGTTTGTTCAAAAATAATGTGAGCATTTTCGGAAGTTTCGCGATTTAACCGTTTGAAACATTCAATGTATGGATTTACATTATACAAAAAATTTGTTATTGAACGAATCACTTGCATATCAAGATTTAGATTTTGAGCTTGTCGTTCGCGAGTTTCATTGTCGTCATGCACGTACATTCCGATAGGATTAGCACTATCTGAATATCCTAAATCAAATACTCTGTGATAAATGCGACCTTGAATTTTTAAAAATGTTATTCCAGTGTTAGGTTGCTGGTATCCGTGAGAAACGCCTAACGCAGAGAAAGCGAATAAATTATTGTAAGCGCGCGGTCTATTTAAAAACGACGTATGGTTATAAAACTCTTCGGTAAGGGGTTCTAAATTTTGAACATTGTAGGCGCCTTGTCCGCAGCACCATTTTGTGCGAGTTTTCTCTTCAAAAAAGAGTCGAGTTTGACAGAATGAACACACGTGTATATCAGGACCTAACAGTGTCGAGTTTTTCAATGAAAATAATTTGATTATATTAAGTTCTTCGTCGCGTTTTTGAGCAATTAAATTTGATCCTCGCAATTCAGGCTCGACATTTCTGTTTTTTGTATTATACCGTTGAACGGAAGCTGTATTTATTTCCGGATGTTTTTCGGTGTAAGTTTTTACCGCTTTTTGATGTATTTCCGGATGTTTTTCGGTGTAAGTTTTTACTGCGTTTCTATTCACTGCTGGGTTATTTTTATTATATTTTTGTGATGCATCTAAATGCGCATTTTGTTTTGTTGGCTTACGTCCCCGTTGTTGTTTTTTAGGCCTACCGACTTGTTTTTTGCAAATAGTATTATCAACAATCGAAATTTTTTTTGCGGGAATCTTTTCATCTTGTGATGTTTTCCGTTTTAAAGGTTTATCTATTGCGAAAACTTGTGGTGCATTAATTTTATGCGTTTCTAATCTTTTCAGAACTACAACTGGTTTAAGAATATTTAATTTTGCATCTGTGACAATTGACTGTAGTTGTACGTTTGTTAGTGAATTATCATTTAAGTCGGATAAATTTGTCACGCGGATTTTATTAATTTGGTATTCACTGTTTGAATGTGTATAACTGTTAATTATCAATGTAGCTAATGCTTCTATATTTTCCGAACAAAAAAGTCTAGCGACGTTTAAATTTTCCACGTTGTTTCTTTTGTTCGTTTCGTCTACTCCGTGACTATTAAACAAGTAATACTTGCCGTTGTGACGCCAAAACGACATTGTTTTAAGTTGGCCTGTAATTAAATAATTGTCTATATCATCAATATGAGTTTCATTAAAAATTTCTTGAATTAAAAGATTTTTTAACGTAAGTATTGAATATTGCACGTTAAAATTTTCTCCATTTTCCGGAAATATACCATTTGTAATCCAGTTGTAGTTTAGATGAGCCAAAAAATTACCGACGCGGATATCAGAAGGCAATTCTGAATCAGGATCTAAGTAATCACTCTGAAATCTATTAGTATTCTTTAAGTCGTTTATAATACGCACGTATAACTCATCTCCGCAAGATAAAAGTGAATCAATTTCACAAGGAGTAAAATCGAGTCTCCTTTTGAGACTTGAATAGATTGACGCGTATGCTGAGATAGCAACACATTGCGCGTTTACCATTCTGCCGGTAACTTCATCATACCGCAATTGTCCTTGATGTTTTGTACCTGTTCATAAAAAAATAAATGTTATGATGCATGCAATTACTACAAAGGTGTATTGTGTAAAAAGTAATAATTTTATTATTCGATTTATGGGTGAATATAAAAAAAAATAGTTCCATTCGCTGTCATCGTGCAATAAATTCGAAAAAATTATACAATTTGTTATGTGACAACATAATATGAATTTTCTTATGTGAAATTCTTTAAGTGTCTATTCAATTTCAATGACATAATTCATAAGCAAAGTTGTAAAATATTGCAATGAAGCCTCAACATATCAGTTTCCTGGCATGTCACAATCACAAAAATGTTTAATCAGTTGCTTGTACAACAAAATATTTCATATTTAATGTTAATCTAATTATTTGTATGTAGTATGTAATATATTTATTAACTTTTTTCATAGATTTATTTCACAAACAACTTATTCTGTAAATGATTTATTTTGTAAACATTCACTTTACAAGTTTTAATTTTGCAAATGCTTCTCTTTACAAATGTTTTTCATGATATTTAATCATAAATATTAAGTTGGCAAAATCACGTTTATATTAAATTTTTGTTTTATATAATTTTACTGGACCTGGAGCCAATACGTTTCAGACCTTCGTTATTTTATAAAAGCTGAAAGTTCTTTTGTGTATGTCTCTAATAGAGATCAGAACGATCCTCGACTATGAAGTTTGGATCTTGGTGGCTTTGGGAGATATCAGGTAGTAAAGGTGCATAAATTCTGAGTATAATTTCGTCATAGTATAAAAGCTGAGTTTTACATATGTTACTTGGGGACCTATCAGAAGATGTATCCTCAGCAGTCAGACATTTCCGATAGTTCCTCCCCGTGTCAGACACCCTTAAACTATACTAAATTATGAGTATACTTTCGTCGTAATATAAAAGCTGAATTTTATATTATGTTACTTGGGGACCTATTAGAAGATGTTTTCTTAGCAGTCAGACACTTCCGATGGTTCTTACGCCCTATTAGACGCTTTAAAAATCTGCTATAGGTAGGTAGGTAGGCGAACTTTGATGAAACCATCAACTTTTACGGGATATAAAGTAGCCTGCGTGTCAATCTAGGTTATAATCTATTTTCATTTCAAATTTCAGCCAGATCGGTTCATTAGTTGTGGCGTGAAGACGCAATACGTGAATTTCGGGTTTTCAAAATATTTCGGGTACCATGAAGTTTTACGGGATAAAAAGGAGCCTATAAGTTAATAAAGAGTATAGTCTGTCTTCGTTTCAAATTTCAGCGAAATCAGTTCATTAGTTGTGGCGTGAAAAAGCAATACTTGAATTTCAGTTTTTTAAAATCCTGCGGGAACCATGGACTTTTTATGAGATAAATAGTAGTATATGTGTTAATCCAGTGTATAGCCGATCTACATTCCAAATTTCAACCAAATTTCATTAGTTGTGACGTGAAGAAGTAATGCGTGAATTTCAGGTTTTCAAAATATTTCTGAAACTATGAATTTTTACGGTATAAAAGTAACCTCTATGTTGATGCAAAGTATAGTCTATCTTCGTTCCAAATTTTAGCTAAATCAGACAATCAAACCAAAATACCAAAACCTGAAATTCACGCATTAGTTGTTCACACCACAACTAATGGTCTGATTTAGCTGAACTTTGAAATGAAGATAGACTATACTTTTCATCAACATAAAGGTTACTTTTTATATCGTAAACATTCATGGTTCCAGAAATATTTTAAAAACCTGAAATTCACGCATTACTTCTTCACGCCACAACTAATGGTCTGATTTAGCTGAAATTTGGAACGAAAATAGACTGTACTATACATCACCTTATAGATTACTTTTTATACCGTAAAAATTCATGGTTTCAGAAATATTTTGAAAACCTGAAATTCACGCATTACTTCTTCACGCCACAAGTAATGAAATTTGGCTGAAATTTGGAATGTAGATCGGCTATACCTTGGATTAACACATATACTACTATTTATCTCATAAAAAGTCCATGGTTCCCGCAGGATTTTGAAAACCCGAAATTCACGTATTGCGTCTTCACGCCACAACTAATGAACTGATCTGGCTGAAATTTGAAATGAAGATAGATTATAGCCTGGATTAACACGCAAGCTACTTTATATCCCGTAAAAGTTGATGGTTTCATCAAAGTTCGCCTACCTACCTACCTACGGGTGATTTTTTAAGCGTCTGACAGGGCGCAAGAACTATCGGAAGTGTCTAACTGCTGAGGAAACATCTTCTGATAGGTTCCCAAGTAATATATATAAAGCTCAGCTTTTATACTATGACGAAAGTATACTCATTATTTACTATAGTTTAAGGGTGTCTGACACAGAGAGGAACTATCGGAAGTGTCTGACTGTTGAGGAAACATCTTCTGATAGGTTCCCAAGTAACATATGTAGAACTCAGCTTTTATATTATGACGAAAGTATACTAAGAATTTATGCATCTTTACTACCTGATATCTCCCGAAGCCACCAAGATCCAAACTTCATAGTCGGGGATCGTTCTGATCTCTTTTGGGGACATACACAGAGGAACTTTCAGCTTTTATAAAATAACGAAGGTCTGAAACGTGCTGGCTCCCTCTCTATTAGTCTATTCTATGAAGGTAGTTTTCATAAAATTATTATTGTATTGACATTTTCGTTACTATATCTGTTTAAATCTAATTTTAAAATGGTAATCTGCTTAAACTGGACGAGAGCGATGTATTACAGGGGACCAAATAACAAAAAATTACATGTGTCAAACCTGGTTACAAGAGGGAAGAAGGTAGTTATTTTACCAATTTAAAAAAGAGATTTGTTTTTGATAATTAATAATGCTGATTTTTTTTAACATATAGTCACTATATTTCATAATTTTTATCTAGTGATGGTAAATACTTTACTGCATAGGCAACTTTATTTTTGTTTTAATTTTAAGATTGTTAATTTCTCAGAATTGCCTAATATTTAAATGAAAACTGTTGTAGTTCTATTTACGAGTATAATATAGTTTTAGAGGTATTTGTTACAGTTATTAATGTTCTCTAAGCAATTACTTTTTTTAGAATAGAATAGAATAGAAATATTTTTTATTCAAATGAACTTTTACAAGTGCTTTTGAATCGTCGATGAGTCTACTACTGGTTCGGAATGCCGGTTCTGCCGAGTTACTGCAATACAAATTCATAACTTACAAAAGAAGTTCAAACTCGATACACCTAGCTCTACCCGTCTCGGAGTTCCAGCAATGGTCTTCGAAGTATGTCTTCAAATCACTCCACCAAGTCTTGTGGTAAGATCTTATCATAACTAACAAAAGAAGTTCAAACTCGATACACCTAGCTCTACCCGTCTTGGAGTTCCAGTAGTGGTCTTCGAAGTATACCTTCAGGTCACTCCACCAAGTCTAGTGGTAAGATCTTATCATAACTAACAAAAGAAGATCAAACTCAATACACCTAGCTCTACCAGTCTCGGAGTTCCAGCAGTGGTCTTCGAAGTATGTCTTCAAGTCACTCCACCAAGTCTAATGGTAAGATCTTATCATAACTAACAAAAGAAGTTCAAACTCGATACACCTAGCTCTACCCGTCTTGGAGTTCCAGTAGTGGTCTTCGAAGTATACCTTCAGGTCACTCCACCAAGTCTAGTGGTAAGATCTTATCATAACTAACAAAAGAAGATCAAACTCAATACACCTAGCTCTACCCGTCTCGGAGTTCCAGCAATGGTCTTCGAAGTATGTCTTCAAGTTACTCCACCAAGTCTAGTAGTAAGAAAATCTTATTATAACTAACAAAAGAAGTTCAAACTCGATACACCTAGCTCTACCCGTCTCGGAATTCTAGTAGTGGTCTTCGAAGTATACCTTCAGGTTACTTCACCAAGTCTAGTGGTAAGGTTTTGTCATAATTAACAAAAATAGTCCAAACTCGATACACCTAGCTCAATGTATTGAGTTACCTAGGTGTACTTAGCTCTATCCATCTATAAGTTCCAGTAGTAGTCTTCAAAGTACATCTCCAGGTCACTTTACCAATTTAGGAGGTGATATAATGTCATCTTGAATCTTGAATATTAATTATTTTAAACATTTATTTTATTTTAGTAGGAGCTTATATTATAACCTTGAAAATGCTGTTTATTGCTAAGTAGTCATGGTGAAATATTATTCCTGTACTTGAATTTGTGTATATACTTGAATACTATTGTAAAACTAAGAATATATTGGTTAAAAATAATTTGAATGAGTATTATATCAATAATGAATAAACCTTCAATAGCCTTTTAACCCACCTTAACAATTTTTATTTCATTTAAATTGAGCATGTAAACTCAAAATTTTCAAAACAATAACACTTCAGGCTTGTATTGTATTTAATCTATTATGGCACACAATATTTTAATTGAAACTTTAGTCTTACATAATTATACATATATACATAACTTATTACATAAGTAATAATAATTTAACTTATTTTTATAGTAGTCTAACATTTTTCTGAGAGGAGACCTGCGCTCAGTAGTGAGCTGTTGATAGGTTGTATTTAATCTATTATGGCACACAATATTTTAATTGAAACTTTCACAGAATATGTGTAATCATGTATACAAGAACTTTTATTAATAAGTAATAATAATTTAACTTATTTTTATAGTAGTCTAACATTTTTCTGAGAGGAGACCTGCGCTCAGTAGTGAGCCGTTGATAGGTTGCTAATGATGACTATTATTAAAAAGATAAAATATAAAAGTATTGTAAAAAGAATGGAAAATCTGTATATATTTTTTGTGTTGTACATAGAATTTGCAATAATAATCAAAATATTTGAAAATGATAGACTTTTGATTTATTAAAAGAAAAGATACTTAAATAATAACATTTTTTTAAATTGGAATATTTTTTAAGGTCAATACTCACAATATAAGTTAAGTTATATTAATATATGGTAATATATTTGTTACCTTTTGCAATAGTTCTGGATTGGGCTTGAGCCATCGTCATTTCAGATGAATGTTGCATTTTTTCTGTAAATATAAGTAAAATATATTATATTAATATTCAGAAATTCCATCTTAAGATAGAAGTTAGTCGGTATGCATTTTTGGAACTTCCCTCATTGTGGAAACACTGCATACATATATAGCATAGTATTTACTGTATTGTAAATTTGTTTTGAAAAGAGCAACCACTGAGTTTCTTGCTGGTTCTTCTCGGCAGGAAAGGCATTCCGAACCAGTGGTAGATTCATCGACTATTCAAAAGCACTTGTAAAAGTTTCTTTGAATAAAAAATATTTCTATTCTATTCTATTCTAGAAACATTACGTAAGTATGTATACTTTTTGATTTGATAGCAAGTGATAGCCTAGTGGTTATGATTGTGGTCTCCTATTATGGGGGTCACAGGTTATTTTTCAAAGTTCAGTGCATTTAAAAAATTAAATATCACATGCTTTAACAGTGAAGGAAAACATCGTGAGAAAATTTGCACACCTAAAAGTTCTCCATATTGCTTTTGAAGGTGTTTGAATTCCGCCAATTTGTATTGGACCAGTGTGGTGGATTATAATATAACCCTTCTATGAAAGACTCGAAAAGACATTAAAATAATAATTTAAATATATATTATAATACTTTGTACTTACCGCTGGCGCTTTGCTCGTAAAATACTTGAAGTTTAATTTTTTAATTTTTTTAGACAAAAAGGACGCTTTCTAGTGTTGGGTCTGATTTAAGATAGATTAATAGGCATGTCGATTTTAAATCGATTATTTAGGGTAAAATAATCAATTTTTTAGACCGATTTGGAATGCTGCATCGATTCGATGAATCGATTCTTGAACCCCTCGAATCGACCTGATTCAAGAACAAGCACTATAGTTCAGTGGTGTAACGTACACCCCCCCCAGCCCCTCCATTGGGGGGGGGGGGGGGGCGCGTAACTGGGGACCCGGGTGTTGAACCTTTTATTTAATTTTTACTTTATCTTGTTAAGAACCAATTGATTGAAATTTGCTGATGCTCATTAAAAATTAAATAATCTCGTTTCTTTATAATTTTAGCATTTGTTGTTCAAGTACAGGATACAAGTGGAGTAAAAAAATAAGTACGCGAGCGTCTTTAAGCGAGCGTATTAAATCGCCACTTTGAAAGCCCCCCATTTCGTCAATTTTAGGAAAAAAATAAAAAAAAATACGTTTGTACTCTGTTCCAAATTGTCTTTAAAATGATACACAGAAACCCTATGAATCGAAAAAAAAAATTTTACTTCGCATTCGCTTCTATGAGAGCCCCCCTGAAATAAAGATTTTTAGGGTTCCGTACCCAAAGGGTACCAACGGGACCCTATTACTAAGCCTACGATGTCCGTCCGTCCGTCCGTCTGTCAGCGGGCTGTATCTCGTAAACCGTAATAGATAGACAGATGAAATTTTCACATATTATATATTTCTATTGCCGCTATAACAACAAATAATAAAAATTAAATTAAATTAAAAAAAATAAATTAAAATATTTCCATGGGTACATGGAAATATTAAAATATTTCCATGGGTACATAGAAATATTTTAATTTTTTTTAACGGAACCCTAAAAGAGCGAGGCCCGACTCGCACTTGCCTGATTTTTTTATAACTTAAGCCATTTTCGACTGGAGGCCATCGGTTTACATATTATATCTAAATTTGAAGTAATTACGTTCAGTAATTCAGAAGTTATAAGGCTCTGTCAGACGGACGGACGGACGGACGGACAAGTGCAAATCTCTCTAGTAAACTCAGAGACCTCGCTTCGCTCGGTCAATACGTGGAATTGTTAAGGTAGGCTTATCAGACAGGAGACACTTATAAATGTTTTATATGATAACTCAGATTCAGTCTAGCTAAGTGTAAAATTAATTTCAAATAATAGAATGATAAAGTAAATGGGCTTATAAAATGTGAATTATAACGAAATCTTAAATGTATATTTTATTGGACACTATAATAGTTTCTACAAGATAGAAATGTTTCACCAACAAAATAATTGTTGGACAGTCATATAAAATAAATGGTTGAGGACTGAGGTAAGCCTATAGAATTGACGTTGATAATGAATTAAAAGATGGACGAGAGAATGAGTAATTATGGTGATAAGGGCTGAAGGAGGGGTGGGGCCCGGAGACAATCATGGGAGGGGGGCCTGGCTGAGGAATGTTACGTCACTGCTATAGTTCATAGATTGGCTACGACGTTCATACATAACGATCACAAAACTATGCTATTCTTAATGTTTGCGAACGTTGTGAGCACTTAGTGGAACACACCCAAAATAAATATTTATGGGGTATCTTAGTATCTAACACTAGTGATACGCCATACCACAATTTGTATGCGCGATCCTGGATCACGGCCTTTTACACTGGTGATATTACCGTGATACCGTCCATTAAAATCAGCATTAGTTAAAGCAACATTACCATTACAAATTTTAAAACATTTATTAGAGTTTAAAGTCGACAACGACATTAAACCTTAAAGATTACTTGTGCAACTCAGCGTTAGATTGCTTGATTGGTTTAATGGTCGCAAGCGCGACTGCTGAGCAAGAAGTTCTGGGTTCGATCAAGGAATCCCTGCATATAAAAATCAATTGCCGTTTGTTTGTCTCGTTAAAACTCTAGAACGGCTGCGGGCTGGATCGATTTAGCTGATTGGTTTTGAAATGTTTGCTGTAGTCCAGGGAAGGTTTATAGGGTTCTCTCTATATATAAAAATCAATTGCTATTCGTTTGTCTCGCTAAAACTCGAGAACATCTGGGCCGATTTAGCTGATTTCATCATTAATTCATGTTTGAAAATTTCGCGATTAATCGAAAATCGATCTTTCAATGCTCGATTTAATCGAGAATCGATTCTAGTATGTCCGATTCGAATTGAGAAAATGCGAATCGAATTATTCGCATTCGCAAATCGATTTTTCGATTAATCTATAGGCATGTCGATTCACTTGAAAAGAAATCAATCTTCGATTCAATAGTCACTGATTGCGACCTATTGCTACAATCCTCAGATCCTGAAAAAGCTTACGTGGTACCGGTTAGATACCATATAACCAGTACCACGTAAGCTACAGTCCATCATGGAATTATTATGTACTTACGGTTGTACGTAAGTACATAATAATTCCATGCAGTCCATATAATATATGGACTGTAACAATAACGATCCTTAAGGATATTTTTGGATGTGAGATGATCGCCCTGCTGGTGATATTATCACAGTATCATATCACCAGTGTAAAAGGTCGTGATCCAGGATCGCGTATATAAATTTTATGGATATAGTTATAAACACTTATAATATAGAACACACCCAAAATAATCAAAATTATTATTTTGGGTGTTTTCTACTAAGCGTTCAAACGTTTGCAAATACTTACTAAGCATAGCATAATTTTGTGATTGTTATGTATGAACGTCGTAGCTAATCTATGAAGTATAGTGCTTGTTCTGGAATCGGGTCGATTCGAAGGGTTCAAGAATTGATTCATGGAATTGATGCAGTTCCAAATCGATCTAAAAATCGATTTGGAATGCATGCCTACTTTGTTTTGTTGTATCTTCTTCGAATATTTGGTCCCTTTTATCGCCTGTTTCTGATAAAGAAATAGATAGGTACCTACTGTTTTATATTTATGTGAAGAGTTCCGTGAGACTTTAAAGCCGTGAATGGACTTTAAATCAATGCTGTGGATGGACATTCAGTGCACATAAGGGTGGCCATACACGATCAATTCTGCCGTCAATTCGGCATGATAGGTACTTGATGCAACGTCCAATCGGCAGGACGGTGCCCGCCATACACGATCAGTTCAAATTCGCCATCCAATTGGCATGAAGCCGCATTAGTTTAAACCATGGCGTCACCAGTGACGGACGACGACGCGCTAGGTATCGTGGGCTTATTGCTTGCGCTTAAGAAAACAAAGAAAACATCGTTCAGAGTGGTGCAAAAACTGGTTACGTAAACGAAAAATATTATCTCATACAAACTTAGTAAAAGAATTAAGCATTACTCCGAACGATTATCGTAATTATTTACGAATGGATGAAAAAACTTATTTAAAATTTCTATCCTTGGTGACTCCTCTTATTCAGAAAGAAGACACTGTCATGAGAAATGCTATTTCGGCACATGAAAGACTGGCAATAACTTTAAGATTTCTTACAACAGGGAGTTCAAATGAATGTCGTAAAATTTTCAGTCATAATATCGGTTCAAGCTTTAGCACGCTCATGCGTGTGTACGTCGTCACCTGCCGATGCCGTTTGCCGTTATGCCAATTTGACCGCTCCCATACACGATCAAATTGGCATGACGAATTTGGCTTGATCAATTCGCAAGGACGAAAATTCGATTTTGCTTCAAGTAGAATTGACATGCCAACTGACCGCCATACACGATCAAATCAATTTGACCGTGGACGTTGCATCAAGTATCATGCCGAATTGACGGCAGAATTGATCGTGTATGGCTAGCGTAAAAATAAGCATCAATTAGGTACAACCATCATGGCAAACATATTAGGTATAGTATTTAGGTAGTAGGTATATTTACAACAAGCTAATGCCCGCGACTTCGTCCGCTTGGACAAAACCCTTGCAACATCAAAATTGGGTCGAATTTAATTATGTAGTTTGCTTGGTAGGTATCTACGACATTCATAATAATCAACAATAGGGTAGGTAGTATTAGTAACCACAATTTAGGTGGATAACCCTGCAGCATCAGGATTGAGGAGTTAGAAGTCGAAGATTTTTATGGGACCATCTCGCAAAATTTCTGTAAGTATCCATTAAAAAAGATTCATGCAAATTGGTTTAAAAATCATGGAGATATCGCGATATACCTACATAGGTAGAAAACATAACTCTTCTTTTCAAAGTTGATTAAAAAAGTAGCCTTAGTTACTCCTTATAACATCAGCTATCTGCTAGTGAAAGTCCCGTTAAAAACGGTCTAGTTGTACCCAAAATCAGCCCAAACAAATAGACACAGACAAAAATTTAAAATATGGATGTTCCAAATTATAGGTAACATATTATGCATGCATTTAGTAAAAATGCTACCTATTATTTTGTCATTACAAACAGACAAATTTCAAGTCTTACTTATTTTTATATTTAAGTACATAATATTGTGGCTAGCTTGCATAACTTTAAGTTTTTTGCTAGGTACGTACTTACCTACTCACATCTAACAGTGTTGGTAGACGGTTGTTACCAGGGTCAAGACCATGGAATGGTTGTTTGTTGTTCAAACAATAATAATCAGTAAATACCTTACACAAGTCACTGAATTTATTGTTAGAACGTAATTGGCAATAATAGTTACCAGAGGTATGTGTCAAGACCATAGAATGGTTGTTGTTCAAATAATAATAATCAGTAAATACCTTACACAAGTCAGGCACTGAATTTATTGTTAGAACTTAGCCTCTAATGTAGGTAAAGATCAGGGTTTCAGAGGTTCATAATTAGTTGATACTATCTTTTAGCTATAACACTTTAATTTAATTTCTATCAAACTTAGAATAAAGCAAGCTTAGTTAATTTCTTATAGGTTAATTTAAATAATTTAAGAAATACAAAAAAACACATGATCATAAAATTGTTTATTTGTATACTTACGCATTGCAAACACTATGAAGGCTAAATTCTAATTTCAAGAGCTGCTTTTCAGTCAGTACTTTAAGTTAGTTTTAGTTTCAGCAATCTTTGTAGAAATTTGAAAAGACAATAAGCAGGCATTAATTGACATCTGAAGTGTGAAACTGAAGTGGAAATGGGTGGGGCACATAGTTCGAAGATCTGATGGTCGTTGGGGTCCCAAGATATTAGAGTGGCGACCCCGCACCGGGAAACGCAGTGTTGGCAGGCCCCCCACCAGGTGGACTGACGACATCAAACGAGTCGCAGGGAGCCGCTGGATTCAAGCGGTGCAAGACCGAAGCCTGTGGAAGTCCATGCAGGAGACCTTTGTCCAGCAGTGGACATCTATAGGTTGATAAAGAAGAAGAAGAATTGACATCTATATTACAGTACAGCATTAATAGAAACAAATATTTTACAGGGGAATCAAACTAATATATTTAATTTTTGTGTACTGCAGAATTCCAATGGACAACTTGGATTTAAAAAGTAAAAAGAGCAATCCTCCTTCAAATCTACTGTGGATCAAACCAGGCTGCTGACAATTATAGCAGACAAACAAGAGAGAGATTAATCCATTCTTATTTTAGCTAAAATATAATATTTATATGATTACCTTTTGTAACATTTTATTTTGTGTACCTACTGAATCTACCATGAAATTGTAATATGTTGTGGACTTACCTGCTTTCACTGTTCAACAGTCCTGTTTGGCCCATGCTCTTATTTAGTCTTTTAGTTTTTGACACTAGGAGTCTGTCCTTTTTACTCCTAAGGGTCTTGTTATGGTCATGTGTTAAGTCGACCAACATGTTAATCTTTCTTTTGTTGCTTCTTGACTTGAATGAAATAGGATATGTATTTAGTTTTAAATTAGATACATTTACATTTCAATTTTGCTACATTTTGTGATGTGAAGTGATGTGAAGATATACCTAGAATCTACTTACTTTTTGGCACTCATGTTAGCTTTCGTTCCTCTTTAGCTTTAGATAAATAACTATAATAAGTCAGAACCACGTAAACTCTAAATAGTGGTAAAATTGAAAATAATAATTGACCCGACAGCGTTTGTTTACTTCAAACCTATCTTATATATATAAAAGAAAGTCGTGTTAGTTACACTATTTATAACTCAAGAACGGCTGAACCGATTTGGCTGAAAATTGGTGGTGAGGTAGATTAGAACCAGGAGACGGACATAGGATACTTTTTAATATTATAAATGCGAAAGTGTGTTTGTATGTTGGTTTGTTTTTCAATCAAGTAGCAAAAAAGCTACGGATCGACGTGATTTTTTGCATGAGTATAGTTGAGAATCTGGAGGATGACAAAGGCTAAGTTTTATCCGGGAAAATCAAAGAGTTCCCGCGGGATTTTAAAAATGAAATCCACGCGGACGAAGTCGCGGGCATCAGCTAGTCTCCTATAATATATATATATAAAAGAAAGTCGTGTTAGTTACACTATTTATAACTCAAGAACGGCTGAACCGATTTGGCTGAAAATTGGTGGTGAGGTAGATTAGAACCAGGAGACGGACATAGGATACTTTTTAATATTAAAAATGAAATTCACGCGGACGAAGTCGCGGGCATCAGCTAGTATCCTATAAACCAAGGAACATATTTTACTGAAGCAAAATGACAATTACGTACAAAAGAAATGGCATTAAAATAGGCACCATCTGTTGCACGTCCCCAGTTAACTCATAAAAGTTGGAAATTTTAAATGCAGATTTTTTCTTTTAATTTAATTAAAGGCTGCGTAGCCACCAAAAGCAAAACTGGAAAACTGTAATCAAATATGTAGTAAGTATGTAAAATTGCACAATAATAAATTAAGCTATTTATTTAGCAATATTATAGTGCAATTTCACTGATTACAATTTTCCAGCTTTGCTTCGGTGGACAAGCAACCTTATTGTTTTATTAAGACGCAGAACTTTCTTGATTTATCATAACATAATTATAAACATTAAAAAAAACATTCTTTGTTTTAGTCAAAAGTATTTTATTATAACATTTATCATAACATAGAACTATTTTATATCGACCTATTATAATAATTAGTATTATAGAAACAATTTTAAATCACTGATCAATTTTCAATAATTTTAAATTACTTAATTATAGCAATGCTAAAATGAAATTTAAATATTTCATAATAAATTTCATTAATGCAATGATTTTTTTTAAATTAATGAAAACATTACCAAACAAAAGTCAAAAAAAAGCCGGCCAAGTGCGAGTCGGACTCGCGCACCGAGGGTTCCGTACTCCAAAAGTAAAAGTAAAACGATAATATTACATTAATTTGCTTATTTATCGTTAACTTTGTTTGTAGAGGTTTATTGTTAATATAAAAAAAACTATGCTAGTTAGAGCATTGGTTTTATTTTTCCTGTAAAATATGCATAAACCTCTATTGACCATAATTATTTCAGATTTTTGGATTGGTAAACCGGAGATAAGGGGGGGGGGGGGAAACGGTATTTTTTCGACATTTTAGCCGATTACTCAAAAACTATTATATATAGAAATAAATAAAAACTGTTTTAGAATGCACAAGTAAAGGCCTTTCATTTGATACCCCACTCGGTATAATTATCTTACTTTGAAATTTCAAACCCCTGATTTTCCCCCTTTTTTAATTAAACTAAAATAATTTTCGCGTTCATTTTATTTTTCCTGTAAAATATACATAGACCTCTATAGACCATAATTATTTCAGATTTTTCGATTGGTAAACTTCGGAGATAAGGGGGGGGGGGAACGGTATTTTTTTCGACATTTTAGCCGATTACTCAAAAACTATTATATATAGAAATGAATAAAAAACTGTTTTAGAATGCACAAGTAAAGGCCTTTCATATGATACCCCACTCGATATAGTTATTTTACTTTGAAATTTCAAACCCCTGATTTTCCCCCATTTTTAATCAAACTCAAATAATTTTCGCATTGCTTTTATTTTTCCTGTAAAATATACATAAACCTCTATTGACCATAATTATTTCAGATTTGAATCATACTAATATAATAAATGCAATAGTGTTTGTTGGTTTTTCCTTCAGTCACGCCGCAACAAAACCACGGATCGACGTGATTTTTTGTATAGGTATAGTTGAGGTTCTGGAAAATGACAGGTTACTTTTTATCCCGGAAAATCAAAGATTCCGAGAGATTTTAAAACTAAATCCACGCGGACGAAGTCGTGGGCATCAGCTAGTTCTTCTATAAAAACAAATATTGAAAAGGAACCTTATCAAAGTCTTGCATAATTCCCAACTTTTAGTCTTTAGGTAATATTCGCCATATATTTTGGGAAATATAAAAAATTCCTCTCGAAATGATTTGCCAGAGTGAGAATTCTTCTATAAAAAATATTTTGAAAGGGATACTTCTAGCTCTTCCATATTCGTCATATATTATGTATGGAAAAAAAATCCGCCATCTTGTTTTTTTTCCTGATCATCAAGTAGACCTTTGGGTCTTGATCATCTGTTGCCAAGAAACTTCTCTTCCATCTTGTATATTCACTGAGATAGACAGCGACGAAGTTTGTGTGGCCGCCATCTTGAATCCGCCATTTTGGAATTTTTTTTCAACTCAGTGGCAATAAGATGAGGTTTCGAGTGACATTTGTTCGAGCACCCCCCACCTATCTTCAATACCCTGGCCGTGCTCCTCACCCGTCTCCGAAATCCTCAATCATCAGCTCTCTCCATATTTTTTCACCAAATCATTTGTCAGAGTGAGAATTCTTCTATAAAAAATATTTTGAAAGGGATACTTCTAGCTCTTCCATATTCGCAATATATTTTGTATGGAAAAGAAATCCGCCATCTTGTTTTTTTCCTGATCCTCAAGTAGACCTTTGGGTCTTGATCATCTGTTGCCAAGAAACTTCTCTTCCATCTTGTATACTCACTGAGATAGACAGCGACGAAGTTTGTGTGGCCGCCATCTTGAATCCGCCATTTTGGAATTTTTTTTCAACTCACTGACAATAAGATGAGGTTTCGAGTGACATTTGTTCGAGCACCCCCCACCTATCTTCAATACCCTGGCCGTGCTCCTCACCCGTCTCCGAAATCTTCAATCATCAGCTCCTCTTAATTTTTTAAAAACCACTCCTATTTTTGTCAAAATGCGGGATAATATTAGGCGAACCAAAAAAAAATTATTATCCTCGACCGCCCCGTTTCGGATCTATGGCGCCGCGGTTCGGGGTCGAAAAATCAGAAATTTTAAAACACTACAGCTCGCCCGCCATCTTGTTTTTCCAATTTTTTCCACTTTTTTTATTAATCGTTCACTAATCTCTTCAATAATTGCGAGTTGTAACGAAATCGGTTGGAAAACAAAAGAGTTGCAAGAATCACGTCGGCCGCCATCTTGTTTTTCCGAAATGTCATAATTTTTCCCTACTCGAATCCCGCACCCGAACATATCTCCCCTATCATTGTATCGTTTCCCTACTCGAATCCCGCACCCGAACATATCTCCCCTATCATTGTATCGTTTTCTGTCTCTTTCTAGGAGAACAATCGTGTCAATCAGTGAGTGAGTGTTTTTAACCCATTTCCAAAAAGGAGGAGGTTCTCAATTCGGCCAGTATATTTTTCTTTTTTAATTCTCCGAGATCTAAGACACCTATGAACCTATCAAAATCAATGTCTTGCATAGTTCCCAACTTCTAGTCCCTTCAATATTCCCCATACATTTTGTATGGAGAAAAAAAATCCGCCATCTTGAATTTTTTTCCTACTCACCAGGTAGACCTCCGGGTTTTGATCATCTTTTGTCGAGAAACCGCTCCTCCATCTTTTATAGTCTCCGAGAGAGAGACGGACAAAATTTGCCGCCATTTTTTTTTCCGCCATTTTGGAATTTTTTTTCAACTCACTGGCAACTGCTCGAGGTTTCGAATGACATTTGGTCGAGCACCCTCCACCTATCTTCTATACCCTGGCCGTGCCCCTCGCCCGTCTCCGAACTCCTCACTCATCAGCTCTCTCCACCTTTCTCCGAATCACATTCTTTGAGCTCTACACGACACCGTGGGTGAAAAAAATTTTTTTCATACAAAATTTTACAGGAGAGGGGTCGGAAATTTGGGACGTCACAGCTCGGCCGCCATCTTGTTTTTTTAATTTTTTTCTCTTTTTCTATTAATCGTTTACTAATTCCTACAATAATCCAAAATTTCAAAGAAATCGGTTGGAAAACAAAAGAGTTGCAAGAATCACGTCGGCCGCCATCTTGTTTTTCCGAAATGTCATAATTTTTCCCTACTCGAATCCCCCACCCGGACATATCTCCCCTACATCATTGTATCGATTTCCGTCTCCTTCTAGGAGAACAATTATGTCAATGAGTCAGTGGTAATCGAGCTATATATATTATAACTAGTATTTCGCTCGGTGCGCGAGCTGCTAAAGCAGCTCGCGGGAAGTGTTTTACTAAAAGTAAGGCGCGTGGGTGCGCGGCCCGCTAAAGCGGACCGCGATTGTTCGGCTTTATTTATTTCGCTCGGTGCGCGAGCTGCTAAAGCAGCTCGCGGGAAGTGTTATTACTACAAGTAGGGCGCGTGGGTGCGCGGCCCGCTAAAGCGGACCGCGATTTTTTTACTCATCAAGTAGACCTTCGGATTCTGGTCATCTTTTGCCAAAAAATTTGTTCGAGCACACCCCACCTATCTGCAATAACCTGGCCGTGCTCCTCATTCACAAAAGAAAAAGAAAAAAAAAGAAAAAAAAAAGAAAAAAAAGAAAAAAAGCAAATGTAAAATGAAAAAAAAAGAAAAATAAAAAAGCCCTATGAACCTATCAAAATCAATGTCTTGCATAGTTCCCAACTTCTAGTCCCTTCAATATTCCCCATACATTTTGTATGGGGGAAAAAAAAATCCGCCATCTTGAATTTTTTTCCTACTCACCAGGTAGACCTCCGGGTTGTGATCATCTTTTGTCGAGAAACCACTCCTCCATCTTTTATAGTCTCCGAGAGAGAGACGGACAAAATTTGCCGCCATTTTTTTTCCGCCATTTTGGAATTTTTTTTCAACTCACTGGCAACTGCTCGAGGTTTCGAATGACATTTGGTCGAGCACCCTCCACCTATCTTCTATACCCTGGCCGTGCCCCTCGCCCGTCTCCGAACTCCTCACTCATCAGCTCTCTCCACCTTTCTCCGAGTCACATTCTTTGAGCTCTATACGACACCATGGGTGAAAAAAATTTTTTTCATACAAAATTTTACAGGAGAGGGGTGGAAATATGAGACGTCACAGCTCGGCCGCCATCTTGTTTTTTTAATTTTTTTCACTTTTTCTGTTAATCGTTTACTAATTTCTACAATAATCCAAAATTTCAAAGAAATCGGTTGGAAAACAAAAGAGTTGCAAGATTCACGTCAGCCGCCATCTTGTTTTTCCGAAATGTCATAATTTTTCCCCACTCGAATCCCCCACCCGAACATATCTCCCGTACATCATTCTATCGTTTTTTGTCTCTTTCTAGGAGAACAATTATGTCAATGAGTCAGTGGTAATCGAGCTATATATATTATAATAATAATAACTAGCGTTTGCTCGGTGCGCGAGCTGCTAAAGCAGCTCGCGGGAAGTGTTATTGCTACAAGTAGGGCGCGTGGGTGCGCGGCCCGCTAAAGCGGACCGCGATTGTTCGGCTTTATTTATTTCGCTCGGTGCGCGAGCTGCTAAAGCAGCTCGCGGGAAGTGTTATTACTACAAGTAGGGCGCGTGGGTGCGCGGCCCGCTAAAGCGGACCGCGATTTTTTTACTCATCAAGTAGACCTTCGGATTCTGGTCATCTTTTGCCAAAAAATTTGTTCGAGCACACCCCACCTATCTGCAATAACCTGGCCGTGCTCCTCATTCACAAAAGAAAAAAAAAAGAAAAAAAAAAGAAAAAAAAGAAAAAAAGCAAATGTAAAATGAAAAAAAAGAAAAAGAAAAAAGCCCTATGAACCTATCAAAATCAATGTCTTGCATAGTTCCCAACTTCTAGTCCCTTCAATATTCCCCATACATAATGTATGAAAAAAAAAATCCGCCATCTTGAATTTTTTTCCTACTCACCAGGTAGACCTCCGGGTTTTGATCATCTTTTGTCGAGAAACCGCTCCTCCATCTTTTATAGTCTCCGAGAGAGAGACGGACAAAATTTGCCGCCATTTTTTTTCCGCCATTTTGGAATTTTTTTTCAACTCACTGGCAACTGCTCGAGGTTTCGAATGACATTTGGTCGAGCACCCTCCACCTATCTTCTATACCCTGGCCGTGCCCCTCGCCCGTCTCCGAACTCCTCACTCATCAGCTCTCTCCACCTTTCTCCGAGTCACATTCTTTGAGCTATATACGACACCATGGGTGAAAAAAATTTTTTTCATACAAAATTTTACAGGAGAGGGGTCGGAAATTTGAGACGTCACAGCTCGGCCGCCATCTTGTTTTTTTAATTTTTTTTCACTTTTTCTGTTAATCGTTTACTAATTTCTACAATAATCCAAAATTTCAAAGAAATCGGTTGGAAAACAAAAGAGTTGCTAAAATCACGTCGGCCGCCATCTTGTTTTTCCGAAATGTCATAATTTTTCCCCACTCGAATCCCCCACCCGGACATATCTCCCCTACATCATTGTATCGTTTTCCGTCTCTTTCTAGGAGAACAATCGTGTCAATCAGTCAGTGAGTGAGTGAGTGAGTGAGTGGTAATCGAGCTATATATATTATAATATAATAATAAATAAAGGCGAGGCGAAAATTTATTAAAATGATCTAATTTAGAATTTAGCAAATGGGAAAATGCGACGTCAAATATGGGGGCTCCAAGAAGGGTTAAATCATCTTTTGTAATAGATGAGATGTTGGGAATCAAAGAATTTAGACTATTTTTCAAAACAGTTTTTTCATTTAAACTAACCGAGTCAGGAATGTATACCTCACACTTTGAGAAATTTAGGGAAAGGCCGATTTCAGAAAATTGTTTAATTAATATTTCCAAATCCTGGAGCACTTCCGCCGCACTTCCTCCCAAGGAGCCATCATCAAGGTACCATAAGTTAAATTTGGAATTTAGATTCGAAATAACTGGGTGTATTGCTAAACTGAAAATTGCGGGACCAAGTGGATCACCTTGCTGGCAACCCACAGCAGAATCCAGAACATTTTTACCGTACATTAATTTTGAGGAGGAGCCATAACATTGCCACATATAATCTAAAATTTCAGGAAACTGTTTTTGAATTTCAGTTAACATGGCTCCCCTATCAATTGAATTGAATGCATTACGCACGTCAATTTTTACAAAGACATCGTAATCACAAGTGTTTAAAAATGTCCTGGCTGCATGCACAGCTGCCTCGCAACCTCCCCTGACGCCAAAACCAAGTTGTTTGGGTTTGAGGATGGCCGATGTTTTGTCTTTTAAGAATCGGCAGCAAATCCTAGAAGCTAATCTACGGAAAGTGCTGCCGACTGCAATAGGACGGATCCCACCATCTTTTTTGGTGAGAGCCACCAAATTAGCGCCGTATAAAATTGGCACTATTTGTTGTGGCACACGACCAGAAAGCATCAAATTAATGAGGCCAGTTATCTCCTTCAAGAGCGAGTTGCTCTCTTCACTTGAAGGAGGGCCGATTAGGTCTTTAAGATGTTGAGGTGATAGGCCATCCAATCCCCCCGCAGAACCTTTGGGAAATCCAAAAATACCGAATCGCACGGCATCTTCGGAGGCTCGGAGTCGGTTTGTGGGATCAAAGGAAGGCGAAGCAAGCTGGGACGTAGGTGACGGCAAGGGGTGCTTATCCCTTAAAGCGGCCAATGTCTCAGATGTGTCACTGGCTAAGACATCGTCTGAAAACAGCAGTTTAGCAGCATTTTTAACATTCCCATCGCTGACTTTTTGTTCAATTAACTTGGAGATGCTATGCCTGGGTAATGAGAAATTATTATTTTGTTTATGTATAGTTGGAATATTTATATTGTCTAAATTTTGTTTAATTTTTTTTGTGAGAGAATTGTTTCTATTTAAATTTGTTGAAATATCAAAAACTCGGTATGGGAATGTTAATAAATGCTCCCACGCCTCAGTGGAATTTTCAGACGTGACCTTAGCCACACAGTCTCTTAAACTACGAGCCACTAAGGGCCGGGCCCCTCTAGGAACTCGCTTGACTAACCTGATCCCGTGCTTAAGGGATGTGAGCCTCGCCCATAAAGGAGAGTCACTCGAGGGCCCATCATCAGAGCATACAATGGAAGCACTCCCCGCTGTATGCTCTGAGACCAAGAGTAGGGTGTTGGGTATGTGACGACGGCTTTTATGGATATTGAGGCCCCTTTGACCCTTGTACAATTTGCCGTCGACGCATATGGAACACTCGAGGTACTCTGTACAAATGGACGACGTGTTTAAAAAAGGCATAAAATAAAATAAAATAATAAAATGTAACATCTTACATCTGTCATAATGATTTTGAACAAAATCATTATGACAGATGTAAGATGTTACATCAAATTTTTCGGAGTCAGGTTAGAGTTTTCAAACTTTTATGGCCTGTTTCACCACTTGCTGATAAAGTGCCTGATATATATCTAACAGACAAAATATCTGCTGGATAAATCTATGTGATATCTTCTTGAGTCATGTAGTTGAGATCAGATACTTATGAAACAGAAATTTAAACGCTATCCGTCAGATAAGTTGTGGATAGGCTATCAGACCTTTATCAGCAACTGGTGAAACAACCTTGTGATTTTTATCAACAGGTGCATAGCAACAAACTCCAAGTTAAACAAAAGCCGGACCAGCTCGGAAGGTCGAGTGAGTGTGATAGCCTCGAAAGATGAAGATCCATCGTTCCTGCCAGTTCATGTTGAAGAACACATCGCGGTGCCCAGGGGTAGCAGGGTCGTGCTGCCATGCCCTGTGACCGGCTGGCCTCGACCTAAGGTAGCTCTTTTTTTTACAAGCTTTTATTTAGCTTGACCAGTTTATTTATTTATTTGTTTGTTTGGGTCAAATCTTGCAAGATGAATTAGACCCACTTCCCGGTTTCTGATCGAGCTGAAATTTTGCATTTATGTGTAAATCGGATGATGATGCAATATTATTGTGACATGGAGCTGATCTGATGATGGAGACGGAAGATGGCTATAACTCTGTAATAAAACGACGTGACCCCATCGAGTTTGGGCTCGTTTGATTCGTCATAACAAGTACTCTGATCCTAGATGATATCCAGAGTCTAATGATGTAGCTACTAAAAGCTTGCATTTAAAAATATTTTTTTTTATTTACACTTGTATGTTGTTGTTTTTCATTCGCCCTCTTGACAGACAAAGATCCATGATCATAAAGCCTATTCAGACGTAAGATGTCTTGAGTTTTACCCGTTTTTTGATTCCATGACAGTTCATCAACTGAGACCTGAATTCATCGAACTGTCATCGAATAAAAAAAAATAAAACTCAAGAAATCTTGTGACATCGTCACTTACCATCATTTGAGATCTCTCACCTGATGGTAAGGCTATGGTATATATGATGGTATATAGGGTTGACCTTATCCAAAATTAAAAGATGCGTCTTAAAATAGAGAAGCTTTTCGTATGATGACCGCCAAACTTCATCTCGAGGAAGACACACGATGATGATGATGATAATGATGATGATGATGATGGTATAACTTGGAAGGGGTATGGCAGAGTACATTCAACCCATAGCCCTAATATGTGCCGCATGCCACGCCATCGTGCCGGAACGCTAAATCGCTCGGCGGCACGTCTTTGCCGGTACCTAAGGTACCTAGAACAAGCAACTGCCGAGTTTCTTGCTGGTTCTTCTCGGCAGGAACGGCATTCCGAACCAGTGGTAGACTCATCGACGGTTCAAAAGTACTTGTAAAAAAGTTTATTTGAATAAAAAACATTTCTATTCTATTCTATTCAAGACACTAGGTCAGACCTTCCGCCATATTCCGCTGTAGGTCTTAGGCCTTTCAGACCCTATTGTCTTTTTTACGCCCTTTCCGTTCTTTTTGTCTTCTTTTTTATTTTCCTCCTTTTCTTTCATTATATTTTTTGTATGTAATTTTTAACAACCATCAGTATTTAGCATTTCATATACCAAATTTTCTGTAGCTCCATATTATATACCTATAACTCCTATACTTTAGTTACAAGTTCTTGTCCACTGTTTTCCCATTTTCCACATATGGGTGGATTTCCCAACAGCAAAATTTACGCGGCATGTATGAAATCGGTAGTGCAGACAACGGTCTGCACTACCGATTTCATACATGCCGCGTAAATTTAAAGTAACGACTTTACTGTGCTTATATTTTTTTCTAGGCAGAAGAGTATGTTATCTTTATGGAGCCAGTAAATATTTCTCGATAAAGATTGCAGTTTAGGAATAAAGAAAATTTTAAACCCCTAATTTTTCATTTCGGTGGCTGTCCTCACAACATTTTTCAGTGTAATTTCCCTCATAAAACAAAAACTATTGGTTGTTTTGGCTTATGGCTACTTTTATTTAAATCGTTAATAGTGTTAGTGTTATCAGTATCACAAAGTAATTTTATAATAATATCTACCCTGATTAAGAACTGGTAAGTAAAAATGCATGTGTCCCAGAAAGTCCTTTCATTTCGGTGGCTTAAAGTTAATTAAGAATATTTTTGCATAGAACAACTCTAGCTCCCCCCTTATGCGTTTAGAACATACGTAATAGTGGCCTCTAGGTGTTTATCGTGTATGGAAGTGATCCGATTGCCTGCTTGTTCCCCAAAAAAACGTTTGTATGTCATTTCGGTGACGTGCGACACATTTCTTTTCATTTCCGTGTACAGGTATAACTTTTCTTGCAATAAGCTAGTATATTGAATTAAATACTAATGAATGAGCTATTGGTAATATGTTTATTTGTGTAGTATTCCTTATATCCTATAGAAAGTACTTTTTTAGTTATGCTAATTTTTACCCTTGGTTTTCATTTTGGTGTTTTCATTTCGGTGGATTCGCTGGCCTAAACTGGCCACCGAAATGATAAAAATTCTCATTTCGGTGAGCTTTTATCATTTCGGTGTATAATAGTTTCATTTCGGTGGATTGTTTTATCATTTCGGTGGATTATTATTTCATTTCGGTGGATTATTATTTCATTTCGGTGAAAATTCGGATGAACACGTGAATTTTTCAAAATATTTGTTTAATTATATAGTATGTATCATCATCATCATCATCAGCAACCCATCAACGGCGCACTACTGAGCGCAGGTCTCCTCTCAGAGAAGGGTTACAGGCCATAGTCCACCACGCTGGCCCAATGCGAATTGGTGGACTTCACACACCTTCGAGAACATTATGAAGAACTCTCAGATGTGCAGGTTTCCTCACGATGTTTTCCTTCACCGTTGAAGCAAGTGATAGTTAATTGCTTAAACGCACTTGACTCCGAAAAGTCAGAGGTGAGTACCCAGGATCGAACCTGCGACCCCCCGAATAGGAGACCACAGTCCTAACCACTAGGCTATCACTGTTCTAACAGATAGTATGTATATATATTAAAATTTTAATAGGAGGACGCTTTATTACCAATACTGTAAAACAATTTTTTTTATTATTTTAGTCTGTCTGTCTGTCGGATTTAAATATAATTTGATATACAGTTAAAACCGTTTACGATGATATCGTTTAGAACAACATATTGGTTATATTGACCAAAATCAAAGGTCCCGCATGAATGCTATATGACCGCCTTATCAAAAATATCGCTTTTTACGACATCGCTTACTACCGCGACATACCAGCTGATTAAGCGACTACATTTCACTAATATCTTCGGAGAATGATATCTGTTAGAACGACCAGCTGTATTGTAAACAATTTGAATAGGTAACAATATCCACATCTGGGGCACAATATAATGGTCAATGGCTATTAAGATCGCAAAGTAAACAAAAACGCTTCGAGTTTAGGGTATTTTGTAATTCTTAGAAACAAATTACACGTGCATGCAGTATAATCAAAGCCCGCTTCTTCATATCCCTCCAGTCAGTCTGTTACTTATCTGTACACAAGACGCACTAAAACTTATTGTCGAGTTATTGTCTAACAGAATGAGTGGGTATATATTATATACCCACACATTCAATATTACCACTTCATAAAAAATACTTTGTACCTCGAAAACATCACAGGCTTTTACGACTATCGGTTTTTACGACCAAATATGACTAGTCCCTTCGATGTCGTTGTAACAGGTTTTGACTGTAGTTAATAGGTAGCTGATACTCCGGGTCAAAATGCAACATGTTATTATAAGATAAAAGATTTTATCCTTATAAACAAATAAGGTTCCTCCGGGATATGAGATGAAAATTTTTGTTTATTTTACTCCATACTCCGTCAAATCTAATCCGATTTAAAGTTTATTTATATGGTTCTTCTTCTTCTTCTTTATCAACCGATAGACGTCCACTGCTGCACAAAGGTCTCTTGCATGGACTTCCACAGGCTTCGGTCTTAATCCAGCGGCTCCCTGCGACTCGTTTATGTCATCGGTCCACCTGGTGGTCTGCCAACACTGCGCTTCCCGGTTCGGGGTCGCTATTCCAGCGCCTTGGGACCCAATGACCATCAACTCTTCGAACTATGTTCTCCGCCCATTTCCACTTCAGTTTCATTACATTCTGTTAGTCTTTTGTACAGATAAGTAACAGACTGACTGGAGGAATATGAAGAAGCGGGCTTTGATTATACTGCATGCACGTGTATTTTGTTTCTAAGAATTACAAAAGACCCTAAACTCGACAAGTTTTTGTTTACTTTGCGCTCTTAATAGCCATTGACCATTATATTGTGCCCCAGATGTGGATATTGTTACCTATTCAAATTGTTTACAATACAGCTGGTCGTTCTAACAGATATCATTCTCCGAAGATATTAGTGAAATGTAGTCGCTTAATCAGGTATGGCGTAGTAAGCGATGTCGTAAAAAGCGATATTTTTAATAAGGTGGTCATATAGAATTCAGCCGGGACCTTTGATGTTGGTCAATTCCGATATGTTGTTCTAAACGATGTCGTCGTAAACGGTTTTAACTATATTTTGTCTGTCTGTATACGTTTTCGGTGCATTTTCATTTCGGTGGACACATTCTTTCATTTCGGTGGCTAGTTATTTCATTTCGGTGAACGAACGTTTCATTTTGGTGGCATTCAAATTTCAAACACGAATTTACATAGGTTTAATAGGATATATTTTGATGGCATTACATAAGAGCATAACCTATATCAAGAAGTATAATATACTACAGCTTAAATTTAAAAAAACCTTATAATACGAAAGTTCACCGAAATGAAAGAAAAATACCACTTTGTTGAAATTGACCCATATAAGGTGTGCAAGGCATCATCGATTTCGCTACAATACATGCATTTAGCGTCTTGTCTTTTACTAATGCAAAAGTCTTCGCATATTGTAAAATGTTTTATTTTCTTTTTAGCCCCATAGTTTTTGAATTGAAAAATGCGTTTAATGTATCAGAAGTTTCGTACTTAGATTGGATATCAACACCATAGGGATAAAAGTTTTGGGAGAAGAGGATTATTGAAAAATGCTTACTAAGTTAATTTCTTTCTCTTTCAGTTAAGATGGGAGCTGACATCTCCGGGCGAGAAGACAAGTGAGCTGGAGTCAACAGAAGAAGTGCTGGTGCTCAACAGCCTAGAGTATGACCAGGAGGGCGTCTACACTTGTTCTCTTGAGGACTATCTCGACATGGTTAAGGTATGGATCAAAAATTAGTTTTTATCAACTCTATCAATACTTGGCGAAAGACAGAGGACAGGCAAAGTTGACGTTACTTAAAAGAGGCCTATGTCCAAAGAAATTTTAGCTGATGATGATCGATACTTAAATCTGCACACTCATTTTCTTAATATTTATCCATGTATATATATCTGGCTGAGTTATGGACAGTAAATGCTGCTTACTTGAAAGACTGTTTTCAAAAAATTCAAAATTCAAAACTATTTACTTCACGTAGGCCAACCTGTGGCTCTTATGACCAATCATGAATCTACCACCGGTTCGGAAAGCGGATTCTGCTTAGAAGAGCCGGCAAGAAACTCAGCAGTTGCTCTTTTCAAAATAATCATTTTACAATATTACTATGAAGCTATTACATTGTAATAAGTTTTTTATACTATCTTGTGGGCAGCTGGATGCTAAGCCGATTTTACCTATGCAATTAATGTTGAGAATATAACAACTTAAAATAAGGAAAAGCTATCAATCATCACCTGTCTAGAGCGGTGCCAGGTCTGCGATACATTGCTTGCCGTAAGGAACTGATGCACATCGCGTGACTTCGTCCCTAGGAGTCTGGTGGAAGGGGTCACGGTTTTCAGTAACGAGTCCCGGTTCACACCAAAAAAAATTAAGTGGCACTCGGGGACTGCCGCGGTAAAGCTATTGCATGGCATTTTTTATCAACTTATGCAATTATAATATTTATGCAATATTTTTTTTTGCCTAATAAAATTATGCAAATAAAAAATTAAAAAACAAACAAGAAAAGAGCACTGTCACTACTTCGCGAGTGAGATTCGAACCTGCGACATCATACACAATACGGTAAAGAAAGCGGCCGCTCGCCCACTGCGCCAAACAGAGCTACTTGTGAACTAGAGATGAAACGGATATCCGTTAACTATCCGGTATCCGGCCTATCCGGCCTTGTTTTCACTATTCGGCCGGATATCGGATAGTATGATGATACCGGATAGTAAAATATAAAAAATATTATTACTATACTTTGGGTAAATTATACAAAATAATAAGTTATTGACACTGTTTATTTTTATAATCGCACATAAAAACATATTTTGTTACAATTTAGTACTCAAAATTAACAAGTGGCAAATTGTGGTGAATGAATACCAAATTTTCCGCATTTGTTGGTAAGAGTCGACTTCGTTACTAGACCAGCTTCCGAAAATAACCTTTCGCTATATATATTCGCCAGCCGAATATTCTGCAGCCGGATATCCGGCGCTCCGGCCTCGTAGATTGCCGAATACCCGTTATCCGGTATCCGTTTCATCTCTATTGTGAACCTCTAAAATGTTGAACGCTTACTGAACGACGGTGTTAGGTTTATTTTCGTTACGGAATTTCTTGATTCGGTCGCCGCGCTCAAACTGTTTGTCCTAGTTCAAAGCCCACGATAAAAGCTATGCAATAGCTTAAAAGTCATTAATTTTTTTTATTTTTAGAATTAGCCCGGAGTTGGGATGTCAGTGAAGTGAATTAATCTCGTTCCTCGGAAGAGACAAAGCCATTGTTTCTGCGTCTGTACTCTCCAGTTGTGTTGGATTACCTTAGCAACGAACCATGAGAGTGAGGGGATGTAAAATGCACCTGTTTTTGCGCACACACCTGTGACCCACTAATATCTCCTGCGAGGATAGTGCCGCTAGTCTCAACCACCTAAGAGTTCTACGTATAGAGCGGCAATTCGGAATAAGAACTGTGTACAGTTTCAATCGCGCGGGCTGGGGTAGAGAGGGAAGCCGGCATGGAAAATAAGGTTGCAATTCGCGCGACCGCGGCGGTCGCAGAGGCGTGTCGCGCCCCGCGCCCCACTCACTGCTCGGTCGTTCGTTTTGTATAAATCAAGAAATAATTTATATTTCGTATCTAGTGTTACGAATTGCGTTGTCGTTATCTAATTATGCACTATAATAACTATACTTTTTTGTCACTTACTTGAATATAGGCATTGATGGCTTTTCAATTCACAATTAGGTACCTAGACAGTTTAATCGCATAAATAGCGCCCGCGTCCGTACGTCGCGAGTGCCGTCGACCACAATAACTGCGTTGTTCGGCATAATAACTCAGTTGAACATGGTAAGTGTTCCGAACACGTCATCTAGTAGGTACTACATTTACAGTACCCGGCGATATATATTGCACATCGGCTTTTGGAATAAAACGCTATTCTATTCTATTCACAGTTCGACTGCATTTTTTTATATAATATATATTACGTGATGTTCTCGCCGATTGTGAAGAGATTTCAGTAATTACTACGTGAATTTCTGGCTAGCTTTCCTTGCAATAGAATAGAAATAGCGTTTTATTCCAAAGACCGATGTATATCGCCGGGTACTGTATATCAGTGATTCCTTACTACTTGTCTCAATGGAGATTCCGTTGACATTCTAACAGACAGCCTAAGTATGTCACACTCTCTTTAACATTTCTGCGGTGGTGTCGTGTGATGCGGGTTGTTGCGTTCCCTAAAATATGGTTGAGCGAAGCAATGGCTGGGTCATGCGTCATGCTCGTGAACGGGTGCCACCAGCGGCAATGGGGCTACTTTCTGTCTGCCCGTCTTGACATGTGTTGAATTATAATTAGAAATAATTACGTATGCTTTTGTGGACCTTTCCCTCATTGTGGAAACTCTGCATACATAGAATATCTGTTAAGTATATTGTAAAAGTATTTTGAAAAGAGCAACTGCCGAGTTTCTTGCTGGTTCTTCTCGGCAGGAACGGCATTCCGAACCAGTGACTCATTGACGATTCAAAAGTACTTGTAAAAGTTTATTTGAATAAAAAACATTTCTATTCTATTCTATTCTATTCCACGTAGCTATCTTGGCGGACATTACACTCTATAAGTAGGTTATGTCAAGACAAAATATTTGTTGATTGGGAAAATATTATGCTTTGAGTAATACAAAGATATTATGTGAATAATGAAAACAGTGTGCGTGCGTGAAAAAGTGGTGGATAATGAAATAGCACGTAACGAATTGTTTTCCACCCACATTTCTTAAAATGTCAAATTAAAGCACACTTCAGTAACAGTTTACAAAGCAAATAGGCAGCTCGTTTACCTTAACGAGGGCCTCTGGCGATCGTTTGGTCCAAGCGATAAAAAAGCGGTACAGAATAGTACCACTGTTTCGGAATATTCTAACTATAGGTTGTGAAGGTGTTATACAACGTTTTTGACGTGATAACGTCTTATAAATCGATGAACACCGGCTGCACGCACGCACGAAAAAGTGTCACGTTCCGCCTGACCTGAGCGTGCAAGCGAGAGCGCGGAACAAGCGATAGAGAGGTTCGATCGGCCCAAGCGTTTATAGAGAGCGCCCGCCGCAGCCCACCAGTCATCAATGTTTCTAGACGTTATCACGTAAAACTATCGTCTGTAAACCGACTTTACACCTTTACACACAACCAATTTTTTTTCAACAGAAAAGTTGAAGCCTCAGACCAAATACGAAAGAGTGACTTAAGATTTTTATCATGGGAAAATAAAATTTCCACGGGATTTAAAAATCTTACCCCAAACGTTCGAGTCGTGGACAAAAGCTGCAAACTACTAAGCTATAAAATATAATGAACTACTTAAAGTTCATAAATCATCTATATATATAAAAGAAAGTGGTGTTAGTTACACTATTTATAACTCAAGAACGGATGAACCGATTTGGCTGAAAATTGGTGGAGAGGTAGCTTAGAACCAGGAGACGGACATAGGATACTTTTTATCCCGTTCGACCGCGTTTCCGTCAAGTCACTATAAAACGTGGTATAACAAAAACGCATCTGACATGGAATAACAAAACGCAAATGACAGTGGAATAATAAAACGTAAATGACAGCTAAACGTAATTTTGTCTTTGGTTAAGTATGGTAAATAATTTGACAATTATAAAAAGTGTTATAATTAAGCATTACTGATAATATTATAAATGCGAAAGTGTGTTTGTTTGTTGGTTTGTCCTTCAATCACGTCGCAACAGAACAGCGGATTGATGCGATTTTTTGCATGGGTATAGTAATGGATGTAGTAGTGGTTCCTCAGACCGGGAGAGCTACTTTTTATCTCGGATAATGAGAGTTCCCGCGGGATTTTTAAAAACTAAATCCATGCGGACGAAGTCGCGGGCATCAGCTAGCAATGTATAATTATTAAAAACGCGTGTGCTCTTTACTTGTAAACGGAAAGTAGAAAAAATAATTACATTTCAAGACAAACCCTCTTTATACCTACAAACTTAAGTTAAGTAAATTACCTAAACTTCAAAATTTGAACGTAGATAATTTTATAAAATTTCTTCAAAATTTTATAAAATTATCTACGTTCAAAAACACCTATTAATTATAAAGTGTTGAACTTTATTTAATTATTAGGCAGTGAACTGATATTATCGAAAAAATTAATTATTAAGCTATTGCATAGCTTTTATCGCGGGCTTTGAACTAGGAGAAACAGTTTGAGCGCGGCGACCAAATCAAGAAATTCCGCAACGAAAATAAACCTAACACCGTCGTTCAGTAAGCGTTCAACATTTAAGAGGTTCACAAGTTCCTCTGTTCGGCGCAGTGGGCGAGCGGCCGCTTTCTTTACCGTATGGTGTATGATGTCGCAGGTTCGAATCTCACTCGCGAAGTAGTGACAGTGCGCTTTTCTTGTTTGTTTGTTTTTTAATTATTTTTTTGCATAATTTTTATCATGCGAAAAAAATATTGCATAAATATTATAATTGCATAAGTTGATAAAAATGCTATGCAATAGCTTTACCGCGGCAGTCCCCAAGTGCCACTTAATTTTTTTTATTATTTAATACTTACTACTTCATCATTCATCATTAGCAACCCATCAACGGCTCACTACTGAGCGCAGGTCTCCTCTCAGAGAAGGGTTATAGGCCATAGTCCACCACGCTGACCCAATGCGAATTGGCGGACTTCACACACCTTCAAGAACACTATGAAGAACTCAGGTGTGCAGGTTTCCTCACGATGTTTTCCTTCACCGTTGAAGCAAGTGATATTTAATTGCTTAAACGCACTTGACTCCGAAAAGTCAGAGGTCGGGATCGAACCTGCGACCCCCCGAATAGGAGACCACAGTCCAAACCACTAGGCTATCACTGCTTCGCTTACTACTTACTTACTTAATATTTTCGATTACTTACTTAATTAATTTTTAGACAATTGCACTCCATCCTAGTCTATATATTTAAAAAACATGCATTTAAAGCTACCCTATTGTTTCAGACATTCAACGTAACCATGACAGAGCCAGTCGTGATCACCCTTCCGCCTGCGTCGAAGGACGTGACGCGAGCGAGCACGGTCCGCTTCAACTGTACGGCGAGCGGCAGGCCCGAGCCGAATGTCACGTGGTACAAGAATGGGGAGAAACTCACTTTGGCGGGACGGGTGAGGGAAAAAGTTGTCTCTCTTCTCTTTCACACACACTTGACCTTTGCGCCTGCGTCGAAGGACGTGACGTGAGCGAGCACGATCCGCTTCAACTGCACGGCGAGCGGCAGGCCCGAGCCGAATGTCACGTGGTACAAGAATGGGGAGAAACTCACTTTGGCGGGACGGGTGAGCGAAAAAGTTGTCTCTCTTATCTTTCACACACACTTGAACTTTGCGCCTGCGTCGAAGGACGTGACGCGAGCAAGCACGGTCCGCTTCAACTGCACGGCGAGCGGCAGGCCTGAGCCGAATGTCACGTGGTACAAGAATGGGGAGAAACTCACTTTGACTGGACGGGTGAGCGAAAAAGTTGTCTCTCTTATCTTTCACACACTTGAACTTTGCGCCTGCGTCGAAGGACGTGACGCGAGCGAGCACGGTCCGCTTCAACTGCACGGCGAGCGGCAGGCCCGAGCCGAATGTCACGTGGTACAAGAATGGGGAGAATCTCACTTTGGCGGGACGGGTGAGCGAAAAAGTTGTCTCTCTTATCTTTCACACACACTTGAACTTTGCGCCTTCGTCGAAGGACGTGACGCGAGCGAGCACGGTCCGCTTCAACTGCACGGCGAGCGGCAGGCCCGAGCCGAATGTCACGTGGTACAAGAATGGGGAGAAACTCACTTTGGCTGGACGGGTGAGCGAAAAAGTTGTCTCTCTTATCTTTCACACACACTTGAACTTTGCGCCTGCGTCGAAGGACGTGACGCGAGCGAGCACGGTCCGCTTCAACTGCACGGCGAGCGGCAGGCCCGAGCCGAATGTCACGTGGTACAAGAATGGGGAGAATCTCACTTTGGCGGGACGGGTGAGCGAAAAAGTTGTCTCTCTTATCTTTCACACACACTTGACCTTAGCGCCTGCGTCGGACGATGTGACGCGAGCGAGTACGGTCCGCTTTAACTACACGGCAAGTGGCAGTCCTGAGCCGAATGTCACGTGGTACAAGAATGGGGAGAATCTCACTTTGGCGGGACGGGTGAGCGAAAAAGTCGTCTCTCTTCTCTTTCACACTCATTTAACCTTCCGCCTGCGTCGAAGGACGTGACGTGAGCGAGCACGGTCCGCTTCAACAGTACGGCGAGCGGCAGGCCCGAGCTGAATGTCACGTGGTACAAGAATGGGGAGAATCTCACTTTGGCGGGACGGGTGAGCGAAAAAGTTGTCTCTCTTCTCTTTCACACTCATTTAACCTTCCGCCTGCGTCGAAGGACGTGACGCGAGCGAGCACGGTCCGCTTCAAATGCACGGCGAGTGGCAGGCCCGAGCCGAATGTCACGTGGTACAAGAATGGGGAGAAACTCACTTTGGCTGGACGGGTGAGCGAAAAAGTTGTCTCTCTTATCTTTCACACACACTTAAACTTTGCGCCTGCGTCGAAGGACGTGACGCGAGCGAGCACTATCCGCTTCAACAGTACGGCGAGCGGCAGGCCCGAGCTGAATGTCACGTGGTACAAGAATGGGGAGAATCTCACTTTGGCGGGACGGGTGAGCGAAAAAGTTGTCTCTCTTCTCTTTCACACTCATTTAACCTTCCGCCTACGTCGAAGGACGTGACGCGAGCGAGCACGGTCCGCTTCAAATGCACGGCGAGTGGCAGGCCCGAGCCGAATGTCACGTGGTACAAGAATGGGGAGAAACTCACTTTGGCGGGACGGGTGAGCGAAAAAGTCGTCTCTCTTATCTTTCACACTCATTTAACCTTCCGCCTGCGTCGAAGGACGTGACGCGAGCGAGCACGGTCCGCTTCAAATGCACGGCGAGTGGCAGGCCCGAGCCGAATGTCACGTGGTACAAGAATGGGGAGAAACTCACTTTGGCGTGACGGGTGAGCGAAAAAGTTGTCTCTCTTCTCTTTCACACTCATTTAACCTTCCGCCTGCGTCGAAGGACGTGACGCGAGCGAGCACGGTCCGCTTCAAATGCACGGCGAGTGGCAGGCCCGAGCCGAATGTCACGTGGTACAAGAATGGGGAGAAACTCACTTTGGCGGGACGGGTGAGCGAAAAAGTCGTCTCTCTTATCTTTCACACTCATTTAACCTTCCGCCTGCGTCGAAGGACGTGACGTGAGCGAGCACGGTCCGCTTCAACAGTACGGCGAGCGGCAGGCCCGAGCCGAATGTCACGTGGTACAAGAATGGGGAGAATCTCACTTTGGCGGGACGGGTGAGCGAAAAAGTTGTCTCTCTTCTCTTTCACACTCATTTAACCTTCCGCCTGCGTCGAAGGACGTGACGCGAGCGAGCACGGTCCGCTTCAAATGCACGGCGAGTGGCAGGCCCGAGCCGAATGTCACGTGGTACAAGAATGGGGAGAAACTCACTTTGGCTGGACGGGTGAGCGAAAAAGTTGTCTCTCTTATCTTTCACACACACTTAAACTTTGCGCCTGCGTCGAAGGACGTGACGCGAGCGAGCACTATCCGCTTCAACAGTACGGCGAGCGGCAGGCCCGAGCTGAATGTCACGTGGTACAAGAATGGGGAGAATCTCACTTTGGCGGGACGGGTGAGCGAAAAAGTTGTCTCTCTTCTCTTTCACACTCATTTAACCTTCCGCCTGCGTCGAAGGACGTGACGCGAGCGAGCACGGTCCGCTTCAAATGCACGGCGAGTGGCAGGCCCGAGCCGAATGTCACGTGGTACAAGAATGGGGAGAAACTCACTTTGGCGGGACGGGTGAGCGAAAAAGTCGTCTCTCTTCTCTTTCACACTCATTTCTGAAACGAACCGCTGAGGTTTAATAAGTCAATGGCTGAGGTGTGGAACGCACTTCCAATATCTGTGTTTCCGGCCACGTATTAATATAATATTCAAGGCAAGAGTGAATAGGCATTTTCTAGGTAAGCGCGCTCCAACCTGGACCTCATCAGTGCTTTCCAGTATTGATTGTCGTCAAGCGTAAGCCTATCTCTAAATAAAAAAAACATTTAACCCTTCCGCCTGCGTCGAAGGACGTGACGCGAGCGAGCACGGCAGGTCTGAGCCGTATGTCACGTGGTACAAGAATGGGGATAGTTTCCGTTATCTATGGGAGAAACTCACTTTTGTTGGGACGGGTGAGCGGCAAATTTATCTCTATCTTCTCTTTCACACACAATAGTCCCTTTCCAAAGTTCAGTGCTCAATAAAGTTTGTATGTATAATATAAACTTGTATTTACATGAACTCTACTGATGTTTATTGCAGAGAAATCTTCGCAGCTCGGTGGACCGTAAACGGTTGGAGCTGGTGATAAGCGGAGTGACGTCAGACGATGCAGGTACACAATATTTATAATAATAATGTTTATTTAATAATAATAATAATCGTTTATTTTTGAAAAATAAACGATTTTATTTAAATATTATTATTAATATTAATAAATAGATATTGAATTGGGTGTAGTGAGTAAGCAGTGATAGCGTAGTGGTTAGGACTGTGGTCTCCTATTCGGGGGTCGCAGGTCCGATCCCGGGTACGCACCTCTGACATTTCGGAGTCAAGTGCGTTTAAGCAATTAAATATCAGGTGAAGGAAAACATCGTGAGGAAACCTGACACCTGAGAGTTCTTCATAATGTTCTGGAAGGTGTGTGAAGTCCGCCAAATCGCATTGGGCCAGCGTGGGGGACTATGGCCTATAACACTTCTCTGAGAGGAGACCTGTGCTCAGTAGTGAGCCGTTGATGGGTTGCTAATGATGATGATGATAATGTGGGACGTGTGGCCTAGTGTGACAGTGCATATCAAATGCTCGTGCTGGTTAATCAAAGTTGACCCCAGTTTGTTAACTGGATGGGTGATAGGTATTGGTGTTCTTTGGTCTTTTCGCTGCCTGCCTGCCTTGGAGAGATCCGATCGTTAAGCCGTCGGTCCTGGTTTTTATCATTAAAATTTGATAAAACCCGTTGAACCATGCATGGTAAAACCTAAGAGTCGAATCTGGGAACCCACCGCATTATTATCCCAAGAAAACTCCTACCGTTATAGGAGTAATGTTAAAGGGTCACAACCTTCAGCAATGAGGAATAGGATGCAAAGTGAGAAAGGAAAACTGTGATCGGAACATTTGCTGTTTTCGTCGCATGCCTTCTTTTGCACAGATTAATGATTATGTATACCAGATATTCTTTTGTTGTTTTTACAAACAAATTACTATAGCAATGATTTTTTACAATTTGACATGTCATTCAATGTCAATCTTAATTTAATTTAAGGTTATCATTATAATAATATGAGATCTCAAAATAAAATTGAAACAATACTTGCTTTAAACGTTGGTAGTATATGTCCACGTGAATTTTTTACATCAATTCCTATTTAATAGGACTGTCTCAATACAAAAACGAACGATAGCAGCAATTGATGTATATGGGGCGCAGGTGTATACCAGTGCTTCGCGTGGAACGGGCACTCGATGTCGTCGCGGTGGGCGCGTCTCAACGTGACGGGCGCGGGGGCGGACGCGCCGCGCGCGTTGGCCTGCGCGCCCACCGCCGCCGCAGCCGTGGCACTGCGCTGGCTGCCGCCCGCCGACACGGTCATGGCCTACACCGTCGACACCACCCCCACCGGTGAGAGCACCCCACTAGAGCCGCTCGTGCGTACCCGTGACCCCTGCGCTGGCTGCCGCCCGCCGACACGGTCATGGCCTACACCGTCGACACCACCCCCACCGGTGAGAGCATCCCACTAGAGCCGATCGTGCGTACCCGTGACCCCTGCGCTGGCTGCCACCGGCCAACCAGGTCAGTACCGGTGACCCCTGCGCTGGCTGCCACCCACCGACCAGGTCAGTACGTGACCCCTGCGCTGGCTGCCGCCCACCCCCACCGGTGAGAGCATCCCACTAGAGCCAAATGTACGCGCCCTGTGGAGTTGGGAGTGGGATCTGGAGTACAACGGTGGCGTCTATACCGACTTGGTGCTTCTTCTTTATCAACCAATTGAGAAACTTTCCACCAGTGGACGTATATGCTGGACGAAGTTATCTTGCATAGACTTGCGACTCGTCTGATATCGTCAGTACACCTAGTGAGGGGGGGGGGGGTCTGCCAGCACTCCAACATGGTGACTATAATATCAATTCACTATAGACAGTTCCTAAATACCCTCAGTTTAGGTGGGGAATACCTCTGCAGCATCAATAGCATAACCCAATGATGATATTGTTTAAATAATCATATTTAAGCTTAATTTACACATTACTGTGCAGATAAACATGGAGGTGCGATCACCGGGCAGCCTCACACCAACACTGAAGAGATAATTAAAGTCAGAGAGCCGTTAACACCCTACCTTTTTCAAGTAAGTTACATGTTATATCTATGGATCCACATGGATTCCTGAATCCATTGGGTCTTCCCGGACGCGTATTGATTTGCAGTCATAGGCGAGAACAGTAATCACTATATTTATTTGAAGACGTTCATTCGTCGTCTTCAAATGATAGTCCTACATACGTTTCTTTTAAGAACTTCCAAACACATGGGTTTTGAGCCATTTCTGAGATTCTTTTGATGTCGTCGTTCCACTAGGAGGGAGTCTGACATCACTGCGTTTTCTGATGCGTGGTTCTGTTAAAGTTCTCCAAACTATGAATCCCACTTCAGCTTTGCATGCGTTGAGCTATGTCAGTGTTTCTAACACTTCTACGGAACTCCTCATTTCGGCTTTGAGAAGCTCTGCGATCTTTTTACAGAGTCATATGCCATTACTGACATCACATACTGTAGGGGGTCACGTAAAGATGTATATTGCGTTAAGCAGAGGTGGTTGTGGTCCCACATTTTCATTTCATTTCATAGCCTATATTGCCGATTACAAAAATTACATAAATAGTGTTTTTTTTTACAAAGTTTAAATTAAACATGAGCTTGTCCTGCGACATAGGCCTCCTCCAGAGACTTCCAACTGCTCCTCTCTTGTGCTGTTCTGCGCCATGAAGCACCAGCCACCACTCTTAAGTCATCCTCCCATCTTTTTCTTTGCCTTCCTTTACACCTTATCCCATCCCTAGGATACCACTCAGTCACTTCTTTTGTCCATTTTGCAACCTTGCCCCTCATCATGTGCCCAGTCCAACGCCATTTTAACCTTCTTATATGCTCTGTCACATCTTTTACTTTGCTGCGTTTTCTTATAGATTTTAGGTTTATTGTGTCTTTTTTTTTATGTTTTTTTATGTTTATCATACTTCTCTCCATACTGTGTTGACAGTTTCTAGTTTCTTTATGTTGGTTTTTGTAAGTGACCAAGTTTGGCATCCATAAGTAATACATGGTATTATGCATGAATCAAATACCTTTTTCTTTGCACTTACTGGGAGTTCTTTGCTTTTCATAACTTCTTTTAAAGCCCAGCATCGTTTCCATGTCTTACTTACTCTTTGATTCACTTCTTTCGTCATCTGTCCCACATTGGGCGCCATTGAAAGTTATTTGGCGCCCAATATGGGGCGTCAGTTAAATATCTTTCACTCCATTTCTATCTAACAGAATATCAGTTGTAAAGGTAGTCCATAGTAATTAACTAATTTTATAAAAGCGAAAACGTGCCTGTCTGTCTGTCCAAGACCTTTCACACGTCTTTTTTCATCTATAGGTACGTGCGTACATTCCATCATCAGCTAAAAAGAACATCGCAAGCGACATGTCAGAAAGTGTGCTGTGTCAAGGGCAGGGAGGTAAGTTATTGTAACAAGGATCCTCGTATAAAATTAAAGGTAACGCAAGGACCCAATTTGATGGCGAAAAATTTCACAAATTAAAAAAAATACTCGAAAAGGCAGCTTAAGTTTGGGCCATTTGTTATTCTTAAAAATTGTTGCTCCAAATTCTACTTACCTAAGCTGCAAGGTATGTTGGAGGGGCCTGCCAAACCGATTCAGTACGCGGAAGGCTTTGGCTTAATTGTCGTTTCTAACCATAGAAATAGGAAGCGTAGTTCCATGTTCCAACGCACAATGAAAAAAAAACGTCACGTAGCAGGCATTAGTGTCAGAGATGAAGCTCTATGAAGCCAAGGACGGACGATTATCTCTTTCTGGTGCTTGTTGCCTAGTATTTATTGTCAGGTACTTTATATTAATGTGGCTCAACACTAATAGTTACCTTAAAATGACTCCCCTAATCCTGAACAGTAATTTCTACTAATTTTAACTTAATTCGCCATCTCCACAGTGCCAATTAAATTGTCGAAGTTGGAAGATGACAAGATCCTGGTATCATGGAAGCAGTTTGCAGACCAGAACCCTGGTGTTGTGGAGTGGATCCTGCAGTACAAGCCTGATGATAGAACTGGCGATGCTCCAGAACATAACATCACGTTGGCAGCTCATGTCACTAACTATACATTAATGGGTAAGCAATTTCTTTTGAAGTTCTACTGCCCAAGTACTTAAGTCGGGTGGGTCCCACTATTACCGTTGAGCTTTCCCATAGGGCATATTCAAATTCAAATTCAAAATTATTTATTTCATGTAGGCCAACCTGTGGCTCTTATGACACGTCATGACTCTACCACCGGTTCGGAAAGCGGATTCTGCTGAGAAGAGCCTGCAAGAAACTCAGCAATTGCTCTTTTCAAAATAATCATTTTACAATATTATTATACAGCTATTACATTGTAATAAGTTTTTTATACTATCTTGTGGGCAGCCGGATGCCATGCCGATTTAACCCATGCAACTTTGTTAGAATAGAATAGAATATTTCCACAATGAGGTGAGGTTCCAAAAAAAGCGTAGGTACTACAATTCAATTCATGTTAAGACGGGCAGACAGAAAGCAGCCCCACTCCCGCCGGTGGCACCCGTTCACGAGCATGACGCATGATCCAGCCGTTGCTTCGCTCGACCATATTTACGACCATAGATGGATTACCGTCTGATACTACTTGTATCACTATTCCTGTTGCGTTTTTATACCGCGACTATTCGCGACCAAGAAAACGCTTGTTTAATTCAATAATATTCTCGACTCAATATTATGACCTCTTTATCGATTTGACCACTAGATATTGTTTTTGATAATAATTTATCTAATGATAATAAGTTCTCTTACGATGAAGATCAATTTATTATATTTCATTATTATTATTTATATATATTTCATTATTTTGTGAAAATATAGTAAAAATTTATTAGTTGGTTTAATACTCAAAGAGTAATCTTTGGATATTATCTTTGGTTAATAAATATTATGGACGTTTAAAACACTCTAAATGGGAATACTGAGACACTTTGTAGGCGGACCTGCGGATTTGAGCATCGAAATATGACCAATAGTGGGCCGTCGATGTGTTGAGATGATGATGAAAAAATCAGAGCGAAATGGACCTAAACTGATTGGTTTTTAGGTCGTAAATTCAGTGCTATCTATTTTTTTCATTCCGCAACGCTTCCCCGTGACTGGCTGTGGATATCTGCCGGATCTCAAACCTTACGTTAGTGCAAATTAGGTCTATTTTACATTGACATTCTTCTTCTTCTTTACCAACCTTTAGACGTCCACTGCTGGACTATAGTCTCCTGCATGGACCTCCACAGGCTTCGGTCTTGCGCCGCCTGAATCCAGCGGCTCCCTGCGACTCGTTTGATGTCGTCGATCCACCTAGTGGGGGATCTGCCAACACTGCGCTTACCCGTGCGTGGTCGCCACTTGGTACCCTAACGACCATCAGCTCTTCGAACTACGTGCACCGCCCATTTCCACTTCAGTTTTGCGACATTGACATCATAGTTTTTCAATATAATATATCTCTTTAGTTCTCTGCTACTATGTTTTCGAAGCGGAGATGGCTTAAAGGTAACCTAACCTAACCTAACCTAACCTAATGTTTTCATCGTAGCTCCTGAATCCCAGCCGCTGCGAGTGCGGCTGCTAGGCTCCAGGACCTTGGATTGGCTGCATCAGAACCTGACGCTGGTGCCGTGGACTTCCACCACCGCTGCTGGACAGGATACCGACGATGGGTGAGGGTCTGGTCTCCAAGACTGCCATGTTTTAATTTACTTATATTAGTTCAGAGTTGTAGACTTCCCACAAATAACACAACGGAGTCAAAGCTTGCAAAACACAATCTTGCAAAATTACGTGTCAGATTTACACCAAAGTTTTATGGTTTTACCTATTTAAAGTATGTAAAAGGCATTTGACTATAGTGAGCATCCCTGATGCAATAGTGAGTATCTGGCCATTAGACTTGTACATTGGGAGGTCTCAGTTTCGATTCCCAGTTGAGGAAGGTCTGATCTGATTTGAGGCTTCGGCCGTAGCTGGTTACCGGTAACCGTGCCTCCAATTTAGCGTTCCGGTACGATACCGCATACAACCGATTTAGGTGTCATTAAACTACCTATAATCTATATACTATACTACTATGACTAGTATACCTCTTCCAAGTTAACCTGCCACCATCTTAGCCTGCATCGTCACATACTACCAACTGAGATCGCAGATCAAGAGCTAATTATAGAACGTCATAAAGGCGACACATCCGCTAACCACAGCGCGCACGCGGTGACTGGCGGGTGGCGGCGGGTGCTCTCTAGTCACAAGCCAACGCTTGGGCCGATCGTGCCTCTCTATCGCTTGTTCCGCACTCTCGCTTGCACGCTCAGGCGCAGGCGGAACGTGACACTTTTTCGTGTGTGCAGCCGGTGTTCATCGATTTATAAGACGTTATCACGTCAAAAAAAGATGTTTGAAAGTTTGTATGACTAAGGTGGGTTTTTTCCTTGAAACAGTGAGGTGAAGGTCATCCCTCAAGACTTGGAGGTGACTGAGGTCAATGAGAGGAGCTTCACACTGCGCTGGCAGTGTGAAGACGCCACGAGATACACGTTTCTGGTCTGTGTGAGGAGGGTCGACGGAAATGACGACTGTCAAGAAAGGTTGGTTGGTTTATAACGTACGAGCTTTTTCATCATAATCATCAATAGCCTATAACAGTCCACGGCTGTGCTCATGAGTTGAATTATAATTAGGTATGCTTTTGTGGAACTTCCACTCATTGTGGAAACACTGCATACATAGCATAGTATCTATTGTATTGTAAACTTGTTTTGAAAAGAGCAACCGCCGAGTTTCTTGCTGGTTCTTCTCGGCAGGAAGGGCATTCCGAATCAGTGGTAGACTCATCGATGATTCAAAAGCACTTGTAAAAAAGTTTATTTGAATAATACATTTCAAAACATTGGGTGGGTGGGATGGGTTGACATATATAAATATATATATATATATATATATATCATTTTTTTCCCAGTTACGAGACCAGTACAAAAATAGAAGGGCTCCAACCAGACAGTAAATACGAAGTGCGAGTGCAGGTTCGCGTCCCGGGCAGGGCCCTCGGAGGCGCATTTACAGCGCCCTATTTTGTTACCACACTGCCTAAAGGTACGCCAACATTATCATTTTTATGTAAGTAATGAACTAAGGCCCGCTTGCAAAGACGCCGAGTTAGTTAACCCAGATAAAGTAATTTTGACAGAAGCTGTATACGCAATCTGTCAAATCTGTCCTTTTAACCCAGAGTTAGCTGCTAACTCTGGGTTAAGACGTTTCTGGAAGCGCGCCTAAGTACCCTATTTTATTCTGAAAAATGTATTTAAGGCAGTTATATATATAGCATAGGCAATTATATAAATAAATAAATAAATACTTAAGGCCTTTATTTACTGAGGTGTACAATAATCTATATATGTATATAAAAGAAAGTGGTGCTAGTTACACTATTTATAACTTAAGAACGGATGAACCGATTTGGCTCAAAATTGGTGGAGAGGTAGCTTAGAACCAGGAGACGGACATAGGATACTGTTTATCCCGTTCGACCGCGTTTCCGTCAAGTCACTATAAAACGTGGTATAACAAAAACGCATCTGACATGGAATAGCAAAACGCAAATGACAGTGGAATAACAAAACGTTAATGACAGCTAAACGTAATTTTGTCTTTAGTTAAGTATGGTAAAAAAATTGACAATTATAAAAATGATAGCTAAACGTAATTGATAATATCATCAGTAATATGTTTTCTCTTTAAATCATCATTAACAATGCCGCGAGCAAGACGATCAAATGTTTCCTGCTACAAAGCTACGGATTGACGTGATTTATTGGATAGGTATAGTTGAGAACCTGGAGGGTGACAAAGATTTTCCGCGGGATGTTATGAACTAAATCCACGCAGACGAAGTCACGGGCATCAGCTAGTTACTAATAATTTGTAATTCAAGTCGGTGACCGTTCTACTCCTCAGTGTGTCCTCTGACGTAGGCCTCCTCCATTCCCTTCCAAGGGTATATCCCTGGCCTTTCTTAGCCATGTAGTCCCTGCAATAGACTTGATGTCATCTGCCTATCTGAGATGTCCTCTTTTACGTTTGCCATCCCTTGGGTATCAATCCATCATATCGTTAGTCCATTCTTCTGGGCTCACAAGATATTATAATACCCACTAAAACCTAGCGCAGCAGCCAGCACAGTTTGTTTATTGGTTTGTCCTTCAATCACCACCATCTGCAATCAGCATTCAGCACCGAAGCAACAGATCGATGTTATTTTCGTGGGCAGAAACTAGTAAAGAAAGACTCACCCTACTAATATTATAAATGCCAAAGTTTGTGAGGTTTGTGACGAGTTGAAATAACTGTTAACTCGATTGAACTCACTAGTCCAAAAAAGAAACATTTTCTGCTTAAGAAATATTAAACCTAGGGACCTAACTCTGCATTCAATTTTGTTTTTGTTTTGTAATTGACTTTTTTTTAGGTTGATAACTTAAGAAGGCTACATTTTATCCCGGAAAATTTAAGTGTCTCCGCAGGAATCAAAAAACTTATCCACGCGGACGAAGTCGTGGGCATATATACGAGCGGTAGGACCCTATGAGTCCTCAGATTATTATTATTATTTTTTTAATAATAATAAATCTTTATTGAAAGGTAAAAACCCAATGTACAAAATATAAATAAAATATAATAGGTCGGTATAACAAAAATTCATCAACCAATAGACAACATCACGTCCACAACAATGGTGTGTTGCTATCAATAAAAACTTAAAAACTATATCAAATACAAGGTGTATATTGTATTTTGTCTACTTTTTTTAACGTCCTGGTGCACTGAGAGCCAGTGTTTAAAAATGGAACAGTCCAGATTCCCAGCCAACGTACTGAGGATCTCGTTGTCGGAAGCACGCAAACGGCTCCAAAAAGATGCGATTCACGATCTAATGATCGCAAAGAAATCCGGTACTCGGCCTTAGCGAACATGTCCGATGCGCTGCAGTAACGTGGAAACTTCATCAGGATACGATGCGCATCATTGTATTGCACCCTGATGTTGCTGACAGCACGCCTGGTGAATTTGACCCAAAGCTGACATGTGTAGAAACATAAACAATATGCCCTAAACACTGTCAGCTTTGCTTCGGCACTGCACTTTGCAAACCGTCGTGCGAGCATGTTACATCTAACAGCCAGAGCACGAATATATTCATCATCATCATCAGCCAGAGTGCATCGACTATTGGACATAGGCCTCTTTTAAGTAGCGCCAACGTTGCCTATCCTCGGCCTTTCGCATCCAATCGATGCCGGCCACTTTCCGGATGACATCGCTCCATCTAGCCGGGGGGCTCCCTACACTCCGTTTGCCGAGACGTGGTCTCCACTCGAGGACCTTACGACCCCAGCGGGCATCGGTCCTCCGACAAATGTGACCAGCCCACTGCCACTTCAGCGTGTTCGCCCTAAGAGCTACGTCGGTCTCTTTACACTAGCGGCACGCTATGATGGCCGGTTTGACACATTACAATAGTGATGTGGAATGTCAATTTATTCTCGAACAAAAAACAATTAAGTTTTGTTTTTGTACCTGATTAAATAGGTTTAATAAAACAAAAATGTATATGTTTATTTAATTTATTTGAACGAACTGAATATTTGAATGAAAATGAATATACATACTTTATATGCACACAAGAAACATATGAATACAAAAGATACCAAAAAAGGTGCCACAAAAGGCCATAATTAATCAGATTCGTCCATACTACTATTTTCACTGTCGTCACTGCTATCATCACCTACATTAATAATTATATGTTCGTTTTCTATAATATTATCTATTTTCACATCTCTTTCATAATCTTCCCTTATTAATTTAACAGTTCTATTCACAACCTTTTCCCAGTCTCCTTTAGTCACATGTTCACAAGCTTCTTCTAATAATTTTAGCATTTTTTTTGTGGTAAATGGGGGTTCTGTATTGTGTCTTGCAGCATATCCCTTAATTTGAGCCCACACCAACTCAATCGCATTATACTCACAATGGTAAGGCGGTAACCGTATAACTCTGTGCCCATGTTCTAATGCTATTTCGTCAATGACGTATCGGATCTTGGTTGGTTTGTTTTCTTTTAAAAGACGTACTAATTCCGCTTTTAACATATTCATGTTTGCATCTACGCCATTTTTACGAAGCCATGCGACGATATCAGCTTTCTTTTGGGATTGGGCAGGTGGCTTGTCAATTTGCATCGAGTGGTATGGGGCGTTGTCCATAATTATAATAGATGGTTCAGGGAGGCTACACAACATTGAGGTAAACCATTCAGTAAACTTTTCTCCATTTATGTCTTCATGATAGTCTCCAGTGGTTTTTGACGCAAAAGCCATGAGAGAACCTTCGACAAACCCGTTGATGGTTCCGGCGTGACAAATTATAAGTCGCGATCCTTTTCCTACAGGAACTTTGGAAGTAGATGCTGCTGTGTCATCGTTCCAAGAACGGCCTACAGTATGGTTAGCATTAAGCCATGTTTCATCCAAGAACACAACATTTTGCCAATTTTTGATTTCTTTCACTTGCCGTAAAAAAGTATACCTTGCCATCGCTATATCAAATCTTTCCATCAATATTTTGCGTTTGTTACATTTTTTGTATCGAAATCCAATGGTCTTCAAAATCTTCGTTAAAGAACTTTCCCCACCGAAGAATAATCCAGCTTCCTTCAGTGAATGCACCAACTTTTTTCTTGTTGGATACTCCTTCTGTAAATAGTAGCCGTAAACATGTCTTCGGATAGCATCGGCATCAAAGCTATCGATGCCTACGACTGGTTTTGCTCGTTTTCTCTTTTTTGGTGTGTGAAGTTTATTTTCTTCTGTGCCAGTCTCGCCATATTTTTTTTTAGTTATCCGTCTAACAGTTCGTTGTCCAATATTAAGCGCATCAGCTACGCGTTCAACCACTGACGTTATAGGTAAAATTGGCCCTCCATTTTGAGCTTCACGATCGAAATAGTTACGAAGGCGTATTACGAACTCACGTGTCTGACTATTTAGAACAGTTCTCTGCGTACGTTCGGTCATATCGACGAAATCCACAACAAAGGGCTTGAACAGAGTCCAAATTAACGAGCAAGGGTCAACAGTAATGCAGTATCAATATTTGAAATCCAAAGCCAGGTCAAAACTATATCACAATCGCATTGCACTGACAGTTTATACTTTTCGAAGCAACGTCAATTCGAAACTGCTTTGTTTTGCATTGAGCATTGACGCGAGTTTGCCGGAGGTAGTAGTTGTGCTAGCCAGCGATCTTATGTGACGATCGTATTAGATTCCATTTTTAAAAATTTTCAATTTAGAAAACCAAATGCCGAGTTGTGGTATATATCATATAAAAATAAAAATTTTACCTTTTGTATGAAACAGCTGATATTTTTTTGCGATTTCAGAGGTTTGTCCACATAGTGAAAATTGTTCATATTCACAAGTACATTCACCCCTTAAATGGTGCAAACTGATTTTTCTACACTTGTATACATTTTAGAAATCAATTTAATAAATAAATTTTGAGTCCTAAACCTAAAACTACATTCGATAAAATTTATGAATCTCTGCACATCACTATCGTCAATAAAGTAATACAATTATTTCCTTCAAAGTCGTTATCAATTAATACGGAACTTCATGAGCGGACAAACGTCAAACCGGCCATCATAGCGTGCCGCTAGTTTAGTTCTTTGGCGAATTACTTCGTTTCGGATTTTATCCCTCAAAGAAATTCCGAGCATGGCTCTCTCCATAGCACGCTGAGCAACTTGAAGTTTGTGGACTAGCCTCACTGTCAGTGTCCACGTTTCAGCACAATATTTATTACAATACGTGAAACCATCGTCCACAGGACCGCACCGCTTCAAGGACCTCAAGTACAGTTACGTGAACGCGAGCGCGATCCGCGTGTCGTGGAGCGACGCGCCCGCCCGCTACACCGTGTACCACAGCGCCGAGCTCAAGCTGCCCGTCGAGCAGTGGGCCGCCGAGGAGATCATGGGCAACACTGTACTTGTGAGTTAGACTTAGTTTAAAAATGAATGAAATTAATGATATAAATGGAACGAACGAAAGGAATGAAATGATGAAATGTTACCACACTGTCAATTTAAATGAACTTATTTAAGCACCCCTTCACTTTGAGTATTCCATTATTAGAGCTCCGAATTCTTTCGCTTGAAGATGTCACACGCTCTAACAACAATAAAAGTCAGACACCAACAATATGGGGGAAGAGCTCCGTGAGAACCTTCTTTTAAAAAAAATTTGATACACGTTCTAAATTGGTCGCCATCGTCTGTGGTGTGGGTATTTGGTATGCCGGTTTGGTAAACCTGCCATTTTGAATGTATATAACGAAGTTGCCTCTCTGTTATAGCTCTGACCACAGAATTTGTAGAATAGAATAGAATAGAATAGAAATATTTTTTATTCAAATAAACTTTTACAAGTGCTTTTGAATAGTCGATGAATCTACCACTGGTTCGGAATGCCTTTCCTGCCGAGAAGAACCAGCAAGAAACTCGGCGGTTGCTCTTTTCAAAACAAATTTACAATACAGTAAATACTATGCTATATATGCAGTGTTTCCACAATGAGGAAAGTTCCAAAAATGCATACCGACTAACTTCTATCTTAAAATGGGCAGACACAAAGTAGCCCCATTCCCGCCGGTGGTACCCGTTTACGAGCATGACGCATGACCCAGCCATTGCTTCGCTCAACCATATTTGAGGGAACGTAACAACCCGCATCACACGACACCACCACAGAAATGTTTAAAGAGTGCGTGACATACTTATGTGAGTTGAGAGAGATATATCTAGTTGCCGAGACAGTAAAAAAAAAGAAAGGCATGTTATACTAACGTACCAAAGTTGTTCGTAGTGTTTCACTTTTATGTATTTGAAGATTTACATAAAGTAATATTGTGGTTGTTACATGTATTATAATTGAACTTTTGTCATCAGATCACCGGTATCGAACCTACCGCGGAGACGTTTGTGATGGTGACAGGATACGAGCCTCTGGGACACAGCCCGATACTGAACGTACCTCCGCAAGTTAGGAACTTGGGTGAGTTCATTGCTTCAGAGTCAGACCACCTCTCAAATCTATCCATCCATCTCAAACCTTCACCGCCCTTGTTCATAATAGGGGTACAAGTCTCCTCTCGAATGAGAAGGGTTTAGGCCAAAATTTCAAATCTAATCATCATCATCATCATCATCATTAACAACCCATCAACGGCTCACTACTGAGCGCAGGTCTCCTTTCAGAGAAGGATTATAAGTCCACCACGCTGGCTCAATGCGAATTGGCGGACTTCACACATCTTCGAGAACATTATGATGAACTCTCAGATGTGCAGGTTTCCTCACGATGTTTTTCTTCACCGTTGAAGCAAGTGATATTTAATTGCTTAAACGCACTTGACTCCGAAAAGTCAGAGGTGCGTACCCGGGATCGAACCTGTGACCCCCCGAATAGGAGACCACAGTCCTAACCACTAGGCTATCACTGCTTTCAAATCCAATAGCTGATGTTTATTTATTCTCTACTTTATTGCACAGCGAAGCACAAAGTACTGACTGACATAATGACACACTGACGACAATGCATAATCTTCTTCACAAACGTATTTCCGTCCATAAGCTGGATTCCACTTTCTCACTTGTGCTAAGTTCTTCCTTTCCTTTTACATTCCGACCCCTAAAAGTCTATATTAGTAATTTTTATCCTCCGGTTTATATTTTTATTTTGATTTAGGTTAGGTATAACTTGTAGCGATCCTATGTTAGACTTCAGGATGCATACTACATCTGCCAATTAACAATGTTTCAAAAAGACCTTTCGGTTTTTAATGCGTGCCCTAGCCGTTGTGCTATTGAAGCTTAATAATATTTTAGTCTAATGGCTGTTATTTTTTAATATGTATCATTGCAGAGGGTAAAGATCTTACGTACTCCTATACGAGTTCGGGAGTATGCGTGTCATGGAACGGGACTGGACCGAGAGTGGTGCGGTTCACGCAGAACATCACGCAGCCAGTCGAGAACTGGTCTGCTGTCAACGTCACTGGCACCAGTGTTGAGGTAAAGGTTAACTATCCTACCGACTGCACCACTTGTGATATCGAGAACTGGTCCGCTGTCAACGTCACTGGCACCAGTGTTGAGGTAAAGGTTAACTTTCCTACCGACTGCACCACTTGTGATATCGAGAACTGGTCCGCTGTCAACGTCACTGGTATCGGTGTTGAGATAAGGATTAATTATCCTACCGACTGCGCCACTTGTGATATCGAGAACCGCTCCGCTGTCAACGTCACTGGTTTCAGTGTTGAGATAAGGTTTAACTATCCTACCGACTACGCCACTTGTGATATCGAGAACTGGTCCGCTGTCAACGTCACTGGCACCAGTGTTGAGGTAAGGGCTATCTAATTTTTATTATTCGAAAGACGTCAAGCTCAAAACTGATTTATTTTAGCAAACACAATATTATTATGAAACGTTATTCTGTTTACCCTCAATACGTCAACATCACCTTGGGTGAGATAATAATCTCACTGGGTGAATTCTAGGGTCATCGCACTGGGAATGGGTTTTCAAAAGAAAACCCATGTTTAATGGGGGTCTATGAAACGGAGAAAACGCACATGCTATACAAAAATAAAGATACCGAACGAAATGAGTAACTCGTTTTTTGGATGTTGGTTAAAAAAGGAGGTTTTTCAATTCAGTACTTTACTTCTGTTTTGTACAACGAATTTTTCTGACATTTAAGCAGATCGGCGTTCTTTGTTCGCGATACAATGCGTGCTCAAAAATTAGAATATTGGTAATCCATAATTTCCGAGTTTATTTGTAATAGGGAATATGCATGATTTTTTTTTAATTTCTTAAATTAATCATTTACATCTTTATAACATATAAAAAATATAAACAGGTTTGAAAATAGTCAAATAATTTTTCAAAGTGAAAGGACAATGGGCGAAGGTGGTCCAAGAGCCTCCACTGATGAGACTTGCGGGAAATGAAAGGTCATAGTTATCGTATGATTCTGACAAAATTCTATTAAATTCTGTCCCGGGGTTATTTTGTTATACTTAGTCATGTTTGTTCGGACTAAATAATATGATTTTACGTACATAACGTTGTCTTTATTATGACATGGTCTCTTAATCTCTTTATCTATCTTTAATTCGATGCCCCTCCTGCTTCTAACCTCACCGCGCTTCCCTCGCCCATCAGACACCTACCAGAACACCGATATGACGTCACCGACACCAGGCACAGATATAATGTGACTATAGAGTACGTTTATATTCTCGGGTCGCGTCCAGGTAAACAAAACAAGGTAAGGAAGGTCAGTGGGGGTGGGATTATCATTGTGTATGTCCCCCTCCCGCAGTCCTAGCCTGTTGTGAATGCATGCACCGCACCGGCCCGGTCCAACAACCGGCAAGCGAGTGCGCAGTCTTTGTGGTGACCGCCCCGTGTTATGCTAAGTTCTTTCAAGCTTCTTGTGGGAGTACTTATTCATGGGGGATTTATGGAGCGGTCGTCAAGGTTAAAGACGGCGGTGGCTCATGTCGGTGATGAACTTTTTCACCTACCCTAATCTTCATACCATAGACCATACCTAACCAATATCCTAACTTCGTATATCAGAATTATGATTCTACCCACATATTAAGTTCCACAGAATACATACCTTGTGGTCTGAACATCGTCGCGACAGTCTTCGACTAGCTCTCACTGTGTTTGCTGCTTAAGATCTTGGTCATCATACTAATATTATAAATGCGAAAGTGTGTTTGTTTGTTTTGTCCTTCAATCACGCCGTAACGGAGCTACGGATTTTTTGCATGGGTATAGTTGAGGACCTGGAGAGAGACATAGGCAACTTTTTATCCCGGAAAAATAATAGTTCCCGAGGGATTTTAAAAACGAAATCTACGCGGACAAAGTCGCGGGCATCAGCTAGTGTTCCATAATCTTAAATCTATTGGCGCTTTTGATCGAATGAATTAATAAAAAGATAACATACACGCTGAATTGTTTAACACGAGTCATATTATTTAGTCAGAACAAACATGACCGTAGCAAAATAACCCCCGGACAGAATTTAATAGAGTTTTGCCAGAATCATACGACAACTTTGACCTTTCATTTCCCGCAAGTCTCATCAGTGGAGGCTCTTGGACCAAGTTCCATACATTTTTGCCCATTGTCCTTTAAAACATTGAATAAATTTGAGCCGTTCAAACGCCGCCATTAGCGCGCGCTTTTGATGACGTCATTCGATATGTCCCGTGTTTGTTTACTATAGCGTTTCAGTTACTTCATACTTATTTTCAGTTTTAATTGCTACACAAACCATGGAAGAAGTTAAAAAACCTTCTTATAAGTATTGTATGGTACCTAAGTACAAAAACACTATTATTAGTACACCCAATAAAGTGTTTTTTCGTATTCCACGAGATGCGAAAGTACGAAAAAAAAGTGTAAGAAAATTTTTCATGTAAATCGGAATATCGTATTTATCTAATACTTATTTACAAAAAGTATATAAACATATCAAACTTGAGTGAGCTTCAATAACATAATATTACGTATAAATTATCATGTTATAGACGTAAATTAGGAGTTTAGGAACACAGATGGTTATTTAAAGGTTATGTTTTGTTTTAAGTATTATTTAAATATATAAGGATAAAAATCTATGTTAAGGACTAAAATATACCATGTAACATAATAATTATCTTGCAGCTTTCACTCCTTTGATCTCTGCGCTCGTAAAATCGAGATGATACAAAATATGCTGACATCATAAATGCATCTATTTTCGGTAGATTATCCGATTGTGCTTTGACAAAACCAGTTTCTGTCATCGACTTAGATTGACTACAAATATAAATTCACAAGTAATCACACAGGAATACAGTTTTAAACAATTTTTCTCACAAACACTGTATGAATATCGACGCCGTAAATCAACCGTAAATCAAATGACGTCACATTTCGTTTCGACCAATGGCGACGCGTTTTGTAAGTTTGAATTTCCCTCCTTTATTTTTCACTTTCTATATAATATTTTCTGGGTTTAAATAATAACTAAATAAAAAAAATACCTTTTAAGTATCATGTTAAGGCAATAAAGAATCTAGAAAAAAATATTTGAGACAAATTTAAATTTTATGCATATTCCCTATTTCACCATAGACTTTGAGTGTAAGGTAACCTATTCACAAAGTTTTCGTTACGGTGTACCTTAGGGAGAGGGCAGACTGCTTGTTTTTAGCGGCAGCTATCGGCGTTTTTATGGGTTTTATAGCGTTTTGCGACTGCATAGGCGATTTTTGATCGCAAAAACGCTAAAAGGCTTCATGGCCTACACTTTTGAAATGGGCTTTTCGGGGGGTTCGGCTATGGAATGCACTGCCCGATTCCATAAGGAGTGCAAACTCAAAATTTTCATTTAAACGGCAAGTGAAGGATCATCTGCTCCAAACCATGTACCTATAGTTTTTGCAATTGACGAAGGCGATTGAGCTTTACTTGTGGTTACTTCGTGTACATGCACACATTGCATAAGTGTGCGTGCCTGTCAAAGCCTAGGTGGGAGCGGGCAGGCATTTATACAGATACGACACACACACAACCATAAGTCAGTCGCCCTCGTGAATTGCAAGAACTATAACCTCTGTAACCTTTTTCTATGTTTATTATATTTAACGGAGGCCGAGGAGGCACCTCATTATCGTGGGCATGTTCTTCCTCTTGATCTGAATTCATAGTTGTGGGTACTCGGGCAAATAAACACAAGAAGCAGATCACATAATATATTGCACACAAATCACAATATTTACACTTTGTAGAATTAAATTAACACACAGTGGGTCACACAGATATCACTTTAAACACTTTGTAAATAACTAAGTAAATAGAAGCACTATATAGCGAACGATGGGTTTGGCGCGGCGCGGCGTGACTGGGAGACCATGCTCTACCAAATTCTCAACGATAACTGCACTGTACTATAACTGTCTGATGACTAAATGATAACTGAACTGTCTGTTGGGCACCAGCCCTACTTATAAACCATCACCACCGGCCCACCAACTCCATCCAGGTTTGAAAGGATGTCAGTTGACTATTGAGTCAATTGAGCAATTAAATAAAGTGCACAAACAATACCTGAGTTCGCTATAGAGGGCGCTGTCGAGTCAATTGACTGATTGAATACTTAGTACAAACAATAGCTTAGTTTGCTTATAGAGGGCGCTGTTGAGTCAATTGAGTGACTCAATAAACTTAGTAAAACAATACCTCATATAGAGGGCGCTTTAGAATCAATTGAGTGATTGAATAAACTTAGTACAATGAATGCCCGATAGATGGCGCTTTACAATATTGTGTAGTACGACTGTTTCATAATAGATGGCGCTTTAATTAATAATCACTAATTTTAATCTTCGACACGGCCAGAACTGACAATCACACGTCCCCGTGTGGCAGCGTATCTGTCGACAACGAAAAGAAACCTTTGAGGCACCTTAGCTACAAGGTTCGGCCTACCTGACATGTTATTTAAAATAAAGCAATGTCACTCATCTGTACACAATTAATTGTAATCAAAATCATTTGACCAAATGAAAAGTTCCCATTAATCAAAATTAATCAAAATCGATCAAAGTAACAGTTGCATATCAGTACACCATAGTACTATACCATCCATTAAAGGAATCAAAAATTGCTTAATCGTACATCTTGGCCCAACTGCCACATGCAGCGCATAAGTAGCGACCATTGGTCACCCAGGTTAACACCACAATGTGTGATTCAACCAAAAACTGTAGTCTCATCAGAGACCCCGGCCACCCTAGGCCAACACAGTAGTCTCATCAGAGACCCCGGCCACAAAGGCCCCGGCCACAAAGGCCCACACCGTAGTCTCCACGAGACCCAAGCAACACCAAGTTGCCAAAAGTAGTCTCCACTGAGACCCCA